>CM038679.1:568417419-568925960 GCA_021605205.1 Aegilops longissima | reverse complement strand
GCTTGTGGCGTGGTGCGGCAGTCAGCGGCGAGCGGTGGAACGAGCACGCACGAATCAGAGAGCAAGGCGCCAGCCAGAGCGTGCTGAGACGCATGCCAGGTGCCGTGTCCACGCGCGGTCACCGGGCTGGCATGGTCAAAATGATGCCCAGGAGCGGCCAAACCTTGTCTACGCGCTCGACCATGCAGTGTTTAGTCTAGGAGAGGTGATGGATCACGCCCAGGCCGACCAGAATTGACTCCACTACGCTAACAAGTTTTTGTCCAGAAACTTGGTCACCAACTTTGGCCACCTTCTAGAAGGCTATTAGGGCTGATCTCCTGGGGTTTAGGGTTTCTTAAGAGGGTATTTAAGCTCAAGAAAGATCAAGGCTAAAAGCTCAAGGAAAAATGTACTTGCTGTACAAAGTGCATTTCTGGTCCAAAAGTGAAAAGATTTTCTACAGCAAAAATATTGCAAAAAGTGATGCAATATTTTTTCATGGGAAGTTGTGCCATGGTTCTAAGAATATTTAGGATTTATCTAAGATTTTTCTGAGCAAGAAAAATTGAGGTTGCTTTGGAGCACAAGCTTCTGAAGTGAGTTTCAGAGAGAAAAATGAATATTTTTCTTTTATGAAAAATATTCATTTGATTATTTTGAGGATTGATCAGAGGAATAAAGAAGATAGGTCACTTGGGTGAAAGCCAAGGATATGCCCAAGTGCCAATTCCATTTGAAATGATGCAAACTCCAATTCAAATCAGGCTAAAAACCACGATAAAAACCAAGTCCGAAAAGAGAGAGAAGGCAAGTCCGGAAAGAGAGAGAAGTCAAAATCCAGGCTGCCACAAGAGCGATAACAGTCATGAACATGCATTAAAATTAATCAACACCGAGTGCAAGCATGAGTAGGATATAATCCACCATGAACATAAATATCGTGAAGGCTATGTTGATTTTGTTTCAACTACATGTGTGAACATGTGCCAAGTCAAGTCACTCGAATCATTCAAATGAGGATACCACCCTATCATACCACATCACATGAATTAATCATATTTACAAAATCAAGAGAGGTCGAGTTCATACCAGCTTCTCTCATCTCAATCATTTCATCATATATCATCATTATTGCCTTTCACTTGCACGACCGAACTGTGTGGATAATAATAATAGTGCACGTGCATTGGACTAAGCTGGAATCTGCAAGCATTCAATTCAAGGGAGAAGACAAGGTAATATGGGCTCTTGGTTAAATCAACAATAATGCATATGAGAACCACTCAACATTTTCATCATGGTCTTCTCCTCTCGACCCCCAAGGAAAAGAAAAGAAATAAAACTATTTACACAGGAAAGCTCCCAACAAGCAAAAGAAGAACGAGAAATCTTTTTGGGTTTTCTTTTAATTACTACTACTATAGGCATGGAAAGTAAACTAGCTAAAAGCTATAACTAATTTTTTGGTTTTCTTAAGGTTTTTCAAACACACAAGAAGAAAACTAGAAAAAGAAATTAAACTAGCATAGATAGTACAATGAAAAAGTATGAGCAACGACAACTAGAATGAGTGTGTGAACATGAATGTAATGTCGGTGAGAAATACGTACTCCCCCAAGCTTAGGCTTTTGGCCTAAGTTGGTCTATGCCCATGGATCGCGACTACTCTCTCCGGTGTACTGAGGAGTATCATCAGAGTACCACTGGCTGGCGATCTCCTCCGGATCCCGCTGATAAAAGGATGGTCGGTAAGGGTCAAGTGGTGGTTCCGGCTCAGGCTCTGGGGCTGATGTCTGGCCCCGGTACGCATAGATGGCCTCTGGCAAGACGAGGTAAGTGCCTGCAGTTAAGTCAAACAAAGAGGGTGCAGGCAAGACAATAGTCTCACTGTGAGTTTTATGAAATCTTAAATTATACTTAAGCATCTTCTCATCATTTTTAACAATAAACTCATGTGCTACCATGCTCTTATAATCTACAAAAGTAGGAGGCAACATCTTTTCTTCTTTCTCATAATGCCTAATAGGTATCCTTAAGTGTTTAGCAAGGCGTGAAGCATAGATGCCTCCAAAGATGGGGCCCTTTGTACGGTTCAGACTTAATCGTTTAGCAACAATAGCAACCATACTAACAGTGTTATCACAAAATAAAGCATGGTACAAAATAATAATATCGGGAACACTAAGGTTTCCACAGTTTCCGCGACCAATTAAGCATCGACTAGCAAATATTGCAAAGTAGCGTAAAACAGGAAAATGTACGCTAGTAATTCTTGCATCGGAAACCTTCCTCGTTTCCCCTATAGTAATCATGTCAATAAATCCATCCACATCTTTACAATGTTGTTTTTCTAAGCTGCCCTCGAAGGGTATCTTGCAAACCGCACAAAATTCACGTAGTGACATCTCCCTAGCCTCATCATATAAATGAAACTCTACTGAAGGAGGTGATTTCTTAGGATGAAAGTAAAATTTTTGCATGAAAGTATTAGTGAGTAAGAGATACTGTTCAAGCTGGTCGTGGAGGAAACTGGTGAGGCCCGCATCATCAGCCAAAGAATAAAAATCATCACGAATCCCGGCTGCTCTCAAGAAATCATCACAAGGCCATTCACATGGCCGAACTTCCACGACGTGAGGGAGATTGTACTTGGGCTTTTTATTCTCCTTACTTTGTTTCTCCTTTGAGCTTTGGCTAGAAGAGCCCCTCAAAAATCTCTTCATCATTTTCTGAAAATTTCTGAAATTTTTAGTAACCCAAAATAAAAGTGAACCAAACTCAATAATACTGATAGCAACTACTCCCACAAGTGCCTAGAGACTATATCATGCATTAGAACTACTTCGGACCATATAAATTTGACATGCAAGCTCAAGAACTGGGTCACCTAGGCAGCAAAAATTTGCAATGAATAAAGCACTAGAACAAAAACTAATTGGACCATTGGAAGAGTCACATACCAAAGAACAATCCCCCAAAGCAGTTTTGTGAATGGAGCTTTGAGCTAGGAGATCGAAAATGGCAGCAAAATGAGCTAGAACTCGTGCTTGAGCTGGATAGTGATTTTTTGGGGTGACGAAGAAGAGCATGGGTGCAGGAATAAGTGGAGGGGGCCCACCATGGGCCCACGAGGCAGGGGTGCGCCCAGGGGGGTAGGGTGCGCCCCTGACCCTCGTGGCCAGGTGCTGGCTCCCCCTGATGTGTTCTTAGTGCCAGATATTCTCAAATGTTCCATAAAAACCATACTAAATTTTCAGGGCATTTGGAGAACTTTTATTTTCAGGGTATTTTTTACTGCATGGATAAATCAGAAGACAGACAAAAAAAATAATATTTTTACTTTATTTAATCTAAATAACAGAAAGTAAAAGGAGGGTACAGAAGGTTGTGCCTTCTAACTTCATCCATCTCATGCTCATCAAAAGGAATCCACTAACAAGGTTGATCAAGTCTTGTTAACAAACTCATTTCGAATTGCATGAAACCGGAGAAATTTTGAATAACACTATGTTACCTCAACGGGGATATGAACATCCCCAATAATAAGAATATCATATTTCTTCTTGACAGTAGGAAGAGGAAATTCAAAACCTCCAATAATAATAGTTGGAATTTTTCCAATAGAATTGATGCTATGAACTTGAGGTTGTTTCCTCATAAAGTGTACCGTATGCTCATTGCCATTAACATGAAAAGTGACATTGCCTTTTTTGCAATCAATAACAGCCCCTGCAGTATTCAAAAAGGGTCTACCAAGGATAATCGACATACTATCTTCCTCGGAAATATCAAGAATAACAAAGTCCGTTAAGATAGTAACATTTGCAACCACAACAGGTACATCCTCACAAATACCGACAGGTATAGCGGTCGATTTATCGGCCATTTGCAAAGATATTTCAGTAGGTGTCTACTCATTCAATTCAAGTCTACGATATAAAGAGAGAGGCATAACACTAACACCGGCTCCAAGATCACATAAAGCAGTTTTAACATAGTTTCTTTTAATGGAGCATGGTATAGTTGGTACTCCTGGATCTCCTAGTTTCTTTGGTATTCCACCCTTAAAGGTATAATTATCAAGCATGGTGGAAATTTCAGCTTACGGTATCTTTCTTTTATTTGTAATAATATCTTTCATGTACTTAGCATAAGGATTCACTTTAAGCATATCAGTTAAACGCATACGCAAAAAGATAGGTCTAATCATTTCAGCAAAGCGATCAAAATCCTCATCATCCTTTTTCTTGGATGGCTTAGGAGGAAAATGCATGGGTTTCTGAACCCATGGTTCTCTTTCTTTACCGTGCTTCCTAGCAACAAAGTCTCTCTTATCATAACGATGATTCTTTGATTGTGGGTTATCAAGATCAACAGCAGGTTCAATCTCTACATCATTATTATTGCTAGGTTGAGCATCAACATGAACATCATCATTAACATTATCACTAGGTTCATGTTCGTCACCAGATTGTGTTTCAGCATCAGAAATAGAAATATCATTGGGATTCTGAGGTGTGTCTACAACAAGTTCACTAGAAGCATGCAAAGTCCTATCATTTTTCTTTTTCTTCTTTTTAGAAGGACTAGGTACATCAACATTATTTCTCTAAGAATCTTGCTCAATTCTCTTAGGGTGGCCCTCAGGATACAAAGGTTCCTGAGTCATTTTACCCGTTATGGTTGCTACTCTAACAGCAAAGTCCTGTTTATTATTTAATTCATCAAGCAAATCATTTTGAGCCTTAAGCACTTGTTCTACTTGAGTGGTAACCATAGCAGCATATTTACTAATGAGTTTAAGTTCATCCTTAACTCTAGACATATAATCACTCAAGTGTCCAATCATATAAGCATTACTCTTCAAGTGTCTACCAACATAAGCATTGAAGTTTTCTTGTTTAGCCATAAAGTCATCAAAGTCATCCAAGCATTGGCTAGCAAACTTAGTAGACGAGATTTCAACTTTATCATATCTATAGAGCGAATTTACCTTTACTACCTGTGTCGGGTTATCAAGACCATGTATTTCTTTGATGGGTGGTATATTAAGGCCATGTATTTCTTCAACAGGAGGTAAATTCTTAACATCTTCAGCTTTAATACCTTTTTTCTTTCATAGATTTCTTTGCCTCTTGCATATCTTCAGGACCGAGAAATAGAACAACTCTTTTCTTCGAAGTTGGCTTAGGAGTTGGCTCAGGAATTAGCTCAGGAATTGGCTCAGGAAGTGTCCAATTATTTTCATTAGTCAACATATTATTCAATAGCAATTCAGCTTGATCGACTGTTCTTTCCCTGAAAACACAACTAGCACAACTATCCAAATGGTCTTTGGAAGCATCGGTTAGTCCATTATAAAAGATATCAAGTATTTCATTTTTTAAGTGGATGATCAGGAAAAGCATTAAATAATCGGAGAAGCCTCCCCCAAGCTTTGTGGGAGATTCTCTTCTTCAATTTGCACAAAATTATATATTTCCCTTAAAGCAGCTTGTTTCTTATGAGCGGGGAAATATTTAGCAGAGAAGTAATAAATCATATCCTGGAGACTATGCACACAATCAGGATCAAGAGAATTAAACCAAGTTTTAGCATCACCCTTTAATGAGAGCGGAAATATCTTAAGGATATAAAAATAGCGAGATTTCTCATCATTAGTGAACAGGGTGGCTATATCATTCTATTTAGTAAGATGTGCCACAACAGTTTCAGATTCATAACCATAGAAAGGATCATATTCAACCAAAGTAATAATATCAGGATCGACAGAGAAATCATAATCCTTATCAGTAACGAAGATAGGTGAAGTAGTTAAAGTAGGGTCGTATTTCATTCTAGCATTCAGAGATTTCTGTTTTAGTTTAGCTAATAACTTCTTAAGATCAGATCTATCATTGCAATCAAGAAAATCTCTAGTAGTTTCTTCATCCATAACATAACCCTCAGGAACAACAGGCAATTCATATTTAGGGGGAGAACCTTCATCATCACTATCATCAACAATATCAGTTTCAATAGTTTCATTCTCTATAGCCCTAGCAAGTTGTTCGTCAAGTAATCCACCTAATGGCACAGTAGTATCAAGCATAGAAGTAGTTTCATCATAAGTATCATGCATAGCAGAAGTGGCATCATCAATAACATGCGACATATCAGAATTCATAGCAGAAGCAGGTTTAGGTGTCGCAAGCTTACTCATAACAGAAGGAGAATCAAGTGCAGAGCTAGAAGGCAGTTCCTTACCTCCCCTCTTAGTTGAGGGATAAATATTAGTTCTTTTGTCTTTTAAGTTCCTCATAGTGACCAGCAGGTATAAATCCCAAGTGACTCAAAAAATAGAGCTATGCTCCCCGGCAACGGCGCCAGAAAATAGTCTTGATAACCCACAAGTATAGGGGATCACAACAATTTTCGAGGGTAGAGTATTCAACCCAAATTTATCGATTCGACACAAGGGGAGCCAAAGAATATTCTCAAGTATTAGAAGTTGAGTTGTCAATTCAACCACACCTGGATAACTTAGTATCTGCAGCAAAGTATTTAGTAGCAAAGTAATATGGAAGTAACGGTAATAAAGGGCAAAAGTAACAAAGAGCAGTTTTGTAGTAATTGTAACAAAGAGCAACGGTAAAGTAACTAAGCAAAGAACAATATGTGAAAATCTCGTAGGCACTGGATCAGTGATGGATAATTATGTCGGATGCGATTCCTCATGTAAGGGTTATAAAATAGGGTGCCACAGAACTAGCTCCAGTTCATCAATGTAATGTAGGCATGTATTCTGAATATAGTCATACGTGCTTATGGAAAAGAACTTGCATGACATCTTTTGCCCTAGCCTCCCGTGGCAGCGGGGTCCTAATGGAAACTAAGGGATATTAAGGCCTCCTTTTAATAGAGTACCAGACCAAAGCATTAACACTTAGTGAATACATGAACTCCTCAAACTACGGCCATCACCGGTAAGTATCCCGATTATTGTCACTTTGGAGTTAACGGATCATAACACATAATAGGTGACTATAGACTTGCAAGATAGGATCAAGAACTCACATATATTTATGAAAACATAATAGGTTCAGATCTGAAATCATGGCACTCGGGCCCTAGTGAAAAGCATTAAGCATAGCAAAGTCATAGCAACATCAATCTCAGAACATAGTGGATACTAGGGATCAAACCCTAACAAAACTAACTCGATTACATGGTAAATCTCATCCAATCCATCACCGTCCAGCAAGTCTACGATGGAATTACTCACACACGGCGGTGAGCATCATGAAATTCGTGATGGAGGATGGTTGATGACGACGACGGCTACGAATCCCCCTCTCCGGAGCCCCGAACGGACTCCAGATCAGCCATCCCGAGAGAGATTAGGGCTTGGCGGCGGCTCCGTATTGTAAAACGCGATGAATCTTACTCTCTGATTTTTTCTCCCTGGACGTGAATATATGGAGTTGGAGTTGAGGTAGGTGGAGGTACAGGGGGCACGCCCTAGGGGGGCGCCCCCCACCCTGGTGGACAGGGTGTGGGCCCCCTGACGTTGATTCTTTCACCAATATTTTTTATTAAATCCAAAAAGTTGTGATACGTTTCCGTCGTATCTATAATTTTTGATTGTTCCATGCCAATATTATTCAACTTTCATATACTTTTGCCAACTTTTTATACTATTTTTGGGACTAACATATTGATCCAGTGCCCAGTGTCAGTTCCTGTTTGTTGCATGTTTTATGTTTCACAGAAACCCAATATCGAACAGAGTCCAAACGTGATAAAAACGGACGGAGAATTATTTTGGAATATTTGTGATTTTTGGAAAGTAAAATCAACGTGAGATGGTGCCCGAGGGGGCCACGAGACAGGGGGGCGCGCCCCAGGGGGGCAGGCGTGCCCTGGACCCTCGTGGGCACCCCGTAAGGTGGTTGACGCTCTTCTTTTTCCGCAAGAAAGCTAATTTTATGAGAAAAATCCGGGCAAAAGATTCACCTCAATCGGAGTTACGGATCTCCGGATATAAAAGATACGGTGAGAGGGCAGAATCTGGGAGCGCAGAAACAAAGAGAGACAGAGAGATAGATCCAATCTCGGAGGGGCTCTCGCCCCTCCCACGCCATGGGAACCAAGGACCTGAGGGGAAACCCTTCTCCCATCTTGGGATAAGGTCAAGGAATAAGAAGAAGAAGGGGGGCTCTCCCCCCTTGCTTCCGGTGGCGCCGGAACGCCGCCGGGGGCCATCATCATCACCGCGATCTTCACCAACACCTCCGCCATCTTCACCAACATCTCCATCACCTTCCCCCATCTATATTCAGCGGTCCACTCTCCTGTAACCCGCTGTACCCTCTACTTGAACATGGTGCTTTATGCTTCATATTATTATCCAATGATGTGTTGCCATCCTATGATGTCTGAGTAGATTTTCGTTGTCCTACCGGTGATTGATGAATTGCTATGATTGGTTTAATTTGCTTGTAGTTATGTTGCTGTCCTATTGTGCCCTCCGTGTCGCGCAAGCGTGAGGGATTCCCGCTGTAGGGTGTTGCAATATGTTCATGATTCCCTTATAGTGGGTTGCTAGAGTGACAGAAGCTTAAACTCGAGTAAGGGGATTGTGGCGTATGGGATAAAGGGGACTTGACGCTTTAATGCTATGGTTGGGTTTTACCTTAATGATCTTTAGTAGTTGCGGATGCTTGCTAGAGTTCCAATCATAAGTGCATATGATCCAAGAAGAGAAAGTATGTTAGCTTATGCCTCTCCCACATAAAAATTGCTATCGGTCTAGTAAAGTAGTCAATTGCTTAGGGACAATTTCACAACTCCTACCACCACTTTTCCACACTCGCTATATTTACTTTATTGCTTATTTATCTAAACAGCCCCTAGCTTTTATTTACGTGCTCTTTATTATCTTGCAAACCTTTCCAACAATACCTACAAAGTACTTCTAGTTTCATACTTGTTCTAGGTAAAGCGAACACTAAGCGTGCGTAGAGTCGTATCAGTGGCAGATAGGACTTGAGACAATATTTGTTCCACCTTTAGCTCCTTGTTGGATTCGACACTCTTACTTATCGAGTGAGGCTACAATTATCCCCTATACTTGTGGGTTATCAAGTTGCTCCGTGGATTTTCAGGTCATTCCGAGAACTTTTATTTTTGCACAAAAATAACACCATGGCAGTTCTGCTGAAAACATCGTCAGTCCGGGTTAGTTCCATTCAAATCATGCAAGTTAGAGTCCAAAACAAGGGCGAAAGTGTTTGGAAAAGTAGATACGACGGAGACGTATCAGTAGGCTTCCGAGCTGTTCGCACCACAAGCGCCGCCCGGCTGCCTCACGTTCCCGCCTTCTTCAGTCGCCCTTTGGTCCTATTGGCCAGGGGCCAGCACTCCAACGCGGCCCCTGGTGATGTCGCTTGAAGCAGCCCCGCGCCGAGGGGGCGCGTTCGGGGTGGCGCGGGCTGCTCCGCGGGGCTGGTCGGCGTCGAGAGGCTGTCTAGGGCCTCTGGGTGGGGGCGCGGTTGTTTCGGGGATGAGCGCGCGCCCCCACCACTGCCTGCAACATGGGCAGGGTGCAGAACGGCGCTGCCCCCCTACACGCCACATCCAGCAGCTCGGCGACCTGTTCCAGCAGGGCGTCGCGGCCACTTCGAGCAGCCTGCATCGCAAGAGCTCTCGGGCTACGATGACCGCCGCCCGCATGTTTGCCTTTTCCCTGTGCGTGTGCGGAGCAGTTGCTGCAGTATAGTTCGCAGATCGCGCGACGGTGCGGCTGTGGCGCGACGCCAGTGGAGAAGGTTGCGTGTTGCGCCCTCCGCGGCCGGTCACCCCTGGCGGGGACGCGGGCCGTGAGCAAGGCAAAGTGGAGGTCTTCCTCGTCAGCGGCCGCTGCCGAGGAGGCCTGGACGACCCAGTGCTCGACGTGCGCTCTCGGGGCGCCGGCCATGGCATCAGTGGAGTAGCGGAGGACTGGTCGACGAAAGAGAAGATCCGACGCACCCCTACCTAGCGGGCCAAATGTCGGATTATGGAATCCGCAAACCCTTGAGAGGTTCAAACTCTGGGGTGCGTGCGGAGATCTCAATATACCCAGCCTTCCTACTCACGATCCTCCTAAGCCTAGCGCGTCGAGCTCAAAGGAACAAAGGGACACATCAGTTTATCCTGGTTCGGGCCACCCTTGTGGTGTAATACCCTACTCCAGCATTTTGGTGGATTGCCTCGAAGGGATGAGGATGAGCTAGTACAGTGGATGAACAAGCCTCAGGAGGTGAGGTGTTCTTGAGCTGGTGTGGTGTATGCTAGTCCTACTTGTTCTCCTCCCCCCTTTTTCTATGGTGGTGGCTAGCCCTATTTATAGAGGCCTTGGTCCTCTTCCCAAATATGAGCGGGAAGGGATCCCACAATGGCCGGATTTGAAAGGGGACAAGTAGTACAGTCTATCCTGACAAAAGTAGTCTTCGCCTGCGAAAAGCCTCTGGTCGTGACGCTGCGGTGGGCTCGTCGATGACCTCCATCCTGCCATTCTGGCGGTCTCGGTCTCGTTGCACTGAAATGGTAACCTTTGGCTGATTCCTCTGGACTCCACGTCTGTGGCTTGCCTCCTTTGCACCGAAGAGGAAACATGCGCTCTGCACTCGCCTGGCGCCCGCCTGGCCTTGGTCGTCAGGGTTCACGTCAGCTGAGCCTCGTAAGGTTACCTGCATAGAACTCTCCGCCCCTCAGGAGCCAGCCTGAGGAGGCCGTTTCCTTCGGGAGTCTTGGTGCTGCCGGCCTCGCGAGGCTTGGCCCCTCACGAGGGTCTTGCGGTGTTGGTCTTGAAGTTGGGTTGTACCAGGCCGTCAATGGAGCCATGTGGTGGGCCGCAGGCAGGCAAGGCTGGATACCCCCAAATCCAGGACACCGACACTTACCTCGTGTGCCCCCGGACTCCGTTTCTTGCACAATACTTCTTTTGGTCGGTAAAAAATCATTATATAATCTCCCAGAGGTTTTGACCACCGTACCACGACAAAATCCTCTATTTTTGTTTCTAGTTGTTTTTCTAACATATCTAAATCACCATGACGTCTCCAAGCGCCACCAAGGACAAGTTTTTCGAGAAGGTCATCAGCCCTTACCTCGCGGAGGTGTTGCAACATCCTCAAACCATTGAGATGCATGAGGGGTGCTGCACATCCGCAATGTTGAGGGACCGAAGAAGACCGGAAGCGTGGGGACAAGACTCGAAGCAATGGAGCAACAAGTTTTCAAGTGCCAAGGGATGGTGGAATGTGGACTCAACGCCAATCACATGATGATTGCGGAGTTCACCAACAATCACAACCTGGATGCCAAGAACATAGGGGAGGCCATCTTCAAGCTTCACGAGAAAATCGAGCACCTCCAGGCCTAGACCTATGACCTACAAAACCAAAACTGTGAGTATGAATATAGATTCCAGAGGATGAGTTTGGCTGCAGATTTGAGGATCCTGGAGAACCGTTCATCCTTCTATGATGGTGAGCCTATGCCTTGGAAGACGGACGACAAGCCTGCATCATCAACAACTCCATCATCACCACCTCCGAAGAAAGAGGCATAAATACATGGGTATGGGCACTCCCCTTGGCAATTGCCAAGCTTGGGGGAGGTGCCCCGGTACCGTATCACCATCACACCTCTATCTTTATCATTTTCCTTAGTTCGATCCTTTTGGTTATATCTTGATCTAGTAGGCTAAATTTTTAGTATGATCTAGCTTTGAGTTTTGTTTTGATCTCTATCTATGTAATCGAGTCTGTGAGTTATATATAATAAAGAGTAGTTTTGAGTTGAGGGCTTTGCTATGTTGCTATGATCTTGAGGGAATTAAAGAAAGAATAAAAAGAAATAAAAAGATCATATTGATCTTATGGAGAGTAATGACTTCACATATAAAGAGTATGATGAATAAAAGTTGTTGAGAGTTGACAAACATAGTTTTCGTCATCGTTGCAATTAATAGGAAGTAATAAAGAAAGAGAGGTTTTCACATATAAATATACTATCTTGGACATCTTTTGTGATTGTGAGCACTCATTAAAATATTACATGCTAAAAGGTTGATGTTGGACAAGGAAGACAACTTAATGGGTTATGTTTTCTTATATCTGAATAAGTTATATTGTCTTGGATCATCCAACATGTTGAGCTTGCCTTTCCCCCTCATGCTAGCCAAATTCTTTGAACCAAGTAGAAATACTACTTGTGCTTCCAAACATCCCTAAATCCAGTTTTTCCATGAGAGTCCACCATACCTACCTATGGATTGAGTAAGATCCTTAAAGTAAGTTGTCATCGGTGCAAGCAATAAAAATTGCTCTCTAAATATGTATGATCTATTAGTGTGAAGAAAATAAGCTTTATACGAGCTTGTGATATGGAAGAATAAAAGCGACAAACTGCATAATAAAGGTCCCTATCACAAGTGGAAATATAAAGTGACATTCTTTTGCATTAAGATTTTGTTCATCCAACCTTAAAAGCGCTTGACAACCTCTGCTTCCCTCTACGAAGGGCCTATCTTTTACTTTTACCTTCTACCTCATACAAGAGTCATGGTGATCTTCACCTTTCCTTTTTACACTTTTATCCTTTGGCAAGCACTATGTGTTGGAGAGATTCGATATACATACATACATACATATATATATATATATATATATATATATATATATATATATATATATATACATATATATCCACTTGGATGTAGGTTTTCATAAAGTATTATTGTTGACATTACCCTTGAGGTAAAAGGTTGGGAGGCGAAACTATCATCCCTTATCTTTCTCTGTGTCCGATTGAAACTTTGTACCCATAAGTATCGCGTGAGTGTTAGCAATTGTGAAAGACTAAATGATAGTTGAGTATGTGGACTTGATGAAAAGCTCTTATATTGACTCTTTCCGATGTTATGATAAATTGCAATTGCTTCAATGACCGAGATCATAGTTTGTTAGTTTTCAATGAAGTTTCTGATTCATACTTTACTAGGTGAATGGTTGTTACTTTAGCATAAGAAATTATATGACAATATATGTTGTCGTCCTAAAGAAGATCATGATGCCCTCATGTCCATATTTTATTTTATCGACACCTCTATCTCTAAAACATGTGGACATATTTTTCGATATCGGCTTTCGCTTGAGGATAAGCGAGGTCTAAGCTTGGGGGAGTTGATACGTCCATTTTGCATCATGCTTTCATATCAATATTTATTGCATTATGGGATGTTAATACACTTTATATCACAATACTTATGCATTTTCTCTCTTATTTTATAAGGTTTACATGAAGAGGGAGAATGCCAGCAGCTGGAATTTTGGACTGAAAAAGGAGCAAATATTAGAGACCTATTCTGCACAACTCCAAAAGTCCTGAAACCTTGTTTACTTTTGTTACTTGGAACCTGTTACGAATTACCTTATCACAAACTATCTATTACCAATAATTTCAGTGCTTGCAGAGAATACCTTACTAAAAACCGCTTGACATTTCCTTCTGCACCTCGTTGGGTTTGATACTCTTACTTATCGAAAGGACTACGATAGATCCCCTATACTTGTGGGTCATCAGCCACTGATCGTGATCGTACACATTTGCGTGTATGATTAGGTCCTTGAAGTGCACGGTAAGTCTTCGGAAGTTTTCATCTTGATCACGGCCGGGGTTCACCGCTCCAGCAGTCCTTCCTTCGAGTGATCGGCGGGCCAATGCCCGACCCATGGACTGCGGGCCATATAGGTTAATACCCCCTAATCCAAAACACCGTCAATAGCCCCTGAACTGGTCTTCGAAGCCGGTGTCAACATCAATATCCTCTAACTAATCTCTTCGGCTTGATGTCTTCGGCTTGGCAGCTGAGGTCCTCACTTCGTCTGTTTTTATGTAGTGGATTAAGGCCTTCAAATCATCTTCGGCACTGATAACAGTTATACGAGCATCCCCTTGTTAGAGTCCGAAGCAAAATGGAGCCTCCCCGCGCGTTTGAATTTTCAGCCGTCGGATCGGTTTCCTGATTCCGTTCTGGCCGTTGGATCTCGGGCTCGGTCGTCTCCAGCCGTCGGATGTTTACCCAGTCGTCTCCAGCCGTCGGATATTTTCCCTACACCCGTGTTCCGTCCGGCCGTGCCACCGCGCGTAAATACGCTGCCCCGCTGAGGGCAGTCTCGTCATTTCACTTGGCTGGGAAAAGATCCTATAGCGCAGGCAGGGGCGAGACCGTAGAGACCGTCGTTCCCCTACCCTTCCAGCCCGCTCGCCTCCTTCTCCCCATCCCACGCCCGCCTCTCTCTCTCCCTCCCGCGCCCCTCCCTGCCCCACCGCCGCCGTCGCCGCTCCCCGCACTCGTTCGTCCTCCCCCCGCATCTCCCGCTCCCTCCCACGCAGCCGCCTCTCTCCCTCGCTCGCTCCTCATCTGGCGACGGCGGCGGCGGCTCCCGCGCCCGCGTTCTTCCACCCACCAACCACGGCGCTCCTCCCCATCGCCATGGACGAGCTTGAGCTCCAGGTGCTCCTTCTCTGCCCAGAAGCCCAAGGCGGTGCGGGCGGCAAGGGCTCAGCCTCAACCCGCCAACCCTAGCTGCCCCCACGCCGCCCGGCTCCTTCTCCCGCCTGCGGATCCTGTCGTCCGCATCCCGGCGTCGTCGCCGTCGAAGTTGTCCTCGCGTGCACTCGGCAGGAGAAGTGCGGCTCTCCACTTAGCCCGTCTCAGTTCTCTCTTGCTCTCTCAGTCCCCTTTCCAAACCCTAACCCTAACCCCTCTCCTCTTCTTCATTAACTGCCGGCGATTGGCAGGCGGAGCACAAGTCGAGGTGTGCCACCCCCGATTCCGCAGTGCGCCCGACGGCTGCTTCTACAGCAGCAGCAGTGGCAAGCCTTGGACTGGCTCGGGACACCAGAAGCGGGCGATGAAGGCCATTTCCAGGTGCGTCTGTCACATCCCTAGTTCTGGTATGACCTAGACTAGCTAGTCATGTGTGCATCATGTTTAAATTCCATTTAAATTAAAATGAGGATTTGTGAAACCCTCATAATCATTTTTGGAAATTGACCCAAGTAAAAATTGCTCCAAAAAGGTCCAAGAAAATGCTCATGTTGCCCTCTGAAAATATTGGACAGAGATAAAAATCAAACCAATATTTTTGGGAGCTCATAAGTATTTATTTTGGGCATTTGGAATTAATGCATAATTATTTGCATTGGATATATAAATGTTATATATATATATATATTATATGTCCAAAATTATGCTAGTTGATGAGGAGCTCGGAATAATACCACTAGCCCCTACAAAAATTGGCATAAGAAAATAAAATGGTTTAGTATTTTATTAAACCAAACAAATGTCGAGAAAAATAGAAAAGAAAACAAAAGGGAAAACCTACCTGTGCCACTTACATGCGGTGCAACCAAGGGCATCAGGCGGCTTGGCTCGGCTCAAGAGAGCCGACCCAGCCCATCACCGTCGTCGTCCTCCTGGCGCCAGTCGGCCAGGCGTGTGGCCGGCGCGCACAAGACCGCCGTGCCGCCACGCCTCCTGCTGCCTGCCCCTCTCCTCGACACTTGATGCCTCACAGGCCACGCGCCGCCCGCACCGCTCATCTCTCTCCCCGCCTCCCCTCCTCTCCCTCGCTCTTTCTCGCGCGCGTCCGAACGCGTCCGCCGCCGCCGACGAGCACCACCGCGGCCATCGCCGTCCCCTCGCCCCTCCATCGTGTCCAGAAGCTCTACTACGACTCCCTCGTCATCTCCGTCGAACTACGCGCCTCGGGAGGCCCTGGAGAGTCGCCATCGCCGCCATCTTCATCTCCGGTCGCCGGAGATCGTCTTCGCCGCCCCGCCGTCTTCAGCGCGTCCCCGAGCTCGCCATCAAGCCCGTCGAGTCCGCGGTGAGCTCCGCCACCGTTCCCCTCTCTCCGTTTAGCTGCCCGCACGCCATAGCCCTCCTCGCCACCACGGCCGAAGCCTCTCGCCGTCGTCCATGTCACCGTCGTCGTCTCAGCCGCCTCCGCCCAAACCGAGCACCCCAACGTGCTCCTGGTGCCACGAGGGTGCCGCAGAGCCCCTCGGGTGGCCTCCCCGTGCCCTCAGCCCATTCCCGCCGGCCGAGCTCCCGCCGCCGTAAGCCTCGCCCGGCGAGCTCCGCCGCCTCGCTGCCTTCCGCCTCTCCCGGATGCGCTGGGCGCTGGTCCTGTGCCCCAGCCGCCGCTCTCGTGGCCTCCAGCGGGGACTCCGCCGAGCCCCGTGGTCGCCGGCGGCTAAACGCCGGTGGGGTTGACTAGGTCTAACCCCCGCCCCCCTAGTTGACCTGGTGTTTGACCCGTGTGGGTCAGTGAAAGGTGGGGCCCGGCGCCCTCTAATCCTAATTAGACCAAATAAACCCCCCTGTTAACTAATCGAGACACCGACGTGTGGCCCCACACGCCGATTTGACTGGTCAAGATCACTGACCTGCCGACGCAGCATGACATCATGTCGACGCAATTATTTATTTTCTGGATTTAATTTAGTCAGGAATTCCAGAAAATTAGCAAAACTTCAAAAAATCATATAAATTCAACCGTAGCTCAGATTGAATTAATTTATATATGAAAAATTATCAAAAAAATGCAATCTATCCATCTGTACCAGTTTCATGCATGAAAAACCAACTTATACCTGCTGTATAAGTGAAACACTATAATGGCATATATAAGAGCTTAACTTGGAGTTGCATTTGAATTTTTGGTTCAAATGGACTTCAACCAAATGAACTCTAGCTGCATTAGCCCAACAGCATCACATCTGCATGCCATGTTCATGCATCATATTGTTGCATATGCTTGTGTATTGATTGTTGGCACCGCTCCTTCTCGATAGGTCCAGCTCGAGAGTGCTCAGAGTACACATCGTGAAGCAAGGCCTCCCTTGTTGATTTACCGGGCAAGCAAACCCCTTGTTCATTCCGATATAATCCTACTCTCTCGCCTCCTGCTCTCGCTTATTGCATTAGGACAACAACGATTCATCTGCTACTTTATGCTGCAGAGTTGAACCCATTCCTCTGCATGACCTGTCATTGCCACAATAATAGTTGAAACCCACTAGCATGTGTAGGAGTTGATTGAGCCATGTTGTGTTCCTACCATGCTATGCCTGCTATTGCTTAGAGTTGTGTCGGTTGATTCATTGGGAATGAATTGGAGTGTTACGATATGTTACGATGTTTGAGAGTGAAGTGTGTGAACACGATTTGGTAAAGGTAGCGGTGAGAGGCCATGTACGGAGTACATGGTGGGTTGTCTCACCGAACCGCCCTTAAGCACTCGAGTTCTATGTATGTCGTCCAATGACTCGACACTACCACACATTGGGCTCCGGCGCCCAAGCTCTCTCGACTTATTAACCAACTTGATCTCTGTCCGAGAGTCGCAACTAGTTTCGTGTTTGTAGGTAGTGCTATATTTCTACCGAGCGGCACCCGGCAGGGTGGGCTTGGGACAGACTAGGCACAGGTGGCACGGTGTACCAAGTGGCACCCGGATGGTGGGCTTGGGAACCCTGCTCACATCGTTTGGAGCCGTGAGCGACACCCCGGCCGGATCTCCTTGCGGATGGAACCCGAATAGGCGATAAACCTGGACTAGAGTCTTGTGTGGTTATTCAGGTCATGGCCGACACCCTCGCCAGGCTTCCGCTTGAAGGTTGCCGAGGTACATGACGTGTACATGGTGATAAGTGGTGAGAGCGTGTGTGAGGAAGTACACCCCTGCAGGGTTATCATGATCTATTCGAATAGCCGTGTCCTCGGTTATGGACTTCTTGGATGCTTACGTGGTACATAGACAACTTGAAGTGGATACTCTAAAATGCTCAAGACAAGTGTGAGTGCTATGGATGGCCTTCTCGTATGGAGACGGGAATGAATCCATAGTAGTGTATTGTGTGGTGACTAGTGGACCTGCAGCGCCATATCACCTCAAAGAAGTTCTTGTAGTCGTAGAACAGGATAGCCACTGAGTCAAAGCTGGCTTGCTGCAACTAAACCCCACATTACCTTCTTGATACAAATGAATGTATAATAGGATCTGATGTAAGTCTTGCTGAGTACCTTTTTACTCACGTTGCTTTATTTATGTTTTGCATCGGAGATTTCGGTCTTACTAGTAGTTCCGCTTGGACTTCGACGAGTAGCTTGTTACCTCAGCTACGATCTTGTATTCTTGGGAGGGTCTTGTAGATAGTCAGGCTTCTCAACCTTTTTCTTTTGTAGTTGTCTGTACTCAGACATGTAATGCTTCCGCTTGTTGCTTGTATGCTCTGAATGATGGGTCATGTGACCCCTGTTTGTATTAATGCTATGTGGCTCTTCTGAGCCTTTACCTATATGAGTTTGCGTTATGTTGTGATGCCATGTTGTACAACACATACTTGCATGTTATGCGTATGTGTAACTTGTATTGCTATGTGTGGGATCCGACAACCTAGTTGTTTATCCTTGGTAGCCTCTCTTATGGGGAAATGTAGTCTAGTGCTTCCACTGAGCCATGGTAGTGTGCTACAGCCCGGTTCACCGGAGTCCTGCTAGCCCAGCACTACTGCTCCGGAACACTTAGACTGGCCGGCATGTGATTCACTTTGTTCCTGTGTCTGTCCCTTCGGGGAAATGTCACGCGGTGACATCCGGAGTCCTGCTTAGCCTGCTACAGCCCGGGTTACCGGAGTCCTGTTAGCCCAGTGCTACAGCCCGATTCACACGCTGCTGACCGACATGCTCGATGTTGATTCATGTATGCCTGTCCCCATAGGTTAGTGCCACTTTGGGTTCACGACTAGTCATGTCGGCCCGGGTTCTCTGTCATATGGATGCTAGCGACACTATCATATACGTGAGCCAAAAGGCGCAAACGGTCCCGGGCCATGGTAAGGCGACACCCGTGGGAATACCGTGCGTGAGGCAGCAAAGTGATATGATGTGTTACATGCTAGATCGGTGTGACTTAGGATCGGGGTCCTGACAGCTTTGGTATGAGAGCCTGACTGCCTGTAGGATTTCCAAGCCAACCTGGTCGAAGTTGAGTCTAGAAATTCTTTAGTTATGTAAGGGAATTGATTGTGGGAAGGAACGTAAGGCTCTTTTTACTCCTTTACCTCATGGCCCTCTGATCTGAGTCATCTTACTTTTCCTACGGGGTTAAGGAACTAGGTTTCCTCTTCTGTCTAACAGGATCACGTGTTACTACTCCGTAGTCCCATAGGATTGGATGATCAGAGTCATACCCCAACTTCGAGTACTTCCGGTGTAGTCCGTTTAGTATTATCCCAGAACCTTTGAGTGGTGATGTTGAGTGTTGTACTACCCCATTTTAGCAGGATGTCTCATTCTGAGCATTTTACTGCCGTTATGCTGCCAGAATTGCCCCAGGAGTTCGAGAGTTACTAATTTCTTTGTCCTACATTTTACGATCTCAGTAGTTGATGTTGATTCCGTCCTTGGTTTCATTTCTCAGATGTCATCGCTAAGCGAAGTTACATTGCTCGTAGCTGAACCACGGAGATGGTAGGGATGAGGATCCTCCCGACCAGCCTTCATTGGCAGAGTTTATGTTAGAGATGGAGAGAAACAAGCGTGAGTCTAACCGCTTGTTGGCATGTATCGAGAAGAACACCGCACAACAGTTCAAAGGGTCTGCAACCATTCATGACTTCATTCACTTGCACCCACCTACCTTTCATCATTCCATCGAGCCACTCGATGCAGATGACTGGCTCCGTAGTATCACACGCAAGCTCCGTTCTGCGAACGTAGCTAAAAGTGACAAGGTCACCTATGCTGCATACCACCTGGAAGGTCCTGCTAGTCTTTGGTGGCAGAACTATGAGGCTATGCTTCCAGCTGGCCAGATTCCTACCTGGAGAGTTTTCACTGAGGCTTTTCGCGAGCATCACATTCCTGAAGCCCTCATCGACCGCAAGAGAGAAGAGTTCTGTAGTTTCACCCAGAGTAAGATGGCTGTTGATGCTTACAGCAGAGAGTTTGAGAACCTTGCCCGCTATGCTACAGAAGAAGTGTCCACGGACGCCAAGAAGCAGGCTAGGTTCCGGAAGGGTCTCAACCCCAAGTTGCGTCGTGATCTCCACCTGCATCATTGTGATACATTCCAAGCTCTTGTGAACAAGGCCATTAATGCAGAGACAACTCAGCTCACTTACGAGGAGTCTCGTAAGCACACCCGTGATTTGGTTTCTTCCTCCGGTTCTAGTTCGCAGAAGCACCGGATTTGGATTCCGAACTCTGCTCTTCCACCCGGATATTCACCGAGGCCATCCCATGTGGTGCCTCACCCAGTTCAGTTACATGCTCCACCCAGGCCTATTGGTAGACCACTTGTCAGTGCAGGTCCACGTCCAACTTCAGGGACTTGCTTCACATGCGGAGAGCCAGGACACTATGCACGTGACTGCTCTCAAGCCAGTTATGCTCCACCCCAGCCCGAGGAGCCTGTTGGCTGTGTTAAGCCATCACACAAGACGATCAGTGTCAAGTCAGCTCCCACTGAACATGGACGTGTGCATCATGTCTCAGCTAAAGACGCTCATGATGATTCAGATGTCGTTCTTGGTACACTCCTTGTCAATTGCCATCCCGCCTCAGTTCTATTCGATACTGGAGCATCTCATTCCTTCATTTCTGAAAGCTATGCTAACTTGCACAACATATCATTTTGTGATATGCCCTCTCCACTAGTCATTCAAACCCCTGGATCCAAATGGCAAACTTCTAGTGTAAGCCATGGTAATGAAATCCTTGTTGATAGACTTGTATTCCTTGCCTCACTTATAGCCCTCAAGTCCACAGATATTAACATCATCTTGGGTATGGACTGGATGACAGCTCATCATGCCAAGATTGATTGTTACACCAGATCTGTTCAGCTTACACACCCATCTGGCAAGATAGTCATTGTCTCCACTGGAGTAGCAAAGCGTCAACTCTATTCTCTTAATGCCAGCCCTCTTCCAGACCTTGAAGATACCCCGATAGTCCGTGATTTTCCGGATGTCTTTCGGAGGAACTGCCAGTGTTCCACCCGATGAGATGTAGAGTTCGTCATAGATCTTATCCCAGGAACCGCTCCAATCTCTAGGAGACCTTACAAGATGGCACCCTTAGAACTAGCCGAGCTTAAGAAACAACTTGATGAGTCCTTGCAAAAGGGTTTCATCCGTCCTAGTTCTTCTCCTTGGGCTTGCCCCGTCCTCTTCGTCAAGAAGAAGGATGGTACGGACCGGATGGTTGTAGATTATCGTCCCGTTAATTTGGTCACGATAAAGAACAAATATCCGATTCCCAGGATCAACGACCTGTATGATCAGCTCGCTGGATCCTCAGTCTTTTCCAAGATGGATTTGAGGTTAGGCTACCACCAAATCAAGATCAGAAACGGGGACATCCCCAAGACAGCCTTTGTCACTCGTTATGGCCAGTATGAGTACACCGTCATGTCCTTTGGTCTAACCAACGCCCCAGCCACATTCTCCCGCTTGATGAACTCGATCTTCATGGAGTACTTAGACAAATTCGTCATGGTTTACCTCGATGATATTCTTATTTACTCGAAGAACGAGGAAGAGCATGCCGAACATCTTAGACTTGTGTTAGAAAAACTCAAAGAGCACCGCCTTTATGCCAAGTTCTCCAAGTGTGAATTTTGGTTGCCAGAAGTGACCTATCTCGGCCACGTGATCTCTGGTAAGGGCATTGCTGTCAATCCCGAGAGAGTTCAGCCGTTCTTGATTGGACTCCACCCAAACAGCTTAAACAAGTTAGGAGTTTCCTTGGTCTAGCCAGCTATTGTCGCCGCTTTGTTGAAAACTTCTCCAAAGTAGCCAAACCCTCACGGAACTTCTCAAGAAAGATAAAAGTTTGAGTGGTCCCCACAGTGTGAGTACAGTTTTCGTGAACCGAAAAGACGCTCGACTTCTGCTCCCATACTTGTGCCACCGGATTTCACTAAAGACTTTGTTATCTCTCGGCGCCTCACGACAGGGGACTAGGTTGCATTCTTATGCAGGATCGTCATGTGATTGCCTATGCATCTTGTCGATTGCATCCACATGAGGAGAATTATCCTACACATGATCTAGAGCTTGCACCGTAGTCTATGCACTTAAGACCTGGCGACACTACCTTCTTGGTAAACGCTATAGATCTACACCGATCACCGTAGTCTCAAGTATATCTTCACCCAACCAGATTTGAACCTTAGGCAAAGACGATGGTTGGAGTTGATCTTAGATTATGATCTAGGGATTACCTACACCCCAGGCAAAGCCAATGTCATGGCTGATGCGCTAAGTCGTAAATCCTATTGCAACAATCTCATGTTGCAGCAGGGCCAACCTTTTCTCCATGAGGAATTTTGTAGGTTTAACCTTCACATTGCTCCTCACGGATTCCTTTCTACCTTGGTGGCAAAACCTGATCTTGAGGATCGGATTATCGCCGCTCAAAAGCAGGACACGGGAATTTCCCGGATCAAGAGAAACATTAAGAAGGGAGTTGGTGGATGCTTCTCTATGGATGATCGCGGTGTTGTTTTCTTTGAAAACTGCTTGGTGGTTCCCAAAAATCAACATCTGCGAAAATTGATTCTTAAGGAGGCGCATGAATCTCCTCTCACAATTCATCCCGGTAGTACTAAGATGTATCAGACCTATGCCGAGGTTCCGTGGACTAGGATGAAGAGAGAAATCGCTCAATTTATTGCTAATCGCGACGCTTGTCGTCATAAAGCAGAGCATCGAGGCCTGCTTGGCACCCTTCAGCCTTTAGCCATTCCTGAGTGGAAATGGGATAAAGTTGGTATGGACTTCATCACCGCTTTCCCAAGACCAAGAAAGGGAATAATGCTATCTTCGTAGTCATTGATCGCCTCTCAAAGTGGCGACTTCCTACCTGTTCGAGAGAGTATCACTGCTAGTCAGCTCGCTGACTTATATCTCTCTCGAATAGTTTCACTCCATGGTGTTCCACTAGAGATCAATTCAGACCGTGGTAGTCTTTTCACTTCTCATTTCGGGAGAGTTTCCAAACTGCCATGGGAACCCATCTTTCCTTCAAGACCGCTTTCCACCCTCAACGAGTGGTCGGTGGAAAGGGTCAACCAAATTCTCAAGACATGCTTAGAGCTTGCGGTATCTCATTCGGTATGGATTGGGAGGAATGTCTTCCTTTCGCCGAGTTTGCTTATAACCACAGCTATCAATCCAGTCTCAAGAAAGCTCCTTTTGAGATTCTCTATGGACGAAGATGTCGAACACCCTTGAACTGGTCAGAAACCGGTGAAAGACAATTCTTTGGACCGGATATGATTCAGGAGGCAGAAGAGCAAGTTCGCATCATTCGTGAGAATTCGAAAACAGCCCAATCTCGTCAAAAGAGCCAGTATGACCGTCGTCATAAGGAAGTGGCTTATGAAATTGGCGACAAAGCTTACCTTCGGGTTACTCCTTTGAAGGGTACCCATCGTTTCGGTATCAAGGGAAAGTTGGCTCCTCGTTACATTGGTCCCTTTCGCATTCTCGCTAAACGAGGAGAGGTTGCCTACCAGCTTGAACTACCCCACATCTTTCTCGAGTTCATGATGTCTTCCACGTCTCTCAACTCAGGCGTTGCTTCTCGGATCCCATCCGTGGAGTGGACCACGAAACGCTTGATCTCCAAGATAACCTCACCTATCGAGAGTACCCTGTTCGCATTCTTGATCAAGCAGAGCGTGTCACCCGACGTCGGAACATCAAGTTTCTCAAGGTTCAGTGGTCTCATCATTCCGAGAGAGAAGCTACTTGGGAGCGAGAAGATCGTCTTCGACTGGAGTACCCCACCTTCTTTCCGTCGACCCCAAATCTCGGGACGAGATTCTTTCAAGTGGGGGCGAGTTGTCACATCCCTAGTTCTGGTATGACCTAGACTAGCTAGTCATTTGTGCATCATGTTTAAATTCCATTTAAATTGAAATGAGGATTTGTGAAACCCTCGTAATCATTTTTGGAAATTGACCCAAGTAAAATTGCTCCAAAAGGTCCAAGAAAATGCTCATGTTTTCTCTCTGAAAATATTGGATGAGATAAAAATCAAACCAATATTTTGGGAGCTCATAAGTATTTAATTTGGGCATTTGGAATTAATGCATAATTATTTGCATTGGATATATAAATGTTATATATATATTATATGTCCAAAAATTATGCTAGTTGATGAGGAGCTCGAATAATACCACTAGCCCCTACAAAAATTGGCATAAGAAAATAAAATGGTTTAGTATTTTATTAAACCAAACAAATGTCGAAAAATAGAAAAGAAAACAAAAGGAAAACCTACCCGGCCACTTACACCTGCAGCCGGCACTTTGGCGGCTTGGCTCGCCCAAGAGGCCGCCCAGCCCACCACCGCTCCGTCCTCCTGGCGCCCGATCCGGCCAAGGTAGTGGCTAACGCGCACAAGACCGCCGTGCCGCCACGCCTCCTGCCTGCCTGCGCCTCTCCTCGACGCTGGATGCCCGCGAGGCCACGCTACCGCCCCGCACCGCCTCTCTCTCCCCGCCTCCCTCCTCTCCTCGCTTTTCTCACGCTGTCTGAGCAACGCCCGCCGCCGCCGAGCACCACCACGGCCATCGCCGTCCCCTCGCCCCTCCGTCGGTCCAGAAGTTCGCCACGACTCCCTCGCCATCTCCGTCAAACTACGCGCCGGAGGCCCTCGAGAGTCGCCATCGCCGCCGTGTTCATCTCCGGTCGCGGAGATCGCCTTCGCCGCCCGCCGTCTTCAAGCCCCGAGCTCGCCATCAAGCCTGCCGAGTCCGCTGTGAGCTCCGCCACCGCTCTCTCTCTCTGCTTAGCTGCCCGCACGCCGAGCCCTCCTCCCCACCACGGCGAAGCCTCTCGCGCCGTCCATGTCACCGCTGTCATCTCGGCCGCCTCGCCCAAACCGAGCACCCTAACGTGCTCCTGGTGCCACGAGGTGCCGCAGAGCCCCTCGGTGGCCTCCCGTGCCCGCAGCCCGTCCCGGTCGGCCGAGCTCCGGCCACCGCCGGAAGCCTCGCTCCGGCGAGCTCCGCCGCTCCCGCAGCCTTCCGCCTGCTCCCCTGGATGCGCGGGAGCGCGGGCGACCTCCTGGTGCCCCCAGCCGCCGCTCTCGTGGCCTCCAGACTCCGCCGAGCCCCGTGGTCGCCGGCGGCTAAACGCCGGGGTTGACTGGTCTAACCCGCCCCTAGTTGACTGGTGTTTGACCGTGTGGGTCAAGGATGTGGGGCTCACGCCTCTAATCCTAATTAGACCAAATAAACCCCCGTTAACTAAGCGAGACAACGACGTGTGGCCCCACACGTCAGATTTGACCTGGTCAAGACCGCTGACCTCTTGACACAGCATGACATCATGTCGACGCAATTATTTATTTTCTGGATTTAATTTAGTCAGGAATTCCAGAAAATTAGCAAAACTTCAAAAAATCATATAAATTCAACCGTAGCTCATATTGAAATAATTCAATATGAAAAATTATCAGAAAAATGCAATCTATCCATCTGTACCAGTTTCATGCATGAAAAACCAACTTACACCTGCTGTATAAGTGAAACACTATAATGGCATATATAAGAGCTTAACTTGGAGTTGCATTTGAATTTTTGGTTCAAATGGACTTCAACCAAATGAACTCTAGCTGCATTAGCTCAACAGCATCACATCTACATGCCATGTTCATGCATCATATTGTTGCATATGCTTGTGTATTGATTGTTGGCACCGTTCCTTCTCGATAGGTCCAGCTCTGGAGAGTGCTCGAGAGTACTGTCTGTGAAGCAAAGGCCTCCCTTGTTGATTTACCGTGCAAGCAAACCCCTTGTTCATTCCGACACAATCCTACTCTCTCACTCCTGCTCTCGCTATTGCATTAGGACAACAACGATTCATCTGCTACTTTGTGCTGCGGTAGTTGAACCCATTCCTCCGCATGACCTGTCATTGCCACAAGAATAGTTGAAACCCACTAGCATGTGTAGGAGTTGATTGAGCCATGTTGTGTTCCTACCATGCTATGTCTGCTATTGCTTAGAGTTGTGTCAGGTCTGATTCATTGGGAATGAGTTGGAGTGTTACGATATGTTCTGATGCTGAGAGTGAAGTGTGTGAACACGATTTGGTAAAGGTAGCGGTGAGAGGCCATGTAGGAGTACATGGTGGGTTGTCTCACCGAACCGCCCTAAGCATCGAGTTCTATGTATGTCGTCCAATGACTCGATACTACCACACATTGGGCTCCGGCGCCCAAGCTCTCTCGACTTATTAACCAACTTGATCTCTGCCCGTGAGTCGCAACTAGTTTCGTGTTTGTAGGTAGTGTTATTTTTCTATCGAGCGGCACCCGCAGGGTGGGCTTGGGACAGACTAGGCATGTGGCACGGTGTACCAAGTGGCACCGGATGGTGGGCTTGGGAACCCTGCTCACATCGCTTGGGGCCGTGGCGACACCCGGCCGGATCTCCTTGCGGATGGAACCTGAATAGGCGATAAACCTGGACTAGAGTCTTGTGTGGCTAGTCAGGTCGTGACCGACACCCTCGCCAGGCTTCCGCTTGAAGGTTGCCAAGGTACATGACGTGTACTTGGTGATAAGTGGTGAGAGCGTGTGTGAAGAAGTACACCCTGCAGGTTATCATGATCTATTCAATAGTCGTGTCCTCGGTTATGGACTTCTTGGATGCTTATGGTACATAGACAACTTGAAGTGGATACTCTAAAATGCTCAAGACAAGTGTGAGTGCTATGGATGGCCTTCTCGTATGGAGACGGAATGAATCCATAGTAGTGTATTGTGTGGTGACTAGTGGACCTGTAGCGCCATATCAGCCTTCCCTTAGTTGCCGCCTTGCCGATCGGACAATCCTTCGCAATGTCGTTTGGATCAAGTGCTTGGCTACTCTTGGAAAACAGAAATACTTAGCCATTTTAGAGTCTTTTTAACAAGTTGGATAGAAAGCAGCAAACCGACTACTCAAAGTCGGTTTTGCAGGGAGCTGGAAGCGGCTTAGAGCTATGTTTATGCTTTGGGTCCTTAGCCATTTTCATGTAGGCGCCCATTCTTCCTTACACCTGCCCTGTGATCGCTCTGCGAGCTCTGACTTTGATAGGAGATGGCTTAGGCACCGCACACTACTTATCCGACGCAGGAAGCATTTCATAGCGCATAAGGCGAGTCCCCGGGCCGACTAGTTGAACCGGTGCCAGCGGCATGAAAAAGTAACATACTCGAAGGCATAATTCTTATCATCTGAGATATGAAAAGGGCGGTCCAGAGCTCGTCTCGAGGGGCGAATCTTAGTACTTTAACACAAAAGGTAGCATGGTACATCTTGCATCAAGCTGTAAAATCTTCGGAGAAGATTAGCATTCCATAACCGTTCGTCTCTTTGCGGTCGGCCCTCTTAACGTCTTTCGGGGCCGGCGTCGATCGGGTAATAAAGTCGTTATGACTTCACTGCGATAATGAAGGCCTTCCCAAAGGTGCGACAACTTATGCTGGCGGCTGTTATTTGGATCGAGGCCAGACAAAAGTCGCCCTCTTGGAAAGATCTTGGCTTGACCTTCTGTTGTAGTGCGGTGCAGGCTCTCTTTGGTAGATGCTGGACCCGTGAGTGCCAACAGCGGCCCTCTTCCAGCCGATCGGCGCCCGTCTTGGCGTTCGCTATACCTTCCTCCTCGGTGTATGGTGACTCGCGCGGGAATCGAACTCTATGTCCGTTGGGATGACGGCTTCAGCACGTGAGCGAGGAAGAAGGGTGTGAAGCGGTTGACTTGTTTGGAGTCGTCGCAAACTCCGAGGAGGATGGCGGCAACTCCTCAAAGCCAACGGCCGGCGAGCGCTCAATGATTCGACCCGTCGAGCTTGATGATGCCCGACAGGATGAGCCGTTTTTCGCTCCACCTAGCCGTTTGCCGCGGATGGGCAGCAGACGCTAAGTCGATCAAATGCCTTGCGTCGTGCGGAAGGCGAGGCGCCTTTGGCAAAATTGTGCCATTATCGGTGATGATGCTGTGTGATGCGCCCGTGCGAGTCGTGATGTCGGCGATGAAAGTCCACTGCCGGTTGGACCATTCAACTTCTTGATGGGCTTTACTTCTATCCACTTGGTGAACTTTTCCACAGCGACAATTAAATGAGTCGGGCCACCTCGTCTGCTTTGAATGATCCTACCATGTCGGGCCCCAAACAGCAAAGGGCGAGGCGATGGGGATAGTCTTGAAGTCTGACCCAAGGCGTCGGCTTGGAAGCGGAACATCAGCACCTTGCATTTTGCACTAATTCCAGCCTCTTCTAGGGCAGAAAGAAGCCGTGTCGGAAGGCTTTGTAAGAACTATTATGAATGCTAAAAGTCAGTTCGTCAATAAATTGCTCTACATGTACCATGCGGTTATATTTTGGCATTTCTTAAGTACTACTATGAATGTTAAGAGTCAGTAGTTGCATGTATGTGTTTGTTTCTTCAATCGTGGCTTGTACATTATTCTGTGCAGCAACCCCCCTTGAGAAAAACATTTGAGATGAGTTATCTCACTTATTCTGAATGTTCATGTTGCCTGAACCTTTTAATTTCAAGACATAAATTTGACACAAAATATTTTCTTGAGTGGGACATTAACAGAAAATTGGGAAGCAGTTCTTGGAGGTATTAAAAACATTAGATTATCTGGCCAGGCCCCCGTAGATACAAAGGGCCGTGAAAAGGCTGGTTCTCTTCTTCCACCCAAGGTATTCGTCAATCGTCAGAGAGTTGTTCAGATTCAAAAGTGGGTTTACAAAGTCCATTTACTATGAAAAATACATGGGGATGTGATACTCTTTAGGGAGAGTGTGGGTTTTATGTAATTTGCAAATTCTTTCTTGTGCTATGCTACCATTTGAAATGTTTACTAGCTAGGCAGAAAATGCAGTCTGTACATGGGTTCATGGCTAATGGATTGCAGATTGGCCATGGATTTGGGCCTATTGATCCATTAATTTTTGATTGATGTCATATCACTGCATATTTGTTGTAAGCAAAGTTTGCACATTGATCTTCTATTTTTAGGTGGATCTAATATTTGTTTTCCACTGGCCCCGGTTGCATTGCATGATGCTATGCAGCACTACTGATCCTCATTAGTTAACAAACCATAAGCTACATTTCTTCCTGTGCAGGAAAGAAGGTTTACAGTTCTTATATCAACAATGATGTCAAGCCAGACAATGAAGTTACACATGGTATGCCTTAGTTTTTTTCTGCAATTGCTAATTACTATATGTATCTTCCAATTTTGTAGTGGAATTGAATGTAACTGAATCAGTCGTTCACTTTGAATCGATTGTTGAATATGCTCGACGGTTCAAATCACTCGGTGTAACTTGCGGGCACAAAGCTGAGCCTGCTGATGCTGACTCTGCACGATAGCGATGACAATCTGATCGAGTAGATCAATCATGAGTTTTATCATACTTTGAGCCAAATCTTACGTGCCTTTTTTTCTTTTATTTGGTTATCTTTGTGTAATTAGGAATCAATAATAGAAGTAGATGGTACAAAGTTGTGCTCCCTAGCTTTTTTTTCCATTGGTCTTGCTAAGCAAGTTAATGTATATCTTCATTTATATAGCATCTCCAGTGTTCCATTATGTTCAGCTATGTATGTTCACTTGGTCCCTTAGTTACTTCCTGGGCCCTCTTGGGTGCCACCGAATAGATTTTTATATTTTTGTATACCTTGCTCAGGGTCCTACGCTTCATATACGCTTTTCTATATATTTTTAAAATTTTCATCTACATGAGAGTGATACATATATGTGATGATTTCTGACTTGACTTATGCTGGGATTACTCCTGCAGCAATCGATATCCAGTATAGCGAGCTCTGGGACAGGGGGTGGAGTAGCTACGACGGGGAGGAGCCATGCGCAGAGTCTGAATGGGGGATTAGGCTGGTCACATAGGATGATAATTGCCTCAAATGATTCAGATTAAGAGTTCTGCTCTAAGATATATGTGCTAGAGAACTAATTATTTTGTTGGCTTTGTAGATGTTGAGGTGTGACCTGGTTGTTTTTGGGACTCTTGGTGTTAGTATATTCTTTGTGCCCTTGCCAGCAATTATCTGATGTGCGTCATGACACAAGCAATATTTGAGGTAAAGATCATTCTCTCTAGCTCAAAAAGCATTGAGATTTTATAAATTGATTGCTCATATCATTGTCTGAGGCTGGGAAGCACCATGCTCGATTGGTAGACTGCCTCTTGAGAAGAAGCTTATTTCGACGAGGTTAACAAATGCTGTTTGCATTCTTTTACTCTGAAAAAACTATATGTAGTTTGATTTATTCCTTTTTGATGTTGCTTGGTACTGTATGAGCTTAACTTGGCACACTAATATTTTCTTATTATTAGTGTTTCAGTTTTATGGCGGGTCTGCTTGAGTTCTGGAATATATCTGCTACATTCTTTGCCTTTGTGTTTACATTACGACCGATCGTAGCTGCACCTTAAGATCTAATTTCCCAAGATAATTCTGAGGACCTAGCACAGCGTGCAATTTTTATTATTGTACTAAAAATGTTGGTGCCATTCAAATTAGGCCAACGTGGCGGTTTTGAACTCAAGTGATCTTTGCTAGCCTTACTCCCATCTACTTCTAGAATTAACTTCAATGATATTGATAGGTAAAGGTCATTCATCACGGGAGGTGTTGATGTGGAGTCCCATGTGTACCTACTGTTGCCCCATCAATTGTGTAGTGGCCTCTTTCTAAACATAGTTTGGTTCCAACAAGATCTATTAGTAGTGCTGAACCCATTTTAAAAACAACAACATTGGCCAGTTTCTTAATTTTGTGTACTGTTTTCATTTTAGGACCAGAAAACTGAACCTCGACATAATGACATACTCCACGGGCTTAAATTTTCCTCTACACACAGTACCTTCTCATTCATCATGTGCATGTTAATGTTTCCTTCTTATAGTATTCATGATTACTTTTCTTGCTACTAGCATGGTACATGACATTACAATCTTAGCAGAGGCTTGTGCAACAAACCTGACCTGTGTGTAATATAGACTTTGTGTATTATTTTATTCTCCAATTTTGCCAGCTAAGTATTTAATTATACTGCATATCATGTTGCACAAGGTATCTTTACAAATGGGTTCAGTTCCAACTCGATAGATGTATGAGTATCAGATCTTAAATTGCTTGTGTTGGAAACTGTTTTCTCATCTACTTTCAGAGATCAAGCCTGACAAAATCTACACTGGTTCACCTTAATTACATGCTTTGTTCAGCATAATGGCTAAGGGGAGACGAGTGGAAATTTAGCTTTTTAGTATAGGACTGATTTCCTGCAAAAAAATAGTATAGGGTGGTGAAGATATTCACGAAAAGAAGTACTCCCTCTCATCCGAATTAAATGATGCAGCCTCTATACAATGTCTATATGTTCCTCGATTTTATTAGATGAATATATGTGGACATCTCCTTTTTTTGCTAGATTGCTATTTGAAGTTTACAACCTTATAGATTGCTCTATATATGACAGTAAATAGTTTGTATCTTAGCGCCTTAGTTGTGAATTTGTTATAGAAGTATTCTAACTGATATTCTAATGTCATCATGTAGAATGGACATGATCTCGCCCCTTGGGAATTGCATGCTGCAGTAACGCAATTTGGTCAACCATATTCAGCGTTCGGCGGAGTCCTTGGTCATTTCTTTGAGGAGCAGCTCCTTCTCAGGTGATTTCTTCTACCTTTTCTACTATTGATTTAACAGCTAATGCATTGTTGCTGGTTTCTGTTCTTACCCGCTAATCTACACCATGAGCATGTCCCACTACTGATTTAACAATTCATGCATTACTGGTTTTCTTTCTTGCCTGCTACTGTTCACTGTACTCTGGCATCCAACGCATCATCCACTCATACATAGATGGGTTATGTTTGTACTTGATAGCAGCAGACTAAATTGCCAAAAGATGTGTGGGATGAGTTCACTTTCAGTTAACATGTGATCTCAAAGTTTCGGTTTCGTCAGTCAGTGTTGTAGGTGTTAAAATTTAGTTTCATCAGTTAGAATTTTCTTCAGTTAGTGAAATAAGCCAACCTGCGATTTGGTCTTAGGTTGTTAGCGTACCCCGTCGCTTTGATCGGTTTTTGGGATGACACGATTGTCTCATGATCCCTTTCGTCGGTCGGTGTTGTGTGTGTGTGTTTACTTTGTTTTTTGTGATACAAACTGGTCATGACAACCACTTTATATATGTATCTACAACATTATACCTGATCGTGGCAAGATCCATCGATTTGGCAATTTTCTACAACCAATTCACAGCCACCGAATCACACAAAATTAAATATACATCCAATATTCAATATCATATATCCATGGACTACATCAGATTGGGGAAAACCATGTACATAGTTGCAACAACCAAAACAAACTATGCTTGGACGCCATGAACTACACCCAGGACTCACAGACACACGGCTAGCAAATGAGCTTACACAATCAGGAACATCGCAATGCCAAGGCAAAGTGCCATCACGGCTCATACATGCTCCAAGAGAAGCCAACACATGAGCTAAAGCGTGCTGATGTCTTTGCATCGGCAACATTTTACGCTACTACGCGGTAGCAACATTCAGTCATGCAAGCACCATTGGACATTCATTTAGAAACAGGGCATTGCAACATTCAGTGTGCAAGCAGCCCCTTTGCTGCAAGGTTGCCATCACATTGAGCAGCGTCGAGGCCACTAGGTCGCCGTTGCGTGGGCAGTGCTGAAGCAGTTCGTCAGGTCGGGCTCAGATTAGAGCAGCGCCGCATCCATTGGGTCGTCCTCGCGTCGGAGTAGCGCTGAGGCCACCAGATCGCCAACGGGAGCAGCAGTGGCGCGGTCACCGGGTCGCCGCCGGATAGGACAACACCGAGGCTGCAAGGTCGTCTTTGCAGTCAAGTGGCGCCGACGGCGCCGGCTCGCCGTTGCATCAGAGCAGTGCGGCCGCCAGTCGCGTGGGGAGTGGGGACGGGCCAGTTCTCCATCGCGTGGGGGCAATGCCGCCGGCAGCCTGACGCAGTCGCGTGGTGGAGCGCCGCGAACGCCGCCGCAGCCCGGACGGCGCCGCATGGTGGAGAAGATGTTCGGGTGTTATTGTTATGGTTATGTCTATGGACACGTTTGCTACGGCTCTGTTACATATGTTTTACCACCTTCACTGCTGCAGTTTCGTGTTCTTGTATTTTTTTTTCTCTTTGTTTGTTTCTTAATTTCTGTAAAGTGGGTGAACTGATTTGGGATTTGCTCTTCGTCTATACAGTATTTGCATGCACATTTCAACTTAAACATACAATCTGCTTTTAATTAAGATGCACAAGAGGGTAATCATATTGCGTGTTTAATATTTCCATGTAGTTATTATTTCTTGAGGGTCTATGTTTAACCTTGTGTTCACCTGGTCATTCTGGTCTATTTTTTAAGTGCCAGGCTAAATCACCTACTCAATTATTTCTTTCAACAGCATATACGATGCCAGGCCTATGTTATACTCATCCTTATTTATATATGTGATGATTCAACACGACTTTTCTTTGGCCTTTGTATTCTTATATCATATTTTCCGTTTCACATTTGTAGTTGTTTACTATTTCCAGTGTTTCTGAAGAATGATAACTACTAAGCATTGTTGAGGAAATCGTTAACTGGTAGCTGCTCGGTTGGCTGGTGAGTACAGGATTAATCGGCTAATCGGCAAATTAATCGGCCATTTAATCAATTAATCGGACGATTTATCGGTTTATAGGCTACTAGGTGACCCTACGAGTAGGGATTAATCGACAAGTTAACTGGTTAATCGAATGAATTCTAGAACAGGGCTACTAAGTACTAAGCGATATGCTGTATAGGATGTGCTCTTTAGTATGACATAAGAACAACTAAATTTTCAGTTGTGAACTATTTTCTTCATTTTTCCGACTTGCTCACTAAACATTGCATTGACGTCCATTTCTTGGTAGTTCCTTATATATCCTATATATCATCTAGTATATTTTGTCCTGGGTAAATGAGTGAGGACATTAAAATAATTCTGCCATGAACAACTGGTATCTTTTCTATGTTTGGTTTCCCATATTGTTTACTGCTTAATTGCTACTCCCGCTGATCCAAAAGTGTCCTCGCTTTACTTCAGCTTTAGTTTGAATTTTAACTAAAGCCATGACACTTTTTGGATAAGGGGGAGGATTAGTTTTTTAGGCAATCTCAGTCCGTGTCCTACATTCAGCATACGATGCACATGATGACTGTTTTCATAGTTTTTTTTTGACTATGTACTGCAAGGCAACAGCCTCACAGTCCTTTATTAAAACAATATGGGTTCAGTACAAAATTACAAAGGGAAACAAAAGGAAGAAAGACTACTTACAGGGAGTGATTAGTGTAAAGAAGCTATCCAATCAGTTAGTCTATCTCTATATTTACACTTGATTCTATGAGCTAAGAGAGAAATATCATGAATAAAATTCCTCCTCCAAGCTCTGAAAGTGGGCAACTCATTTCTGAAGATCCTTCCATTCCTTTGGGTCCAAATATTCCAGGTAGCCGTAAAGACTACCTCAGTGAAAAACGGTTGACCAAATTCCCTCCTGGCCGCACAAGCCATTTCAAAAGTAGTCTGGTTAGGTTGAACATTCCATGAAATGCCCAAATAATTCCAGACACGTTGGCTAAAGTTGCAAGCAAAAAAGAGATGAGCTCTATCTTCATGCAAACCTGAGAAGCAAATGGCACAAGTATCATCCTGGATAATCCAATGTCGTCTCTGCATCATTTCCCTAGTGTTCAGACGGTCCATCAAAAGAAGCCAGCCAAACACCTTGAGCTTGAGAGTGCAAGCACATTTCTAGATCCACCGAAAAAGAGGGTCAGCCACGACTTCGGAAAAACAAGACAAATAGTAGATCCTGGATTGATAATCCCCAGTTTTCATAGTTAGGTTCTGTAATTTATATTTTTCAGTCTTAAAGAGTTTTTGATGGTATGAGCACTCAGTTACAAGAATCTCTTTTGCTTTGCAAGGATTTGAACGAGTTTTTTTACTATTTTCGCCTGTTCCAACTGCAAGTATATTCAGCTGCATTTTGTATTTTAGTCTGCCAAAACTGTTGTTAGTAACGCTCTTGAAATTATTGCCACAAGTAAAATTTACTGATTTGTCATATTTTAGGTGTTCTCTTCAAGAGATGCTTGCACACCTTGTTTGGGTGGCGAGGTTGGAGCCTCATGGCGAGTCTGAGGATTTTATTCCTATCCGAGTAGTCGCAGGTATTTATAGTTGTATCAGAAAACACCTACCAAGTACTTCAAGGCAATGATCTTATCCATAAACAATGGTGTTGATGATCAAGTGTCGAGGGTTGGGTGCGACATATGCCAAAGGATGGCTTATCATGATGGGGGCGAGTAGAACGTCGCGGTGCACAGAAGCGGGATGGCGAAGGCATGCAGGCGGCGGATCTTACCCAGCTCGGGGCTCTCCGTGGAGATAATACCCCTCTCGCTGCTGCTGCGGGTCTCCGCATGATCACTATGGCAAAGTGGGTACAAGGTTGCTCCTTGAGCTGTTCGAGGTGAGGAAGGAGAAGGGCACGGCTAGCTCTTCTCTCCTCTCTGTGTGTGTCTAAAACTATTAGGGTCCAACCTCTTGCATGGGTGCCCCGGGGGGTTTATATAGGCCTACCCCCCAGGGGTACAATGGTAATCCGGCTGGGCGCGGGTCCCAGCCATCTGTCTCTCTGGTCGCCGTCTTCTCCGCCGACTGCTGGGGCCCGCCGACTAGTGGGCCTCGCCGACAGTCCAGCATGGGGCCGACAAGCCTTGTCCGCTTGTGGTGGGTCTTGCCATTGTGGATTCTGTAGCCGCGCCTCTAATGGCGCAGGCTTGGTCATGGGGTCATAACAGTAATGCCGCCGCTGACGGGCGATCCTTGTTGTCATTCCTATCTTGTCAGTTAATGGCGTGCGGAGCCCATGGGAGGGGCCGGCCGACTCTTGTTGGCCGACTCCCATCGGGTCCATCTTGTGGCGCTCTCGCCGTCTTCTGTGCTCCCGCCCGGCGTGTACGTTCCACCGCTCTTCGGTCGTGCAGACAGGCCGTCGTGGGCTCGGCGCCACCCAGGTCGAGGTGGACCGCGGTCGGGCAGTCGGTCCCGTCCGAAGCCGCCACTTGGACCCGGCCGGCGGCCCGTCGGTCGGACTGGACCGAGCTGTCCAACGAGCTCCTTTTCGGGACGGACCGTTCTGGGGTCAGCTCGGTCAAGCCGAGAGGACCGAATGGACCAGCCAGTCACCTTGCACTGGCGGTGTATTTTGCTGCGTATAGGTCATATTTAGCTGTTGTTTATGCAGTTGCGGGTAGGCTGCCGATCGCACGATCCATCCCATGACCTGGTCTTGGCGAAACTAGCTGAGCTCTTGTTGTGCGTGGACATATGCATGTGCGGTCCTATTATTCAGAGAAGGAGCAAAGTGTATGCTAGAACATGCAACAGACTAGTCATCAGTTTAGGCATCTGTTGATTTTGGAGAGTAAATAAAGCAAATGTGCAACAACAAGTAGATAAGTTTAGCTACTGTTTAGGCATCACATAGTGACAAGCTTACGAATGGATGTAATATGATAAGTCATCACTCCTCACTACATTTTCAGATAAGTTTGGACAGGAACAGCAGATATATCACATCCACAAACAATTCATTTGGACAGCAGGCACTAGACTAAATTTGGACAGTAAAAATAACTACATTCGGACAGCATTTCCTTTGTTTTTTGGACATCAAAACAACTGATTTTGACAGCAAACATAGCACAAATCAGGTTAAGCAACACAAATACCACATCCACAAACATAATGTCTTATCATCATTGAACTACACGATTACAAACTTGCAATGAAAATTTCAAGTCCATGTCAATTGGCAAGTTGAACATAACACAAATGAGAGGTTCATCTCCAAGCTAGTTGTGACATTTCACAGTTCATGACTTGACAAGTTCGAACATAACCCAAATGCAAAAGTAGCCTTCCCATGAGAAAGATCACTTTGACATTCATCTCCAAAATAGCAAGATCAAGATCAACATCCGCGGCACGCAAGCCGACACCGGTGCGGTCGGGGAGACGCGGAGGAGGCGGAGGGTGTTTTTTTAACCTACAAATCAACTCTCCCATTGGGGCATTGGGAAAGTCTTTCGCCCTCTTAATCTGCACCTTAGGTTTGCTCTTCTTCCTCGGAACTGGAGGAGGCAGCGCCGAATCTTGCCTAATTAGGTAATTCAAGCTCTTTTCCTTTGCCTTTGCCTTCCCATTCTCCTTACCAGCACCCTTCGGCTTCCCATTCTCCTTACCAGCACCCTTTCCCTTCTCATTCCCCTTCTCCTTCACCATTCTCTACAAAAAAACAGCACATAATATCTACAGTCAGTACATCAACCATCAAGTGCAAATAATCCATCTTCTTGTTGTAGCATAGAAAACCTTGTTCTGCACATACTGTCTACCCTCTAGAACTACATCTCCTGACCAAACGTGTTAAATCAGCTAGTACTAGTGCAAACAAACATATGGTCATCTAGCAATAGTGCATAATCAAGCATTTTTTCAGAAACTATTGTCACTTTTCAGTATAATCTCTTGACTAAAGTTTGCTGTTGAAACACTACATCTTCTGAAACTATTACATTAGTTCAGAAAATTCAGAAACACTAGATACATTAGTTCAGAAAATTCAGAAACTCTTACATAAGTTCAAAAAATTCAGAAACTCTTTACATAAGTTCAGAAAATTCAGAAAGTTTCTTGTTCAAACACTAGATCTCTAGATCACCTATCTAAGTCTAGCACTGAATCATCTCAGTTTGGCGGGGTTACAGGTTAGGTTACCCCTTCCTCTTCGTGGCGCTCGGCGAGGAACCAGGGAAGACGGGACCGATGGCGTGCTGGCCTTGCTGTGTCCCCGACGTACACGTGCTCCTCCAGCTCGTACTCGGACGAGATGGCACCGTCGATGAAGGGGAGAGGCCGCGGACGATGGCGCCGTCGATGAAGGGGAGAGGCCGCGGGCGATGGCGCCGTCGATGAAGGGTTAGGGTTAGGGATTGGAGAGGAGGCGCCTGGAGGAGAGGAGAGCGAGGGAGGGGAGGGGAATGGAGCGAGGGAGGGTTCGCTCGATCTGTCCAGCCAGATGGGCCTTGCTGCGCCAACGGTCCGCTCGGTCGGCCCGGTTAAAGACCGGACCGGGCCGAACTTTTTGCGGTCTGTATTTCTGGGCCTGGCCCGTCCTGTTTTCTATCGGGCTGGACCGTGCGGTCGATCTGAACAGACCCGATCGGGCCGCAAAGCTTGCTCGTGTCGTCGAGGCTGACCCAGGGGCTGATGTCGGGGCGGCGTGCTTAGATGCCACGACGGACGGAGATCTCCGTCGATCTGGCGCCTTTGTGGCCATGCACGCCCTTAGTGAATGGGGCAGGATGGGCGGCGGCGCCGTACCCGTCCCATCCGTAGTTGCGTGGGCTGGAGGTGGTTGGAGTCGCGGGCGACTCCCCATAGTCGGCTTCTCAGGGAGCCGCCCGGTTGAGTCGGCTTATCTCAAGTCGTCTCTAGGACTCGGTCGTGAGGAAGCGATCAGCTGCTGCCGCCGACTCTCGAAGCGGCTCTTCGTCTTGGGGTCTTGAGGCGCCCGCCCGATGTCTTGAAAGGTCCGGGGGCTCGGGTTTGCCTACCCGTGGCCCATTACTCCGACAGTAGTCCCCGAAGCTGGTGAGGCGCCTAGGGCAACACGTCGAGAATCCTCAACAGTTTCATCCCGCTGGTGGAAGGATCTGGGCCTTGCTCGCCGTCTTCCCCTAGGCCGACTAGCTAGAGTCGGACTTGCAGGAGGCCGTCTTGCTCCTCAAAAGGTTTGAAAGTCGCAGCGGGAACCAGGCAGCGTGCCTGATAAGCTTCTCGGTGGTGGCCCGTTGCAGGCCCGTCGCGCGGCATACCTGTGGCGGTCGATCTACCCACCTGCAGCGACAAGACATGCCGTCGGCGGGACCCGCCACTACGCGCCTCGGGGCCTTGAAGCGGATCCGTTGCGGTCGTGCGGGTGGTTGAAATTCCCCGCGTCGTTACTGCGCGCGGTAACCCGTGGGATTAAATCATGGGGCGTGGGTAGTGCTGGCGCGATTAATCCCGCGCCGCCCCATCGGCTTCTCAGCCCGCGAGCCTATAAGTAGGCGGGGAGGAGGCGCGCGAAGCAGCGCACCCATCTCGCTTCTTCCCGCTTGCTCTTGCTCCTTCTTCCTCTCGCTTCTTCTTCTTCTTCTTGTCGCGTCGCACCAAACCACGCCACGCTACGGAGATGAGCTCTCCATCCGCCGCTATCCGCCCAGCGCTCCGGCGTGTGGGGCCAGCTCCGAGGTGGGCGGCGACCACATCGAGTTCCTCCGTAAGGCAGCGTCGCATCCCGGCAAGAGCCTAGTGCGGACCCACGCTTCTGCCGGGCGGGTGAAATGCGCGCGCCCGAGGAGGGCGAGTGGAGTCGTATTCCTTTCGCACCTCATGCGCGGCCTAGGGCTGCCGGGCGGCGGCTTCTTCAGCGCCTTCTTGGAGTTCCACGGGCTCCAGCCGCATCACCTCACTTGTGAATACGGTGGTGCTGCTGGCTGCCTTCGCCGCCTTGTGCGAGGCTTCCTCGGTGTTCTCCCCACCATCGAGCTGGGGAAATTCTTCCGATCCAAGCTCGGCATGCAGGTGCGGCGTGCGTCTGCTCATGTAACACCTTCATCGCGATCACGGAGGCGGTGGCCGACAATCCTTTCCCGCCATTCCGCTGATCAAGTCGGTGAAGATGTGGCAGCGATCCTACTTCTCGTGAAGAACATCGCTCCCGGCGGTGGGTCAATCTGCCGCCTTATGGGCGGCGTGCTTCGGGAAGGCTCCTAGCTGGTCCCACGGTCGGGCCCCGACTCCTGCGGCACCGCCGCCGTGTGCGACTCCGAGTGCTACGCAGTCGAGAGGCTTGACGGGGCGACCGGCCACGACCGCCGCCGTGGCGCGCCGAGTCCTCCGCTCAAGGCCGACCTCATATGATCATCCGGATGGCGCCACCGGACCGATCGGATGTGCTCGAAGGACATGCCCCAGAGGTGGCGGACCGGTGAACTTCTGGCGAACTACAATCTTCTGGCGGATTGACAGTTGACGAGGCCATCTCTCGCACACCAACCCCCACCTATGGTAAGTCATCTCTCTTCCTCTTACATTTTCTTTTTCAGCGAATCCGACTCGATTTTCTTTGGATTTTTAGTCGAAACCCCTCATGCAGCCCTCAGCCCGGCACCACAGGGCCGGCCCGTGGTCGTCCCGACCAGGCGGGAGGCGATGTCGGCGACCCTGACTTGGGGCGGCGATGGAGGCGAGCCAAAGGAGGAGGAGGAGGAGGGCGACGACTTGAGCCCTCGGCTACCTTGGCCGGCGGCTGAGGATGGCGGCGAGGGAAGTCGTCCCCGCCGCCAACCGGTCGGCCAGCCAGGCGCGAGTTCCTCCGCCCGGCTTGGGTGGTCGGTAGTGAAAGCGCGCGGGCGGGCCGAGCTTGCGGTGGCGGTCGAAGAAGTTTAGGGACGGCCGCGACCAGCGGGAAGAAGCGATCGCAAAACTAACGCTTCCGCAAGGAAGTGAAAAAACGCCGCTGGTCTCCGCATAAGTGCTTCTGCTTTGTCTTGTTTTCTTCACGTAAATCTTGTCCAAATCTTTTCGTGTCTTCTTTGCATCGAGCGCCTTACTTTAGAGGTCGCCGCCGCCTCCGTCATGGGGTCGGCGAAGCGTCATAATACTCGGCGGATTGACCATCTGCCGACCTCGGGGCCGGAGCGGAAGCGCGCAGGGAAAGCGCGACGAGGAACCGCCCGCTGGAGAAGGCGGAGGCCGAGAAGGCGGCTTCCGCCCGAAAAAGCTGGAAGAGGTGAAGCCGCCGTCGCGGCTAAGCGGCGGGCGAGAGGCCCAGCGCCTCAATCGGCGTTGCTCGTCACCCGCTAAACTCCAGCGCCGCCGCCGCCCGAGTTCACGCAGGCAGACGGAGGAGGCCAGCAGCGGTTCCCCGTCATGGAAGAAAGCGGCGAGACCTCCATGCCGAACGCGCCGTGCCGCCCCGCCGCCTCCGCCGCGTCCCGAGCGCGCGAGTAAACAGCGGCGGACCGCGGTGCCGCCAGCGGAAAACGAGTCGTGGCGAAGCTGCTCCTTCAAATCGCCTCGCCCGGCTGCTGCCGTCTTGAAAGCGACTTGCGCCCGCCCTTTGGAGACGGCGCCGCCAGCTTCGGCCATCGAGGCCCGGCGACAAGCGCCACGCCCGTTGGGTGGGTGCGAGGCGGCACAGGTCCGCTCAACCGGCGCCACGGACATCGAGCTAAGCTGCGAGCGAGGCGCGCCATCGAGCTGCACCAAAGCGCTGGCGTCGCGGGGTATGTTTCTTCTTTGAGTTTTTCTTGTTCTTATCGTGAGGCGCGTAGCGCGGCCTGCTGGTGTAATCCCGAGTTTGGTCGGCTGCTGAGCGGTGACTCGGAACTCTATCTGGCAGTTCAAACATTTACCTTTATGCGAAATGCTTATCACGGGAGTATCACAACCTCCGCCACTGCCTTCAAGCTGCAATGTTGAGGAGCTGGGCAAGCGGACTGCCGACTTGTCGAGGCGAGTGAGCCTTCTTTCTTCTTTCTTGGTATTTGGCACACCGTGGCTGTAGTCCCGAGATTGGGCCGTGCCCGGCGGTCGGGCGGATCTTCTGGCGACCTTCTTAGTTGGCGACTTTAGCGTCCTTTTCTTTTTATTCTTGAGGCCAGCGCCACTCTCCGAAGGCAGCTGGGCGTAGCCGACACCGCCTTCTTGGCGCCAAGGGAGGAGTGCAACAAGCTCGCCACGAGGCGCGACCTGGCTGCTACTTGTGGGCGAGCAAAGGGCTGCTGCTTAAAGAAGGCGGGGCGAAGAAGAGAGGCAGCTCTCTGGCCGAGTTCAGCAGCGCTCCTCTGGACCCGACAAGGCGCGACCTCCGGCTTCCATGAAATTGAGGACATCGTTGATGGTGAGTTTCTTTACTTTCTTTCTTTCTTTGAGCTGCTGACTATAGGCGGGCTGACTTGGTTTTTACTTGCTTCTTTTCCGTCTTGGCAGACTTCTTCCCGGCCACCTGCAGCGCCAATCAAGCCATCGAGGCTGATTGCGGCGCGGAGGGCAAATGGTGCGGAGATCGCTGCCGCGCCCGGACCCTTGGCGCGTAACCGAGCATCGAGGCTTCGTCTGCGGCGGCCCGCCGGATGTTGTGCGGCTTCGCGTGTCAGCGCCAGAGCGATCACTGCCTTATGGCGGACATGCGGTTCTGCGCCTCCCAGCCGGACTGCCGGTAGGCTGGAGGTCGTGGCTGGCCGTCTTGAGGCTAGGAAGGGTTCCGCGGACCCGGTGGAAGCGCGCGGGCCTTAGAATTAAATCAAAGCGTGGTATCCCAGCTGGATCTGGACCCGGTGGCTGTGTTCGGTCGAAGGCGAGCGAAAGCTGCTTGGCTACGGAAGCGCCCTTATCCAGCGTCTTGGCGGCGATGCGCCGACTACAGACACCAACATCTTCGTTACTGGCCGGGCTGAGGGCAGCGGCAAGCGCCGCCCAGTGGTTGAGATGAACCCGGATTATAGCGAGACTTCAGCGGAGGTGATCGGCTCCAGCGCCGAGGAAAGCGGCGGAGGAGCGGAGATGAGGCAGGCGCCCGAAAAGGCGGGCGGGCGACCAGCCTCGGCTTCGACCGCGCCTCAACAACGAGCCACGCCCGTGCAGGGCGGCTGCCTCGAAGATGATCAAGTCGAGAATGTCAACCGGCCGCCCGGCCGACACCGCCGTCTCCTTGGCCCTCCGAACCGTGTGCCGCTTCCTAGGTTGTCGTCTTGCCTTTATTTTATCTGCTTTGATAGTCTTTGAAAAACTTGTTAGTCGCTGAATTCCACCAGCAGAGGTGTATTTTGAACTTCGCTCGAAGATTGGCCAGGGCCTATGCTGTGTAAATATTATCCTAATTCTATCTTTCCTTGCACATTGCTCCTATGGCTTTTCCTTTGCCGCCTTCCCTTAGTTGCCGCCTTGCCGATCGGACAATGTCGCCTTCTTGCTGTCGTTTGGATCAAGTGCTTGGCTACTCTTGGAAAACAAGTACTTGGCCATTTTAGAGTCTTTTAACAAGTTGGATAGAAAGCAACAAACCGACTACTCAAAGTCGGTTTTGCAAGAGGGGCTGGAAGCGGCTTAGAGCTATGTTTATGCTTTGGGTCCTTAGCCATTTTTCATGTGGGCGCCCATTCTTCCTTACTCCTGCCCTGCTTGATCGCTTCTGCGAAACTCTGACTTTGATAGGAGATGGCTTAGGCACCGCACACTACTTATCCGATTGCGGGAAGCATTTCATAGCGCATAAGTGGCGAGTCCCGGGCCGACTAGTTGAACCGGTGCCAGCAGCATGAAAAAGAGTAACATACTCGAAGGCATAATTCTTATCATCTGAGATAACGAAAAGGGCGGTCCCAGAGCTCGTCTCGAGGGCCGAGAATCTTAGTACTTTAACACAAAAGGTAGCATGGTACATCTTGCATCAAGCATAAAATCTTGGGAGAAGATTAGCATTCCATAACCGTTCGTCTCTTTGCGGAGTCGGCCCTCTTAACGTCTTTCGGGGCTTACGGCGTCGATCGAATAATAAGTCGTTGCCGACACTTTGGCGATAATGAAGGGCCTTCCCAAAGGTGCCGACAACTTGTCTTTGGCGGCTGTTATTTGGATCGAGGCCAGACAAAAGTCGCCCTCTTGGAAAGATCTTGGCTTGACCTTCTGTTGTAGTGGCGGTGCAGGCTCTCTGTTGGTAGATCTTGGACCCGCCGAGTGCCAACAGCGGCCCTCTTCCAGCCGATCGGCGCCCGTCTTGGCGTGCTTCTATACGCTTCCTCCTCGGTGTACATGGTGACTCGCGGGGAATCGAACTCTATGTCCGTTGGGATGACGGCTTCAGCACCGTGAAGCGAGGAAGAAGGGTGTGAAGCGGTTGACTTGTTTGGAGTCGTCGCAAAACTCCGGAGGATGGTGGCAACTCCTCAAGCCAACGGCGGCGAGCAGCTCCGGCGAGTTCGACCCGTCGAGCTTGATGATGCCCGACGAGGATGAAACCGTTTGCTCGCTCCACCTAGCCGTTTGACTGCGGATGGGCAGCAGACGCTAAGTCGATCAAATGCCTTGCGTCGTGCGAGAAAGCGGGCGAGGCGCCTTTGGCAAAATTTGTGCCATTATCGGTGATGATGCTTGTGTGATGCGCCGTGCGAGTCGTGATGTCGGCGATGAAAGTCACTGCCCGGTTGGACCATTCAACTTCTTGATGGGCTTTACTTCTATCCACTTGGTGAACTTTTCCACGCGACAATTAAATGAGTCGAGGCCACCTCGTGCTGCTTTGAATGATCCTACCATGTCGGGCCCCAAACAGCAAAGGGCGAGGCGATGGGGATAGTCTTGAGTCTGACCCAGCAGGCTGACGGCTTGGAAGCGGAACATCAGCACCTTGCATTTTGCACTAATTCCTTGGCCTCTTCTAGGGCAGTTGGCAAGAAGAAACCGTGTCGGAAGGCTTTGGCGGCAGAGTGCTCTTGAGGCCGCATGGTGACCCTTTTCGCCTTGATGAATGTCTTGAGAATCGCTTGGCCTTGCTCGGCTCGGCCTTAGCGCTAAGTAGACACCGATAACGCTGCGCTGACCAGCTCTCTCTTGACTATGGTGTAGGCTGCCGCTCGGCGTTGTACTTGCCAAGCCAAGATTTCATCGGTTGGTAGCTCTCGCTCACTAGGAACTTCCAGGATGGTTTGGGCCCATGAGGTGCTTGCTATTTCTTCAACTGTCAATACTGCTACTTGGGCGAGGCGGTTGGGCTGGGAGGCGGCGGGCTGGAGTCCCATGACCGCTTCTTGGGTTGATGAAGTCCCGGGCCGGCAGGTGCAGTCCCGGGCTGAGCTCTGGAGTCTTAGCAATGGTCGCCGCAGTCCGGGCCCGGTTACAGAAATCCCGGGCGGCCTTGGCTATCTGACATTCTTGGAGCCATCTGTAAGAATTCTTGTGCCGTCTGTTGAGGCTTTGAGTCGGACCCGACTTCTTGAGGGCGGCACAAAATGAATCTGATTCTGGTGAAGGCTTGACAGGCTGAGGAGGCTGCTTGAAAGCGCGCCGGATGGTATTACTGGCGGGTGGAGCCGATTAAATGCGAGGTGTATGCGCTGGTCGTTGTCATTTCTTGGCGCGTGAAGGAACTCGCACCCTCAATCGGCGTTGCCGTCACCCGCTAAGCTCCAGCGCCGCGCCGCCGGAGTTCACGAGGCGACGAAGAGGCGGCAGCGGAGTTTCCCGTCATGGAGAGGGAAGGCGGCGACACCTCCATGTGCGAACACGGCCGTGCGCCGCGCCGCCGCCCGCCGCCGCTCGTTGAGCGAGGGAAAACAGAACAGCGGACCGCCCGGTGCCGACCGAAGCGAGGCGTGGCGGAATGGCTTCCCTTCAAATCGCCTCTGCCAGGCGCGCCGCCGTCTTGAAAGCGATTTGACGCCCCGCTTTTTGAGAACGGGCCGCCCGCTTCAGCTATCGAGACGCCGAGGCGACAAAGCGCCCCGCTAGGTTGGTGGAGTGCGAGGCACCAGTCCGCTGAACAGCGCTTACAGGCGTCCAGGCTAAGTTGCGAGCCGAGGCGCGCCATCGAGCTGCACCAAAGGCGCTGGCGTCGCGAACCGCCGTTCGGGTATGTTTCTTCTTTGAGTTTTTCTTGTTCTTCTGTGCGGCGGCCAGCTACCCGATGGAGTGTAGTCCCGAGTTTTGGGCGGTGCTTTGGCGGGCTTCGAACTCTATCTGCGAAGTGCCAAACATTTACCTTTATGCGAAATGCTTATCATAGGAGTATCACAACCTCCAGCGCCACTACCTTCAACGCCAATGTTGAGGAGCTGGTCAATCGGACTGCCGACTTGTCGAGGAGCGAGTGAGTCTTCTTTCTTCTTCGGCGAGGCGCACTCAAGCGGCGCCCGGGCTAGTCCCGAGATTCGGGCGGCTGGCGGCGGTCAGGCGGATCTTCTGGCGACCTTCTTAGTTGACGACTTAACGTCCTTTTTTCTTTTTTATTCTTGAGAGGCCGCCACTCTCCGCGGCAGCTGGGCGCAGCCGACACCGCCTTGCATGCCAAGGGGAGAGTGCAGACAAGCTCGCTGCTGGGGCGTGACCTGCAGCTACGCGGTTAGCGGAAGCAAAGGGAGCTGCTTAAGAGCGCGGGGCGGCGCGAAGAGAGAGGTCGCTCTCTGGCCGAGAGTTGGCGCTCCTCTGGACCCGACAAGGCGCAGCTGACCTCCGGCTTCCATGAAATGAGGACATTCGTGGTGGTGAGTTTCTTTACTTTCTTTCTTTGGCGGCCGACTATAAATTGGGCTGACTCCTGGTTTTTGACTTGCTTCTTTTCCGTCTTGGCAGACTTCTTCCCCGCCACACGCGCGGCCAATCAAGCCATCGAGGCTGATCGCGAGGCACGGAGGGCAAATGGTGCGGAGATCGCTGCCAGCACCCCGGGCCCTTGGCGAGCAACCCGAGCATCGAGCTCGTCTGCTGCCAGCCCATGGATGCTACGCCCGGCTTCAGCGTGGTCGGCGCCAGGCGATCGCTGCCTTATGGCGGACATGCGGTTCTGCGCACTTCGGTTTGAATTGCCCGGTAGGTGGAGAATTCACGGCTGGCGTCTTGAGGCTCGGAAGGGTTCCACGGCCCGGGCTAAGCGCGCCCGGGCCTTGGAATTCGTCAAGGCGTGGTATCGAGGCTGGATCTGGACGGCTGGCTGCATTCGGTCCGAGAGGCCCGGCGGAGCTGCTGGCTGCGGAAAACGCCCTTGTCGGCGTCTTGGCGGCGATCGCCGACTACGGACACCAACATCTTTGTCCCTGGCGGGCTGAGGGGCGGGAGGCGCCGCTAGGTGGTTCAGGATGAACCCGGATTATAGCGAGGACTTCGGCGGAGTGATCGGCTCAGCGCCGAGAGGAAAAGCGGCGGAGGACGGAGATGAGATGGGCGCCCGAAGAGCGGAATGAGCGACCAGCCTCGGCTCGACCGCGCCTCCCGATAACGAAATCGCGCCAGCCGGACCCGCCGCGCGGAGATGACCAAGCGAGGCCTGCCCGGCCGCCCGGCGCTCGACACCGCCATCTCCTCCGGCCCTCCAAACCCGTATGTCGCTTCCTAGGCTGCCGTCTTGCCTTTATTTTATCTGCTTTTGATAGTTGCATCAACTGTAAAATCTTCGGAGAAGATTCGCATTCCATGGCCATTCCGTCTCTTTGCGGGAGTCATCCTCTTGCGTGCTCGGGGCTTACGGCGTCGATCGGTAGTAAGTCGTTACTTGACACTTTTATGATAATGAAGGGCCTTCCCAAAGGTGCCGACAACTTGTCTGGCCGGCATTCATTGGATCTGCCCGAGCACAAGGTCGCCCTCTTGGAAAGATCTCGGCTTGACCTTCCTATTGTAATGGGCGCAGAGCTTTGCTAGTAGATCTTTGGAATGGTGAGTGCCAACAGCGGCCCTCTTCCGACAGATCGGCGCCGTCTTGGCGTGCTTCTTACGCTTCCTCCTCGGTGTACATGGTGACTCGCGAAGTCGAACTCTATGTCGTTGGGATGGCGGCTTGACACCGTGAAGCGAGGAAGAAGGGTGTAAGCAGTTGACTTGTTTGGAGTCGTCGCAAACTCGGAAGGGCGGTAGCAACTCCTCAAGCCAACGGTCGGCCAGCGCTCCGTGGTTCGACGGTCGAAGCTTGATGCGAACGAGATGAGGCCGTTTGCTCGCTCTACTGGCGTTTGATTGCGGATGGGCAGGGGCGCTAAGTCGATCGGATGCCTTGTGTCGCGCGAAAGCGGGACGAGGCGCCTTTAGCGAAGTCGTGCCATTATCGGTGATGATCTTTGTGTGATGCGCCGTGCGAGTCGTAATGTCGGCGATGAAAGTCACTGCGGTTGGACCATTCAACTTCTTGATGGGCTTTACTTCTATCCACTTGGTGAACTTGTCCGCTGCGACAAGTAAATGAGTCGAGCCACCTCATGCTGCTGAATGGTCCTACCATGTCCGACCCCCAAACAGCAAAGGGCGGCGATGGGGATAGTCTTGAGTCGCGGAGCCGGGTCTGTCTGACTTGGAGCGGAACATCGGCACCTTGCATTTTGCACTAATTCCTTGGCCTCTTCTAGGGCAGTTGGCCATAGAAACCGTGTCGGAAGGCTTTGGCGGCGGGTGCTCTTGAGGCCGCATGGTGACCCTTTTCATGTGATGAATGTCTTGAGAATCGCTTGGCCTTGCTGCGGCTCGGCCTTGCTGGTAGACACCGATAGCGTTGCGCTGACCAACTCTCTGTTGACTCACGGTGTAGGCTGCCGCTCGGCATTATGCTTGCCGAGCCAAGATTTCATCGGTTGGTAGCTCTGTGCTCACTAGGAACTTGAGGATGGGCTGGGCCCATGAGGGTCTACTATTTCTTCAATTGTCGATCTTGCTACTTGGGCGAGGCGGCTGGGCTGGGGGCGGCGGGCTGGAGTCCTTGACGCTTCTTTGGGTTGATGAAGTCCAGACGGTAGTGCGGTCCCAGTGAGCTCTGGAGTCTTCGCAATGGTCGCCCATGATCCAGGCGGGTTCTAAAGTCCGGGCGGCCGGACCGGAACATTCTTGGAGCCATCTGTAGAATTCTTGTGCCGTCTCTTTGAGGGCTTTGGAGTCGGACCCGACTTCTTGAGAGAACCCGGCACAAAAATGGAATCTGATTCTGGTGAAGGCTTGTGAGATGGCTTGAGGAAGCTGAAGGCGGCAGCGGATGGTATTACCTAGCGGGTGGAGCGATTAGTGCGAAGTGTACTGCTTGGTCGTTGTCATTTCTTGAATGCGTGAAGGAACTGCGCACCCCTCAAAATATCCACTGAGTTGCTGTACGAGAAGCGGTAGCTCACCATGTTTGCATCTTTGGCGTCCCAATCGCGGATGACTCTTGGACCACCAAGTCGGTCGCCATAACCACGGGATCGGCGAATTCAAGTTCTTTAGCAAGCGGAGCCCGTGAATGAGCGCCTCGTATTGATGACGTTGTTGGAAGCGGCGAAATGGATCTGCAGCGCATACTTGAGCTTATCGCCTTTGGGGAAGTGAGGACAACGCCGGCTCCCAAGCGGTCGCGCATTTTGGAGCCATCGAAATGCATCCGCCCGATGGGTGGGTCGGTATTTGGCGGCGAATCTTGAGTCTCGGCCCGGTCGGCGAGAAATCGGCCGGTGCTTGCGACTTGATGGCGGTGCGGGGCTGGTAATAGATGGTGTAGGGGGCCAGCTCTATGGCCCATTTGGCCACTCGGCCAGAAGCGTCTCGGTTTCCGATGATCTCGGCTAGTGGGGCTGTGCAAACCACAGTGATCGGATGCTCTTGAAAGTAAGGCTTTAACTTCTTGGCGGCAAAGTGCACGTCATAGCACATCTTCCGGTAATGGGGGTAGTTCCGCTTGGAGGTTGTGAGTGCCGCTCGGGTAATATCTGGTCTCTGGACAGGTGGCGCCTTGCCTTCCTCCTGCGCTCAACTACAATGGTGTGTTGACTACCCGGCTGGTGGCGGCAATGTACAGAGCATGGGCTCTTTGGGAGTCGGGGCGCTTTGCGGTCGCGACTTCAATCTCCGCCTTCATGGAGGAGTCGGCTGTAAGCGTGCTTATGCTATGATCAGCAGCTCGTCGAGGTCTCCGGCTCGTCGCAAAAGGCTTGTGCTTGAGGAGGTGCCTTCTACGCACCCGGCGGTGAAAGTACTCGATAGCTTGCACCTCGTGCACGCCCTCGCGAGGAGTTCGAGCTTCGGCCCAGTAGCGTGAGGTAGTCGCGAGTCGACTTCGTTGGGGCCTTATGCGCTGAAGGAAAGCTGGCGAGGCTTGGGAGGTCGCTTATGCGTGCTTGTGAAGTTGCGGACGAAGGCGGTGAAATCGACCCAGCTGTTGATCTTGCGGGGCTTGAGGCTGTTCAACCATGTCCGGGCCATGCCACAGAGCATGGCGGAACATACTACGGCAACACGCTTGTTTCCGTTTGCTATGTTGGCGGCCGTGGAGTAGTCGACGAGGCCAGTCTTCCGGCTTCACGGGCGGTGTACTTAGGCGTATCTCGAGGCGTGAACCCTCCGGGAAAGGGGTTCGTCTCGGATGCGAGTTCCGAAACAGGGCAGACCCAACTCGTCTTCTTCTTCCAGCGCCAGGGATTGGTGGAGTCGGTCGATTCAGTGGCGGGGGTTGTTTTCTCCGACTCCCTCTCGGCGGCCAAGGCGGTCGCCGAGAGTTGGATGCTCGATGGGTGGCGGGGGGACTCGCCTTTCCTTGCGAGGAGGAGGAGGCAGATAGTCGTCCCGCCGTTCCACTGCTCTTGGGAGGCCGTCTTGGTCGCGCTCGATGGAGATATGAGTCCGACTGTGGCTGACAGCCGGATCCTTGTTTTTTCTTCCGCGGACACCGCCAGCCGGTGTCCGAGACGTCGCGCCTTGGTCTCGGCGGGGAGGTAGGTCGTCGTTCTGTCGTTGCGGCGCCACCAAGCCATGGGAGCCAAGGACCAGAGGGGAAACCCTTCTCCCATCTAGGGAGGAGGTCAAGGAAGAAGAAGAAGAAGGGGGGCTCTCTCCCCCTTGCTTCCGGTGGCGCCGGAGCACCACCGGGGGCCATCATCATCACCGCGATCTTCACCAACACCTCTGTCATCTCCACCAACATATCCATCGCCTTCCCCTATCTATATTCAGTGGTCCACTCTCCCGCAACCCGCTGTACCCTCTACTTGAACATGGTGCTTTATGCTTCATATTATTTTCCAATGATGTGTTGCCATCCTATGATGTCTGAGTAGATTTTCGTTGTCCTATCGGTGATTGATGAATTGCTATGATTGATTTGAGTTGCATGTTTTATTATTGGTGTTGTCCTATGGTGCCTCCGTGTCGGCATAGCGTGAGGATTCAGCTGTAGGGTGTTGCAATGCGTTCGTGATTAAACTTATAGTGGGTTGCGTGGTGACTGAAACACAAACCGAGTAAGGGGATTGTTGCGTATGGGATAAAGGGGACTTGATACTTTAATGCTATGGTTGGGTTTTACCTTAATGAATCTTTAGTAGTTGCAGATGCTTGCTAGAGTTCAAATCATAAGTGCATATGATCCAAGTAGAGAAAGTATGTTAGCTTATGCCTCTCCCTCAAATAGAATTGCAATAGTGATTATCGGTCTAGTAACGTAGTCAATTGCTTAGGGACAATTTCACAACTCCTACCACCACTTTTCCACACTCCCTATATTTTCTTTATTACATCTTTATCTAAACAACCCCTAGCTTTTATTTACGTGTTCTTTATTATCTTGCAAACCTATCCAACAATACCAAGTACTTCTAGTTTCATACTTGTTCTAGGTAAAGCGAACGTCAAGCGTGCGTGAAATTAAATATCGATGGCGATAGGACTTGAGAGAGTATTTGTTCTACCTTTAGCTCCTCGTTGGGTTCGGCACTCTTACTTATCGGAAGAGGCTACAACTATCCCTTATACTTGCAGGTTATCATGGACTTCTAGGTTTAGCTTGTTACCTCAGCTATGATCTTGTGCCCTCAGCAGGATCTGGTAGATAGTCAGGCTTAGCAGCCTTTTTCATTTATAGATGTCTGTACTCAGACATGTTAAGCTTCCGCATGTGCTTTGACTTGTATGCTCTGAATGTTGGGTCATGAGACCCATGCTTGTAATATCTCGCTCCTCGGAGCCTAATGACTAAATACTCTGAGTCGTAGAGTCTTGCTGTGATGCCATGTTGTACTTGCACATATCGAGCATATTGTGTGTATGATTGAAATGCTTGGTATGTGTGGGATCCGACAACCAAGTTGTTTATCCTTGGTAGCCTCTCTTATGGGGAAATGTAGTCTTGTGCTTCCATGAGCCATAGTAGTCCTTCTGACCTGTTCACGCAGATCCTGCTAGCCCACCTTCTGCTCTCGGAACACTTGGTGGCGGCGACGATGATTCACTTCATTCACAGTATACGTCGCTTCGGGAAATGTCACGCAGTGTGAAGTTGAGTCAGACTCAATGCCCGACCAACGCATAAGATAGAGAGAAATGAAAGTCATTCCCTATGCTTCAGCCATAGGTTCTATCATGTATGCAATGCTGTGTACCAGACCTGATGTGTGCCTTGCTATTAGTTTAACAGTGAGGTACCAAAGTAATTCAGGAGTGGATCACTAGACAGTGGTCAAGAACATCCTGAAATACCGGAAAAGGACTAAGGATATGTTTCTCGTTTATGGATGTGACAAAGAGCTCGTCGTAAATGGTTACGTCGATGCAAGCTTTGACACTGATCCGGATGACTCTGTCGGATTTCGGGTTCCGGCAGACCCTTAAGGTTCGAACTCTGGGGTGCGCGCGGAGATCCAACCCTCCACTGTCTCGTACCTCGCCGAATCGCAAGGACCTAAAACTACTCGAAAGAAGAACACAAGAGACACGAGATTTATACTAGTTCGGGCCACCGTTGTGGTGTAATACCCTACTCTAGTTTGTGGTGTGGTGGATTGCCTCTGGGGCTATGAAGAAGCGATCTGAGGGAAGAACAGCCTCGCGAGGGTCTGTTCTTGGTGGGTGTGATGAACTGCTAAGTGGTATCCCGTCGCTCTAGCTTGAGGATCGGGTCTCTCTCTCTCTCTCTGGATCCCAAGATGCCGGATCCTCTCTACCCGATCGTCCCTGGATCCTCCCCTCCACTCTGAGTGTGGCTACTCCTATTTATAGGCGAAGGCCCTGGGCCTCTTCCCAAATATTGAGCGGGAAGGGCACCAACAATTGGCTATTTTGAAGGGGAACAGCGGGTACACTTATCCTGACTAAAGTTGGTCCTCGCCTGCCAAAGGCTCCGGTGATGATGCCTGCTTGGGCTCCAGGATGACTCCCTTCCAGCCGTTGGGGCTGGTCTTGGTCTTGTTGCACCGAACCGGATGCCTTTGTTTGATGCTCTCGCCTGCGCTTGCTCCCTTTGAACCAAAGAGGAAAGGAGGACGCTGCGCGGGCTGGCGCCCGACTGGCACCCCTGGTCGTCATGGCTTGCGTCATGGGCACCTCGCGAGGTACCCTGCCTTGAACTCTCCGCCTCCTCGTGAGCCAGGCTGTGAGGCCGTGCTCGAGAAGCTCTTGGTCATCCGCCCAGCAATCTCAGCCCCTCGCGAGGTCTTGATCTTGTGTTGATGAAGATGGGCTGTCTGGGCCTCCTTTGAGCCACGCCGCGGGCCGGCGAGCAAGTCAGGGACCCCGTTCCCGAGCGCCGACAGTAGCCCCGGGCCTGATCGCCCGAACTTGGCGGCGAGAGAGGCGAATGGGCAAGTCTGGCGTCGCGGGCCCCTAACGGCCTGCTTGACCTTAGGCGCCAGCGTGGCGGTTGATTGGGCGTGGGCGCCTTTGCTCCCCCGGCGCCTTGGTAACCGCCGGATTCGACAAGTCCTTACATGCATGGCGAGTCATGATTACGGTGATCGTGGTGGCGGCGGTTGGCCTTCGCGGCTATAAATACGGATGGCGTCGCCCTTCGATCTATCCTTTCCTGTCTCTCCTTCTTCTCCATGGCTCCACCAAGGAAGTTCTCGGCCGCAGAGAAAGGGAAGGGCCGCCAGGTCGAATCTTACTCTCCTCCGCCTAAGCGTGGTCGAGGTCGCCCTCGCAAGCTCCCCGTGGCCTCCACGGTGGTCTCCCGCGGTCGTGGGGGAGGCTCTCAGCATGGTGACGAGCGGCTGGCCATGGTCGGAGGGCGTGCCCCGGCCGTGCGTCCCCCGAGGCCGCGCCTCCATGCTACTGAAGCGCTGCCGGAGTTCATGGTGAGGGCGGAGGAGCCGTCCGGCGTCCGGCTTCAGCTCCCGTGCTTCCTCTTGGGTGAGCTCCCAGATGGCGCCCTGAGTGGCCTCTGGCTCCAGGCAGATGGCTGTTGCGGTCGGGCCGTGGGCTTCTCTGGAGGTCTCTTGCGAGGAACTTGTTCTGGCCCTTGGTAGCGAGCGTTGGCAGCGTGGTCTCCGCCCGGTGCTCCCTGCACTTCAAGTATGATGGCGGCGCCACCCTCTCCGTGAGGGTGTTCGGGAAGACGGCCGCCGCGCATGGGGTGCTGCCACGAGGGCGGCGACCACGGCCAGGACTCAGCCGGCGGCCCAGGCGGAGAGGCAGCAGCAGGCGGCCGGCGATGCCGCGACTCCTCACGCTTCACCAGCTCTTCTTGGTGGCGATTCTTCCAGCAGCGCGCCAGCCCCGCCGCCAGCGCTGCTTGGGGGTGGCAGCAGGTCCGCTTCGCCGCCACGCCCGATGAAGCGCAAGATGGAGTCGGCCCGAGCTCGGAGGCGGCTCGGGCCTTCAAGAGAGCCGCGCAGGCGTGCTTCACCTGCTTTGTCCTTTTCCTTCCTTTTCTCCTGCGTAAAAGGAACAATGTGTGGCCCGTGGGGCGTGTTTAAGGTTAATTATTGTCTGCTTTTGTTATCGATATTGTTCCCTTACAGTCGTGCGCCCATTCGCAAGTGAACCCGGTCGTGGCAGCAGGCGACCGACCCAGCCCCGTGTTCGTTGTGCTGCCCGTGAGGCATGGTCGGGAGGGTGCTCCAGGTATGGACCAGGGCCGTGAAAACTTGGCGATAGGGGTAGTAACACTCGCGGGGCTCCCGAGGCTTCCGCCTCATGAGTCCCAGCAAGAGAATCGAGGCAGGAGGCGAAAAAGACCGAAGAACCACGGACCAAAGGGGGGATAGTTTGATAAAAACTTCAAATGGGAATAACCGATCAACTACTGAAAGCAAATGAAAAAGCCGCGTCCGGCACCTAGTCTAGTCTTGACGTCTTCTCACCAGTAGCAGGAGCTAAGTGCTGCCACTTGGGCGTGGGAGGAGCCCGGGGCTGAGGCCGGCACTCCTGAGACTCCAGGCGTGTACAGCCCCAACTCATTATTACGTGAGAGTGTCACAGGCGGCGAGCTTCACAGCGTTCGCCTTCTTCACAGGCTTGGGCCTTTCTTACAGTAAGCAAGCTTCACGGCGTTTGCCCTCTTCACGAGCTCCGGGCCTTTCGAGCAGCAGCTTCACAGGCGTTCGCCTTCTTCACGAGCTCTGGGCCTTTTCCGGAGGTGAGCTTCACAGGCATTCGCCTTCTTCACGAGCTCGGGCCTTTTCCAAAAGATGAACTTCACAGGCATTCGCCTTCTTCACAGGCTCAGGGCCTTTTCCAAAAAGATGAACTTCACAGGCATTCGCCTTCTTCACAGGCTCAGGGCCTTTTCCAAAAAGATGAACTTCACAGTCATTCACCTTCTTCACAGGCTCAGGGCCTTTTCCAAAAAGATGAACTTCACAGGCATTCGCCTTCTTCACAGGCTCAGGGCCTTTTAGGGGTAAAACCTCCGGAGGTGCTGGATGTTCCACGCGTTCTGTATAGATACTCCCTCTTGAGCCTCCAAGCGCGCGGGCCAGGCACGAAACATGAACAACCTTGAAGGGCCCTCCCACATGGGAGAGAGCTTATCAGTCCCTCCACAGAGGACCCGTCGAACGAGGTCCCCTACCTCGAGAGTTCAGGCGGATGTTGCGGCGGTGGTATCGCCGAGTGCTGCTGGTACCTCGCCGCGCTTCAGCATCAGCTTCTCGGCGGCGCTCCTCCCCGGCACAAGGGCCGTCCCCGCATGGCGTCCTGCGGCGTTTCATCAAGCGCCCGGGACCAGCGCGGATCGACCTTATGACCTCGTGAGGAGGACCGCTTGGCTCCGTGAACCAGGAAGAAGGGGTCTCCCGGTTGGCTTGAATTGCGGTTGTGCGGATGGACCACAACACAGACGGAAGCTCGTCGTACCAGCCTCTGCCGCAGGCTTCCAGTTTCTTCTTGAACGTCCTGGTCTTGAGGCCTCTCAAGACCTCTGCATTGTCCCGCTCGGCCTGTCCGTTGCTGCGGGGGTGCACCACCGAAGCGTAGCATATCTGATTCCCAAGGTTAGCACAGTACGTTTTAAAAGGGTTACTGGTGAACTGCGAACCGTTGTCGGTGATGATGCGGTTCGGCACTCCGAACCGGCTCACGATGCCCTTGATGAACTTGACCGCAGAACCAGCAGGGATGGCGCGGACGGCCTCGACTTCGGCCCACTTGGTGAATTTGTCCACAGCGACGTAGAGGTAGCGATAGCCCCCTGGCGCCCAAGGGAAAGGGCCCAGAATGTCCAGCCCCCAGACCGCGAATGGCCAAGGAAGGGGAATGGTTTGCAGGCCTCCTGCTGGCTAGTGGATCTGCTTGGCATGGAATTGGCAAGCCTCGCAAGCCTTCACGAGGTCGATGGCGTCATTGAGCGCGGTGGGCCAATAGAAACCTGCGGAACGCCTTTCCGACAAGGGTCCATGATGATGAATGGTGCCCACAATCTCCGCCATGTATATCTGCCAGCAATTCCTTCCCCTGTTCCCTGGCGATGCAGCGTAGGGATACGTCGTTTGGTCGTCTCCGGTAGAGCTCTCCATCCATGATGTTGTATGCCGTGGCTTGCCGCGCCACACGCTCTGCCTCCTCCTCCTTCTCTGGCAAAGTCCCACGCGTTAAGTAACTCTTGAGCTCCGTGATCCAGCACTCCTCTTGAGGTTCCATCATTAGGAGCAGGCATGCTCCCGAGGCCGGGCCACAGGCTAGGGCTCCTGAGGCTGGTGGCCGAGGGAGCTCCTCCCGAGGCTGTGTTGTGCTTGATAACGGCGGCAGGGCTGAGGGCTTGAAGAGCCGTTCCTCAAACACACCCGGCTCCTGAGGTAACCTCCTGGAGGCTCGTTTGGCGATGTCGTCGGCCTCTTGATTGGTGCCAGCAGGGCACGTGCTGCAGCTCAACCCCAGGCTGTTTCTCCATTCTGCGGACCTCCGCAGGTAGGCCTCCATGTGTTCATCCCTTGGCTCGTACACCTTGTTGGAGAAATTGACGAGGCTGCGAATCGCCCTTGATGGTAGGCGCTTCACCCCGGGGCAGCGGCAGCCTTCAGACCCTTCTCGGCCCCTCGTATTCTGTTATATTGTTGGAGACCTTCTCGCCCGTCTTTGAAACAGAGTTGCACGGCATAGTAGAGCTTGTCTGAGAGGGGATATGAGTCTTGCCCCAGCCGCGGCGCCCTATGCGGAGAACGCTCCGTCAGTACATGACCCAACCTTCCGCGCGCTCCTCCTCAGGGAGAGGGACCGATCCTCGCCCGGCCACGAGGCCGGTGCTTCATCCATTCGCCCGCGAAATCTGCCAGTATGACCCCTTGATGACTCTGGTCGTCTTGAACTCGAGCTGGAATGCTTGCAGCTCAATGTTCCACTCGGCGACCCTTCTGCCGAGTTGGGGCTCTGAGCACCCTCTCCGTGGGGTATGCCGAGACAACCTTGATTGGATGACCACGGAAGTAGTGTCGCGGCTTCTTGCGAAGCCACCAGCAGTCGAGGAGGAGCTTCTGCGCCATGGGGTACCATGCCCTCGCATCCCGTGTGCAGTCTTGGCAAAGTACACGGGTGCTCGGCGAGGTTAGGGGCGTCGGTGCTGGTGGCGTCCTCCGAAGCTGTGGTGCCTCCTAAGCGACGGCGCCTCCGGGCTGGGTGCTTGGGCGGAGGCCTCCCGTCTTTAGTGCGCTCTCTTTGTGACGCTGATCTTCTTCCATTCGGTCTTGGCTTCTCCTAGTTCCTTCCGATTCGGTCTTGCCTTAGTTCGGGTTCTGCCGTGGTCTTGGCTGGCGCTCCTCCTAACCGCCACGAGAGCAGCGCTAGCGAGTAGGGAGTGGCGGCGAGTAAACACCAAGGGCTCCCCGGGTGTGGGGCCACCATCACTTTGGAGGGCTGGTCGGTACCTCTTGAGGTCTTGAAAGCTTTGTCGGCCTCTTGATCCACTCGAAGGGCCTTTTTCTTCATCACCGGAAGAAAGGCAAGTGCCGCTCCCCAATCGGGAGATGAAACGGCCGAGCGCTGTTACGCGCCCGTGAGCTTCTGCATTTCCACGAGGGTCTTTGGTGGGCTCATGTCTTCCTTGCCTTGACCTTTTCGGGTTAGCCTCCTTGCCTCGGTGGGATCGAGAAACCAGGAGCTTACTGAGGAACTCCAAACACACACTTCTCCGGGTTGAGTCGCAGGCTCACTGCGTTGAGGCTCGCGAAGGTTTCTTCCAGGTCTTGTATCAAGGTCTTGGCCTCGCGAGACTTTACCACGATGTCGTCGACGTATGCCTCCACATTCTTCCCGAGCTGTGGGCCCAAGGTGATGTGCATGAGCCGCTGGAAGGTTGCCCCCGCGTTGCGCAACCCGAACGGCATGCATGTATAGCAGTACACTCCACACGGGGTTAGGAAGGCCGTCTTCTCCACGTCTTCCACCGCCATCTTGATTTGGTGATATCCGGAAAAGGCGTCCAAGAAGCATAACAGGTCACACTCGGCGGTGGAATCGACGATCTGGTCGATGCGAGGGAGCGGAAACGGATCCTGCGGGCATGCTTTGTTGAGGTTGGTGAAGCTGACACACATGCGCTCCTTTCCTCCCTTCTTTGGTACCACCACGGGGTTGGCCAGCCAATCTGGGTATCGGACCTTGCGAATAACCCCCGCGGCTTCTAGCTTGCGAGTCTCTTGGACGATGAAGGCCTGCTTTTCAGTGGACTGCCTTCTTGCTTTACCTTCCTTTGGGCGCGCGTTGGGGCACGTTAAGGTGGTGCTCGATCACGCCCGTGGGATCCCCGCCAGCTGATCGGGCTCCCAGGCGAACACCTTCTTGTTCGCACGCAGGAACTTGACAAGGGCCTCCTCCTGTTCTGGCTCGAGGTTGGCGCCTATGGTGAAGGTGGTGCTTGTGGACCCGTCCTCATCGACAGGTATCTGCTTGGTCTCCGCCTTGTCTTGAGTGAACAACTGCTTCTTCTTGGTCGGCGCAGCCCCCTTGGGCTTGGGGGCTTCCGCATCGGCGGGCTGCGCTGCGGCCGCCGTCTTGAGGGTGAGCCTGAGCGCTCGCAACGCACCTTCAGTATCCCCGGGTATAGTGAGGACGCCGCAGCTCCCCGGCATCTTCATGAGGTTGTACCCCGGGTGGGTTGCGGCCATGAATTTGGCCAATGCTGGATAGCCAAGGATGGCATTGTAGGGGAGGCCGATGGGGGCGATGTCGAAGTCGACCAGTTCCGTCTTGGAAGTTATCGTAGGTGCCAAGGTCACCGGGAGCAGGATTGCCCCAAGGAGCTGGATGACCCCCCCTCGCCCAAAAAAGGCCGGTGGGCTGCAGCCGCTCCTGGGTATCTGAGAGGAGGTTGAAGGCCTCGGCCGAGAGTACGTTGAGGCGGCGCCGCCGTCGGCGAGGTCTGGTGACGGCAACTGGCAGATGGTGGGTGTGCGAGCATGGGGAGCGCACCCAGCGGGCCGAATTGGCGGGTGGTCTTGAGAGTCGAAGGTCAGCCCGGCGGCGACTCCGTCCGGCCTGAGGGAGCCCCCTACCACGTGGAGGCGGCGCCGACCCGGCGGACGAATGTCTTGACATGGCGGCTGGAAGGCGGCGCCTGCGAGCCGCCAGAGGGCCGCGGACAGCGGAGGACCGGCGCGACGGGCGGGTGTCGAGGAACCGTCGGCCCCTCCCCGAGGTCGCCGAGGAGCGCAGGGCGATGCTTGCTGCTCGTTCCCGCCGGGCGGTGGCGGTGTTGACAGCAGGTGACGGGAACGACGAGGCGCCCGCCGGCGGAGCTGTCTGGCGGCGTGGGGCGAGGGCGCTCGGCGCTCGGCGGGGTTCACGGCGTCGACATGGTTGCGGTAGACGGGGAAGAACGCGGCGACGGAAGGCAGATTCCGGCGCACCCCTACCTGGCGCGCCAAATGTCGGATTTCGGGTTCCGGCAGACCCTTAAGGTTCGAACTCTGGGGTGCGCGCGGAGATCCAACCCTCCACCGTCTCGTACCTCGCCGAATTGCAAGGACCTAAAACTACTCGGAAGAAGAACACAAGAGACACGAGATTTATACTAGTTCGGGCCACCGTTGTGGTGTAATACCCTACTCTAGTTTGTGGTGTGGTGGATTGCCTCTAGGGCTATGAAGAACAGTACAGGGAAGAACAGCCTCGCGAGGGTCTGTTCTTGGTGGGTGTGATGAACTGCTAAGTGGTATCCCGTCGCTCTAGCTTGAGGATCGGGTCTCTCTCTCTCTCTCTGGATCCCAAGATGCCGGATCCTCTCTATCCGATCGTCCCTGGATCCTCCCCTCCACTCTGAGTGTGGCTACTCCTATTTATAGGCGAAGGCCCTGGGCCTCTTCCCAAATATTGAGCGGGAAGGGCGCCAACAATTGGCTATTTTGAAGGGGAACAGCGAGTACACGTCCTCGCCTGCCAAAGGCTCCGGTGATGACGCCTGCTTGGGCTCCACGATGACTCCCTTCCAGCCGTTGGGGCTGGTCTTGGTCTTGTTGCACCGAAACGGATGCCTTTGTTTGATGCTCTCGCCTGCCCTTGCTCCCTTTGCACCAAAGAGGAAAGGAGGACGTTGCGCGGGCTGGCGCCCCTGGTCGTCATGGCTTGCGTCATGGGCACCTCGCGAGGTACCCTGCCTTGAACTCTCCACCTCCTCGTTAGCCAGCCCGACGAGGCCGTGCCTGAGGAAGCTCTTGGTCGTCCGCCCCGCGAGGCTTGGCCCCTCGCGAGGGTCTTGAGCTTGTGTTGATGAAGATGGGCTGTCCTGGGCCTCCTTTGAGCCACGCCGCAGGCCGCAGGCAGGCAAGTCTGGGGACCACCGTTCCCAGAATGCCGACAGACTCTAAGTCACAAACCGGATACGTATTTATATTGAACAGTTGAGCTGTCAGTTGGTGCAGTCCTAAGCAAAGCGTCGTGGCGGGATCTACGTGTGAAGCGGAGTACATAGCTGCTTCGGAAGCAGCAAATGAAGGAGTCCAGATGAAGCAGTTCATATCCGATCTAGGTGTCATACCTAGTGCATTGGATCCAATGAAAATATTTTGTGACAATACTGGTGCAATTGCCTGGGCAAAGGAATCCAGATTTCACAAGAGAACCAAGCACATCAAGAGATGCTTCAATTCCATCCGCGATCAAGTCAAGGAGGGAGACATAGAGATTTGCAAGATACATACGGATCTGAATGTTGCAGACCCGTTGACTAAGACTCTCTCACGAGCAAAACATGATCAGCACCAAGACTCCATGGGTGTTAAAATCATTATTGTGTAATCTAGATTATTGACTCTAGTGCAAGTGGGAGACTGAAGGAAATATGCCCTAGAGGCAATAATAATGTTGTTATTTATATTTCCTTATATCATGATAAATGTTTATTATGCATGCTAGAATTGTATTAACCGGAAACTTAGTACATGTGTGAATACATAGACAAACAGAGTGTCACTAGTATGCCTCAACTTGACTAGCTCGTTAACCAAAGATGGTTAAGTTTCCTAACCATAGACATGAGTTGTCATTTGATTAACGGGATCACATCATTAGAGAATGATGTGATTGACAAGACCCATCCGTTAGCTTAGCACGATGATCGTTTAGTTTGTTGCTATTGCTTTCTTCATGACTTATACATGTTCCTTTGACTATAGTGTGCTATCAAACGTCACAACGTAACTGGGTGATTATAAAGATGCTCTACAGGTGTCTCCAATGGTGTTTGTTGAGTTGGCATAGATCAAGATTAGGATTTGTCACTCCGATTGTCGGAGAGGTATCTCTGGACCCTCTCGGTAATGCACATCACTATAAGCCTTGCAGGCAATGTGACTAATGAGTTAGTTGCGGGATGATGCATTACGGAACGAGTAAAGAGACTTGCCGGTAACGATATTGAACTAGGTATTGAGATACCGACGATCGAATCTCGGGCAAGTAACATACATATGACAAAAGGAACAACGTATGTTGTTATGCGGTTTGACCGATAAAGATCTTGGTAGAATATGTGGGACCAATATGAGCATCCAGGTTCCGTATTGGTTATTGACCGGAGATGAGTCTCGGTCATGTCTGCATAGTTCTCGAACCCGTAGGGTCCGCACGCTTAACGTTCGATGACGATCGGTATTATGAGTTTATGTGTTTTGATGTACCGAAGGTTGTTCGGATTCCTGGATGTGATCATGCACATTACGAGGAGTCTCAAAATGGTCGAGACATGAAGATTGATATATTGGAAGGCTATGTTTGGACACCGGAAAGGTTTCGGATGAGTTCGGGCATTTTCCGGAGTACCGGGGGGTTACTGGAACCCCCCGGGAGTTAATGGGCCTTAATGGGCCATGGTGGAAGAGAGGAGGAGGCGGCCAAGTTGGAGGCGCATGCGCCCCAAGCCCAATTTGAATTGGGGGGGGGGGCTTTCCTTCTCTCCCTCTCCCTCTTCCTTCTCCTACTCCAACTAGGGAAAGGGGGAAACCTACTCCTACTAGGAGTAGGAATCCCCCCTTTGGGCGCGCCCCATGAGGACGGCCCTCCCCCTCCTCCACTCCTTTATATATGGGGGAGGGGGGCACCCCATAAACACACAAGTTGATTGTTTAGGCGTGTGCAGTGCCCCCCTCCACATATTTCCACCTCGGTCATATCGTTGTAGTGCTTAGGCGAAGCCCTGCGTCGGTAACTTCATCATCACCATCATCACGCCGTTGTGCTGACAAAACTATCCCTCGGCCTCAGCTGGATCAAGAGTTCGAGGGACGTCACCGAGTTGAACGTGTGCAGATCGCGGAGGTGCCGTGTGTTCGGTACTTGATCGGTTGGATCGCGAAGACGTTCGACTACATCAACCACGTTACTTAACGCTTCCGCTTTCGGTCTACGAGGGTATGTGGACACACTCTCCCGCTCATTGCTATGCATCACATAGATAGATCATGCGTGATCGTAGGTAAATTTTTTGAAATACTGTGTTCCCCAACATTATTCTGTTGTATTAAATACATTCTATGTTAATTGGTGGAGGTTTTAAAATTCATACTTCCTCTAATCCAAAATACTTATAGGAAATTTTTGGATTCAAAAGATTTGTTAAGAAACTTCGGAGGATTCTAATCCTTAGTATTTCTTTTCTATGTGGTTTGCTTGATCTGTAGGACTCTATTTCGTAGAAAATTTTCCTTACGACCTATTTGTACTAGTTTCCATAGAAAAAAAATATTTGCACTACGAGGTCTGATTGTGCGAAGAAGTGTAGGATTATTCACATGAGGTAGAAGTGGATGGAAATCCTAAGGAAATCTTTCGATGGAATATATTCCTATGAACCAAACAAAAAGAAAATCTTATGATTAGAATCCTCTGCATGTTTTTACTCTGTCAAATCCATAATACTTGTCGCTCAAATGTATGTATCTAGGGTAAAAATCGGTTGAATCCAGATGGCACCTCATATGTACTATTCTTAAGTAGTTGATCCCCACCAAGTTTAATTCTCTTAACATGCGGCCTACCACCACACCAAGTGTGCCATGTCAGCATCCACTATCAATAATTTGCAATCTCATGCAAACCTCATGCATACTCTTTGTTCACACATAGTGCAAGTATGAAATTTTTTTATTAAAAATTATTAGCTCTTGATTTACTAGATCTTTTGAAGGAAATATGCCCTGGAGGCAATAATAAAGTTGTTATTTATATTTCTTATATCATGATAAATGTTTATTATTCATGCTAGAATTGTATTAACTGGAAACTTAGTACATGTGTGAATACATAGACAAACAGAGTGTCCCTAGTATGCCTCTACTTGACTAGCTCGTTAATCTGGTTAAGTTTCGTAGCCATAGACATGTGTTGTCATTTGATGAAGGGGATCACATCATTAGATAAAGATGTGATGGACAAGACCCAACCACTAGCTTAGCATAATGATCGTTTAGTTTTATTGCTATTGCTTTCTTCATTACTTATACATGTTCCTCTAACTATGAGATTATGCAACTCCCGAATACCGGAGGAATACCTTGTGTGCTATCAAACGTCACAATGTAACTGGGTAATTATAAAGATGCTCTATAGGTGACTCCAAAGGTGTTTGTTGGGTTGGCATAGATCAAGATTAGGATTTGTCACTCCGTGTATCGGAGAGGTATCTCTGGGACCTCTCGGTAATGCTCATCACTATAAGCCTTGCAAGCAATGTGACTAATGAGTTAGTTATGGGATGATGCATTACAAAACGAGTAAAGAGACTTTCCGGTAATGAGATTGAACTAGGTATGATGATACCGACGATCGAATCTCGGGCAAGTAACATACCGATGACAAAGGGAACAACGTATGTTGTTATGTGGTTTGACCGATAAAGATCTTTGTAGAATATGTAGGAGCCAATATGAGCATCCAAGTTCCGCTATTGGTTATTGACCAAGATACGTGTCTCGGTCATGTCTACATAGTTCTCGACCCCGTAGGGTCCGCAAGCTTAACGTTCGATGCCGATTTGTATTATGAGTTATGTGATTTGATGACTGAAGTTTGTTCAGAGTCCCAGATGAGATCATGGACATGACGAGGAGTCTCGAAATGGTTGAGACATAAAGATTGATATACTGGAAGGTTGCATTTGGACATCGGAATGGTTCCGGGATGTTCGGGCATTTTTCTGGAGTACCGGGAGGTTACCGGACCCCCCCCCCCCCCAGGGACTTAATGGGCCTTCATGGGCCCTAGTGGAGAGAGGAGGAAACGGCCAGGTGGAAGCGCGTGCCCCCCCAGGCCCAAACCGAATTGGACTAGGTTGGGGGGGCCTTTCCTTCTCCCCTCTTCTCCCTTCCCTCCTTCTCCTAGTTGGAATAGGAAAGGGGGGGGGCGAATCCTACTTGGACCGGGAGTCCAAGTAGGACTCCCCCCTTTGGCGCGCCCCCTCTAGGGCCGGCCTCCTCTTCCCCCCTCCTTTATATATGTGGGAGGGGGCACCCCAAAGACACTCCAAAGTTTCTCTTAGCCATGTGCGGTTTCCCCCTCCACCGTTACACACCTCGGTCATATCGTCATAGTGCTTAGGTGAAGCCCTGCGTCGGTAACTTCATCATCACCGTCGCCACACCATCATGCTGACGGAACTCTCCCTCGGCCTTAACTGGATCAAGAGATCGAGGGATGTCATCGAGCTGAACGTGTGCTGAACGTGGAGGTGCCGTACGTTCGGTACTTGGATCGGTTGCATCGCGAAGACGTTCGACTACATCAACTGCGTTACTAAATGCTTCTTCTTTCAGTCTACGAGGGTACATGGACACACTCTCCCCGCTCATTGCTATGCTTCTCCTAGATAGATCTTGCGTGATCGTAGGAATTTTTTTTGGATTACTACGTTCCCTAACATCTTTTTCTTCATACATAATACATCCCCTTAAACAAATGTAAGACATTATAGGTCACTATTTTAGTGATCTAAAATGACATACATTTGTTTATAGAGGGAATACATCAAAAATTAATCTTCAAAGTCCCGCCGCAATGCGTGGGGAAATCACCTAGTTAATCTAGTAGTATGGCATGTCACTTCAATTTAGAGGGCCTCTTTGATTCACAGGATTTGTAGAACACAAGAATAGAAAAAATAGAGGAATGGAATGGCATCTCATCTTCAATCTACAGGATTAGTATGGGTGTATGATTGTGTGCAGGAAAAACATAGAATTCTTCACAAGAAATTGGAGTTTTTTTCTCCAATGCGTCTAGGAGTGTATCATTGCATTGGTAGGTAGGTGAAATACAGAGTTTGAGAACCACCGACTCGTACACTAGGAGGCGTGTCGGGGCACTTGAGAGCAGTACAGAGAGGTTGCTCAGCCCCACTACAACAAGGTTTACAGCGCGTCGATTACATCTTGTAGACTTCTCGCGCGGGCATTCTCCCAAGTGCGCACATCGTCTTGAATCGAGGAGAATAGGTAGCTAATTGAGGGTTGTCTTTGGTCGAAGATGCATGCGTTGAGGTGCTTCCAAATGGCCCAAGCGACCAATGGGTTGATCGACGCAAGCGCTCTGCAGAGTGAAGAGGGGGCGGAGATGGTTGCATCTCGCCACCAATCATAGAGGGTGAGGTTGCCGTCAGGTGGGCAAATGGTGAGTTTCCACCAAACGATAGTGCGGTGCTAAACCTCCCTTGAGAAGGCGCAAGCAACAAGTAGATGGTGAATGTCATCGGGATCCTGGTCATAGAGAATGCACCATGGAGGGTGGTCCAAACCTCGCTTAGCCAACCTCTCGGTCGTCCAGCACCGGTCAAGGTTGGCGAGCCACATGAATAACTTAGCGTTGTCGGAGCCCAGCCCTTCCTTGTCAGCCTCCAATCCAGGTCAACAATGGAGCCATGGAAAACGGATCTGTAGCAAGATGAGTCCGAGTATGTGCCACGCTCAGTCCAGCGCCAGTGGATAAAATTAGGGGAAACTTTGTTTTTTCCACTCTACCTTTTGCCCACTTTACTTATGCCACTCTAGAATTTGACATTTCACTTTTGCCACTCTTAGCTTTTGACAATATATCACTTTTGCCATTCCATGGCAAAAGTAAAATTTTCAGAGTGGCAATTGTGATACATTGTCAAACGCTAAGAGTGGCAAAAGTTAAATGAAAAAAAATATCGTTTTTGTCGTTGAATCGCATATGTGATGTATTGTAAAAAGCTAAAAGTGGCAAAAGTGAGATGTCAAATTCTAGAGTGGCATAAGCAAAGTGGGCAAAAACTAGAGTGGCAAAACAAAGTTTTCCCATAAAACCAGGGTCGGTGGAGAGAGTCACATGGAGAAGACGCCTCCAAACATGAATATACTCAACAGTGGCGACCACGCCCAGCATGCCACGGATATCTCTGATCCATGACCAGTTTAGGAGTCCATCATGCACAAGGCGTTTGTTGTGGTGTTGCGTGGGCACCAGGGTGATCATGTTTGGCGCGATCTCGGCAATAGACTTGCCGTCAAGCCAATGGCCAACCCAGAACCGGCAGGTTTCTCCATTGCCAACTATCCAGGTGGTGGACACGCAAAAGATGTCTTGCACAACAGCTTCGTCGGGTAGGTGCAAGTGATGCCAGGGCCGGGAAAGATCGATGGTGCGCAACTAGAGCCAATGAACTCAAAGAGAAATGAGTGTGCGTTGTATGTCACGTACGTCAAGACCACCAAGGTCGAGGGGCCGACACACTTTCGGACAATTTACCAAGTAGTCTCCCGACCAGGCTTCCTTGCGGCCATGCCAAATAAAGTCACGTATCAGCTGGTTGACGAGCTTCGGGATGGAGGGCGACAATGCCATGGCCAGAAGCAGGTGAACTGGCATGGCACTCAGAACATGGCGCACAAGAGCTAATCGCTCGCCGTGGAAGAGGAGGCACGCCTGCCAAGTCCCAAGGCGTTTTATCGTTTTCTCCACGAAGGGTAGCAAAGCCGATGGGGGGTCCTTCCTGACAGAGACATGGAGGCTGAGTAGTTGATGGGGAAGGTCGTGGTTGGGCAGGAGAGCGCCTCGCCGGCCAGGATGGCTGTCCCGGGTGTGCAGCATATGGGCGTCACTGAGCATTTGGCAAACTTGGTCTTGAGGCTCGAAGCAAGGCCAAACAACTTGAGGATGCCTTGGACCGCTAGAAGGTCATGCTCGTCGGGGTGACAGAAGAGGACGACATCGTCCGCAAAGAGAGAGATGCTGGGGATGGCACGCCTGCTAGTGAGGCAGTGAAGAACGCCATGGCTGGTGGCGTGCTGAACCAAGGTGTTGAGCACATCAACGACGAGGACGAAAAGCATGGGTGAGATGGGGTCGCCCTGCCTCAATCCGTTGACGTGCGGGCGGTCCCGGAGTTCCATTAATGAGCACTCTTGTGGAGGAAGTCGAGAGGAGAATAGCCACCCAGTCACACCACCGTTGTCCAAAGCCGAGATGTTGTAGGACCACGAAGAAGAATGGTCAAGATACTGCGTCAAACGCACGGGCGATGTCAAGTTTCAGTAGCACGCAAGGGGCCTTGAGGTTGTGGAGGAGGTGAGCAGTTTGCTGCATGAGCATGAAGTTATCATGCATGCCATGGCCATCGATGGACGCACTTTGATTGGCCGAGACGATGTCACCAAGGCGAGGGGCCAGCCTCAAGGATAGGACCTTCGCGAACAATTTCGCGAGTAGGTGAATAGGCTGATGGGGCGGTAGTCGAACAGCGAGGAGGCGTCAGCCTTCTTGGGGAGCAGCGTAAGGAGCGCTTCATTCAACTTGTGGAAGCCACAGGCATTCATCCGGTAGAGCTTGTAGAAGACATCGCAAATTTCCTATTTGACAACGTCCCAACACGCGTGTAGAAACTCCGCGGTGAACCCGTCGGGCCGTGGCGCCTTGCCAGCCGGTAGTCGCTGATGGCCGCCCAGATCTTCGCTTCGAAGAATGGTGCGTCAAGGCCGGACATGTCGAGGGTTGGGTGGCCGATGGCATGGAGATCGATGGAGAGGTTGCGCTGCTCATGAGAACCAAAGATCGAAGAGAAGTGATCAAAGGCCATACGGGCCATGTCAGCATGGTCAGAGACATGATTGCAACCGCTTTGCAACTGGAAAATGTGGTTTTTTTGTCGTCGGTGATCCGCGTGGATCTTAAGGAAGGCAGTGCTCGTGTCACCGTCACGAAGCCATCTGAATCTCACATGTTGTCGCGCAATGGATCTCTCGAGGAGGCTAAGCCAAGATAGGCACACTTCAGTTTACGACGGAGCCAAGCCTTTGCGTTCGAGAGGGGGCGCATATCTTGGGCAACATCGAGTCGGGCGATGATTTCCCTGGTGAGGAGAAGTTGAAGAGAGACGTCACCAATCCTCTTCGCGCCCCAGCTTTGCAAGCTCCGGGGGTGGCCTTAAGCCTGGCAAATATCTGTTGGAAAGGGTCTGGGTTCGGATCCATGTTGTTCCAAGCCTCCGAGATGATGTCCTAGAAACCATCCCACTTGACCCAGTAGCTCTGAAAATGGAAGCGCGGCCGCCCATGCGCGCGAGGCGCGCAATCGATGACGAGGGGACAACGGTCCGAGGTAGTTGACGCGAGGCACCAGATGACGCAGTGTTGGTGACCCGATTCCCATCCTGGGGTGCACAGAACACGATCGTTGCAGACCAACGCCGCCCGCTCTTGCTCGTTCGACCAGATATATCTCCGACCGTGGAGGTGAATATCTCGCAATTCAAGATCTGCGGTGAAGCGCCGAAACCTATTCATGATGCGCCTATTTAACCTGTCATTATTCTTGTCCTCAGCCAACGGGATCATGTTGAAGTCTCCCCCGAGCAGCCATGACCCGGCGCATGTAGCCCGTTCCTCTTGCAAGCCAGAGAGGAATTCGATCTTAGCTTGATCATCTTGGGGTCCATATACCCCGATCAACCACCAGTGCTGGCATCCACCGATTGGTGAGACAAGAGTTGTGATGTGATGCGCTCCAATGGTCGGGTGGGAGAGGACAATGAGATCGCGCTGCCATGCCAGCAGGATGCCACCGTGTGTCCCATCAGCAGGCAGGAAGAAGTCTAGGAACTAGGGACCCAGGGTCTCAACGACAGTCGGGAACGAGATCAAACTCATTTTAGTTTCAAGGAGGCAAACAATACACGAAGATTCAGCGGATAACGCGCTGCGAACGGCGGTATGTTTGGTCCGATTGTTAAGGCCACATACATTCCAGAATACTACTTTGAGGTGTCTATCCCTGGAAAGGATTGGTAGCCGGGGTGGAGCGACACGCCAGTTGGGTCAGACCTCTACAAGGCGGGACTGAGGTGGCAGAGGCGTCCAGGCGAGGAGGTCGGCAAGGTTAGTGGGCACCCGCCACCCGTAGAAATCCGCAAATGCCTGGACAATGTCACGAACGGGCGCTCGAACAACTTGTTGTATCTCTCCAGGACCTCGTCACAAACAACTTCGTCCTGGAGTGGATGGAAATTTTCCTACAAAAACTAGTGCAAGAATCCTACGAAAACATTCTTATGGATTGTGATCCTATAAATCAAATAACCGATGTAGGAAAAAAATCCTAAGGATTAGTATCCTCCTAGTTTTTTTAGTAATCCTTTGAATCAAAGAGGGCCTCATTGTTTTTACTATTCCTGTGCTTTAGAAGTCCAGTGGACCAAAGTGGTCCTGAAATCTTTCGTGTCTTCCCCGCGTATGATCAAAGGAGTATCCCATCCTGTGGATCAAAGGAGTTGCCCGAAGGAAACATGAGCAAAAGGCCCTGGGGCGACTTTTAAATTCTTATACAGACACAGACAGGCAAAGATCAGGCTACTCAAGCGCGACGGGAAACACATAGCTCTAGGTCAAGGGAAGCGTGAATAAAGGCGCTTTGAGATCTTCAAACTCTATGCGCAAGGGTGCAGTGCAGGCCAGTCCTCTGTAAATGTAGGTCGCATCAAATCATATCACATCAACTGTTTGCTTTCTTTCTACTACAGACTTTTTCGGGCGATTGAATGATCTCCGGATCTGGATAATGTCCATGCAGTGTGGTACAGACTTAGCCGTCAAGCATACATAATCTATCATCAGTTTAGCAAAGAGCCAAGAAATAGCTAGTCGTACTCCGTATGCCAAATATACAGTGCCTCTTTGATTCGCAGGATATAGAAAACGCAGGGATGGAAAAAATGCAGGATTAAAGTGGCATGCCCCTTTGAATTTTATAGGATTAGCAAGAAGTGTTTGATATCACAGAAAAATAAAGGAATTATAGAAAAAAGATTGGAATGGAGGTTAAATTTCCTATGAAATGCAGTACAAAAGGTTTCGTAGAAAAAATTCTTGCGGAATCCAATGTTATAAATCAAAGAACCAATGTAGAAAAAATTGCGAATCCTCTGAAAATCATATAGAATTCGTTTGAACCAAAATAGGCCCTACTGTGCCGAAACTATTTGAAACCACTTTGGGGATTGGCCTCTTTGTTTGTCCACGTCTAATCCAGGGGTGCAACATCACATCACTTTGGGTCAAATGGCTTATCGCTGTCCCCGATCATGGCTGCAAAATCGCCAATAAATGAAGAGACAAACAATCCAACAGGTACTAGGTCTATTTCCTCGAGTCGTGTGGTACTACTGCGCTACACCTTTTCATGCCACACAAAATGAGTTCTATTTTTCTTTGGTAAAGACAAAATGAGTTCTATTTTTTTTTGGTAAAGACAAAATGAGTTCTGTGATATAAAAAATTAAACAAAAATAGAAGAGCAAGAAGCGTAGGTAGATAGTGAGCATTTACCAAAATGAAACTGGAAAACCCAATTGCAGGATGTAGTAAAATACGATTCACCAGAGCAACTAAGATTCTTACAGAATTCTGAGAAGAGATGGCTAGGCCGAGACCTGAGAGCTGAGATCGAGAAATAGGCATGTGCGCAGAGAGACGCTCCCTGTTCACGTCCTATCACATCCGAGTAGTCGCGCGCCCATTTCCACGCTGCAAAGATGAAGTGGCATGCAAGCAACCGGAAGGAGGTCGCTGCCGCAAACCCAAACAAGAAAGAACATAGAGTAGTAATATACATACGTACGTCTAGTCTACCACATGTACTACACATAATCACATTTTACAGGGTGGCCATGCGTGCTCTGCACTCCCTACTGACGAGGCGCCCCTGCAGCGGCCGCGCGGCAGCTCGCGGCAGGCGCGGAGGTGACGGCGCCGTGCGGCAGTGGGCTGGAGAACACGGCCTCCCACACGTCGCCGAAGGCGTCGACGATGTCGCGGCGGTGGCGCTGGTCGTTCAGCGCCAGGAAGCACCGCAGCAGGCGCTCCAGCCCGTCGGCGTCGTAGATGCCGCGGCCCACCACCATCTCCGCCATGGACCGCCGGAAGTCGGCGCGGGGGTCGTCCGAGCGCTTCACCACCGCGAAGCTCCCGGCCACCACCGCCTCCGCTTGCGCCTCAGCGGCCGCCGCCACGGCGCCCGAGCTCCCGCTCACGCCCGACGAGGTCTCCGTCGTGGTGGACGTGACCAGCGTCGCCTCCGCCTCGACGCTGCGGCTGCTGTACGCGCTCGGCTCCTCGCTGCTGCTGAACCACCCGCTGTCGCCGGACGACAGGCTCTCTATGGCCGCCTTGCGGTGGAGCCGGCGGCGGCGCCGGGAGCGCCGCAGCCGGCGCCGCGCGTCGATCTTGAGGCGGGGCGTGTCGTCGCCGTCGGTGGCGGCCTCGATGACGTGCCAGTGGGAGCTCTTCAGCCAGCGGTAGGCGGGCGTTCCGCGGGCCGGAGGGAGGTCGTCGGCAGTGTAGTCGGCAGCGCAGCCCCTGGCGCTGCAGGTCTCCGGTGGCAGCGGGCGCCGGTGAGTGAGGCCGCGCGGACAGCATCCGCCGGCGGGGGGCGTGAAGGCCGGCGAGTGGTGCTTGGCGAGGAGGTTGGTGGCGGGGGTGACCACGCCGGCGGCGGACGGGGAGCGGCAAGAATGGAAGAGGCGCTTGGCCATGGGTGACGAGCAACGCGCACGGCCGGTGCAGTGTGTTGTGGCGTAAATGAGGCTGGGATCGGAGGTTTATAGTTCGAAATGTGTGACGCGAGGGTGGGTGTTGGGGTTGGAGGAGGTCAGGAGGAGCCGGCAAGGCAAGCGAAAGAGGGGCGTGGTTTTATTGGTGTGGAGCTGGGTGGGAAATGATCAGTGGCAGCGACTGCGTTTGTGGAGTATTCCGTGCAATACTGATGTGGAGTCTTGTTAAAAAAATGGAAATACTGATGTAGCGAAATTTTTCTACGATGGTGTGAAATTTGCTGTCACTAAGACTTATTCCACGAGAAATGCTCAATTGTGAGGCGCACAAACACGCACACCATTGCAGACATATAACTTACTGAAGCTGGTTTCATGGAGTTTAAGGGTTCCTTTGATTCAAAGGAATTTCATAGGTATTTTTCCCAACCCCTACCCACGTGTCGCCCCCACGCGGCGACCGGAGGGCCAACTCTAATCCCCGGCGGTCCCAGCCCTCCTCCTCCTTCCTCGCCGCCGCCTGGGGGCGTGGCCGGGTGAAGCCTAACTGTCGGCGGCGGGGGGGCTTTGTCCTCCCATTCGGCGCACTGGCGCCCGCCCGGCCAAAGCGTGGCGCTGGAGTCGGGCGTCACGGCGGCGTGGCGGGCAATTGCGATGCCCCGACGCTTCTGCTCCTCCACGGCGGGCGGCCAGGGACGGCGGCGTCGAGGCCAGATCTGGGGTGTGTCGGTCGTGGATGCGTCAGCTCCCCCTCCCCCCTTTCCCCGGCCGTGTGTGTCCAGTCGCGACTCCGGAGTTGTTCGAGGCGGGATGCATGCTGCCGGCTCTTCGGTCGGCTCCTTTGGCCCAAAGCCGGTCACTTTGGTCGGTCTTTGGGGTGTCTAGATGCAAGGCGGCGTCCCTGGCAGTGGGAGGCACGTTGTTCATAGGCGGAACTTGCGTCTCGGGTGTGGGCGGGTGAAAGGAGCGAGATGGACCTAGAGGGGGGGGGGGTGAATAGGTACAGTTACAAATTTTAATTGTTACTTAGCAATTTTAGGCAATAATTCAGAATATGAAAGTGATCCTAACAATTGCAAGTATGATGCTAAGAGCTAAGCAAGGTAAACAAGTAACACAAGTAAGTGAGTAAGCAAGCACAATATGATATAAGTAAAGACTAAGAGACAATAACCACAAGTAGAGAGTTAGGGTTAGGAATAACCGCAACTCCAAGATACGAGGATGTATGCCGATGTTCACTTCCTTGGAGGGAAGCTAAGTCACCGTTAGAGAGGTGGATGTTACCGCGAAGGCACAACAATGCCACGAAGGCTCACCCTATTCTCCCTTTGAGACAACACCCCAAAGGCATTTCTCAACCACTAGTGGTAGACCTTGGGGTGGTCTCCAAACCCTCACAAACTTTCCGGGGGAAATCACAATGGTCGATTCCTCGTCGGAGCACTCCTACCGCCTAGCAGTCTCCAACCTCCAAGAGTAACAAGATGCACCACAAAAACAAGGGGGAATCAACTTTCGCTTTGGTGAATGTGTAGATCGAGCACTTCTCCTTTGCTTCCCAAAAGATCAAGAGATTTGGGTGGCTAAGGAGGGAGATCTCCAAGAAATCGAGGTCTGAAAATGGAGGTGAGAGAAATGGAGTCGTCACCTTCTTCGTGAGGAAGAAGAAGACTATTTATAGGTGGGGATGGAATCTGGCCGTTGGAGGAAGATTTCTGTGTATCCCGAAAGTTCCGGGCACGCACGGAAGTTCCGGCCAAGTTCAGGCCAGGTTCCAGGCTACACAGAGAGTTTGCATCCACTCTGTAGTACTCTGGAAGCTGTTGAAACAGGGGACGGAAGTTCCGGCCAGGGTCCGGCGAGGTTCCGGGCTACACAGAGAGATTGCACAAAAGAGCACTTTCTCTGGGTACCCTGGAAGTTCCCGGACCCCTGCCGGACCTTCCGGTCCCCGGAAGTTCCTGCCTGAACAGAAGCTTTACACTGTGGGATTTTTCAGATCAATGTGAGAAGACAAGTTAATTCCGAGATGTTTTTATGATGCACCCCATCTTAATAGTGCGGCTGCCCTAAAGACTCAAGAAATAAGAAAACACTATGGTGCTCCGCTTTTCTTGGGCAGTCCACTTTTCCTTTTCCAATAAGAGAGGGAATAACCATCCATGCTTCACTTTAACTTAATCAGTGTTGTTTACACTAGAGCATGTGGTTATAAACACAAATGAAGTTGTCATAGATGTCAAAAACAATTTAGTGCAATAATGCACTTTCAATCTCCCCCTTTTTGACATAGATGACAACAATGCTTGAAAGGGTAATCTCATCAAGTATATAAGATATAAAGCAGTTTAAATGAAAGGTAGTTACTCCCCCACAACACATGCCTTATTTTAGGATTGCATTCGAATTAAATGACATGGTTAGAAGAAACTCCTCCTATCACTGTGCATACCCACACAAGAATGATATATCGACATGGAACGTTTTACTAACCTTGTTTTTTTCATAGCGACGAGACAAATATAGATATATCATTGCCTGATAGATGTCTCTCACAATATGAGAATATAGAATATGCCATGTAACCCTCTTGCCATAAAATGCTCACACAAAGATAGATGGTTAACGGAACATAACAGGTTCGAATAACAAGATAAGATCCAAATAGGAGCAAATAAGAGCAAAGGTTCAACGGTTCACCAAGCAACATAAAATAGGCAAGAGATAAACAAAGATAAACGATAAGCCCTATCAAGCATGAGAGATAAACAAAGATAAGTGATAAGCCCTATCAAGCACCACAACATCTCCCCCTGTTGTCACCAAGATGGCAAAAAGGAAAGATGGAGGCAACCATAAACAACTCCTAGGAGGGGGACGCAGAGGGGTCGTCAGACGACTCTCCAGAAGACCCTGGGCCGTGAGGGCGGTGAGAATAGGCTTCATCTCCGGCTTCAACATCCTTAAGAGCCTGGTATTTCTCAAAAGAGTCACATTAGACTCGCACTGGTATTTCTCAAAAGGAGTCACATTGGACTCGGAACCGTGAGCAATGTCCATACCAGATGCACGCATACCATCCTTAAGAGCCTTCATGCCCTTCTTCCTAGACTTGTGCTCGTCCCACTTCTTCTTGTGCATATCTTGCTGCAGACAGAACATGTTCTTGAGAAGACGCCAAAGTTTGTTGCTCCTCCTTGATCCGGAGTCACTGGGCTCCCCACGATGAAAAACATGAGAGCGCGGGCGAAGCTCAAAGTGGTGTGGATCTCCAGCATGTAGCTCCTCTCCCTCCTCATCATCTCCCTCATTAGCAGTCGCCTTGCCCTTCTTAACCAACAAGCTAACACTGGAGTGAACAGACAGCCGCTAACCCGCAAGTGCATCAGGAGCAATCTCAGCAATCAAGGCAGTAAAATAGGGAGCATAGATAGGAACCTTGAGGTTCATCACCACACTGTATATTTCATGCCACATAAAGTCCATCACATCAATGGGGCCTTGCTCGGAGTTGTGACAAGTGTAGTGAAGAAGGTTGATGAGGTGGCCACGAATCTTGTTCTTGTCACCCACTTAGATAGCAAGAGTTTCCGTTAAGATCCGGTGCATGATGTCATAGAAAGGCAGAAGATCACCAACAGATCCAACCTTTCTGGATGGAGGATATAAATCAGCCAAGTGAAGAGCCCGATATACCCCTTTGTCATGGATCTTGTAGCCACAGTCAACAGTAGTGTCAGTATACTCATATCCCAATAGATCGGCCAGCACTAAGAACGGAGCAGAACACTTATCCTCACCACTCATCCAAGTAAGAGTGCGCTGCATATCAGTCCCAAAATGCACAGTGGCATAGAACTGAGCCACAAGAGGTGGAGACACATCATGTTGAAAGCGCATGAGCGGAAGGAGGTTGAGCTTCACCCACATGCTCTGGATCCCATCAAAGTAAGTAGAATTTGTGGGAGTCTTGTCAAAGTGAGCAATGTTGATACTCTTCTGAATGACACACTTGTTGACAAACTGAGTAAAGACCTCCTCATACTTGCATTGTTGGAATAGAGTCCAAAACTTGGAATCAGCCACATGGTCACGGTCATGGGAATAAGGATTGACTTGGTGAAGAGCAATCCACTCAGGTGCGGGCATTTCCCTCATTATGACTCGCTCAGGAGGAGGTTGAACATTTGCTGCCTTGGCCTTCTTGGACGTAGTCTTCCGCTTCTTGGAGTGAACGGGAGCAACAAGAGGAGATGCACTGTCTTCAGCCTCAGCATCTTCCTCACGATGGCGGTCAAACATGTTCTCACGCCCCAAAACAACAGTCGTTGTCTTCTTGACCCGTTCTTTGGATTTCTGTTCATACACCTTGGATGGGCGAGCACGCGAGTCAGACCCTCCTTCCTCCATGGAGATGGTGGAGAGCGCAGATGCCCTCCAAGCATGATGAAGGGAAGAAGGGGCCGGAGGTTTTGGGAGCCGGCAGCTCGCCCGGAAGTCGACGATGGGTGAGGGGCGCCGTAGGGAGAGAGCAGAGGGAGGAACAGATGAAAGGGGGAAAGATACCCCTTTGTCATCCCCTGCCCACATTATGTGCCCAAAACCCGCGACGCCCGGAAGTTCCGGGCAAGGACGGAAGTTCCGGACACTGTTGGGTTCTTCGGTAGGGTGCATCGACTGCAAATTAAAATTTTCCTACACGCAGAACAACAGGAACATGCTACGAGAGATGGATCACAGATCGTTACCACTAGACGTGTACTGCCATGCAGCGGAAGAAGAGTTGGGGTAGCGTGTCCGCGTGGATCGTCTCCTCCTTGTCCGATCTCCCTCGAACAACCAGTCGTCGGTTCCCATGTACAGGTTCGCCAGAGCAGCGCAAGTGCACCACCTCCAATGGTATCCGCGCGTGCAGGAGGAACATCGTGCGGCGGACTGCTAGGTCCGATCACACAGTCGACGGCGAGTGGAGGTGGCTATTCGCAACACATGCAAACCCTAGTGATAGTGCCAAAGCAATCAACAACATGAGTATGCGGCACCTCCACTTTATATAGGCGTCCGTCGCGGGCTGAACACTTGGGCCTCACACGGACCCTAAAGCCCATAAGTCTACTCGGCCACAATCCGAATACAGCTCGGATCACATCCGACCAGTGTCCTCGGATCCGACCTCGTAGGTTCCTTCCCTTAAGCGCACGACCCCTTAGGTTCAAGCCGGCTTGATCGCAGTTTGGATCACCTCCGAACTACACGGTTGGTAGCGGCCCCTAGCAAGGCATGCCGAACACCAAGCAGACTATGAAGCTGGTTAGGCGAACCTGTACATCATACTTCCATTCCTTTTTCCACACGATGTATGTTGTCGGGCTCAAGGCGAGTCTGTCATCCTTGTGCTAGCCCGACCTCTTTCTCGTTCCAGCGATGCCAACCACAAACCAGATTATCTCATAATCCTTGTCGCATGGCCATGCTTATTCTGGTCCGATCACATGAGGGGCCCAGAGTATATCTCTCCTAATCGGAGGGGCAAATCCCATCTTGCTCGACCATGTCTCGCAGCATGGGTCTGGACAAGCCCGAAACCTACCTTTGTAACTACCCAGTCACAAAGTAGCATTTGGTCGGCCCAAAGCAAGTATGTCAGCATCCCGGGTACATGCGCCAGCTCAGGTTTTAGGATATATAACGTATGTTGTACTAGAGACTCACAGATGATGTATCGCTGCGTATCATAGTTGGGTCTGTCCGACTTGGACCTTATCTCGACTCGGATCACGTCGAATCTGACCAGATCCTTCCGAGTCCATATTATCCGGTTAGCATCCAATGTTCCATGGCTAGTGAGACCAAGCCATCGACCATGTCATATGCTAGTCTAGTCGGCTGCGCGTCCACACAGCCCTTTTCGAGTAGGGACCTTTTAGGACAGTCATCATACAATGCATAGTCCCACAAACAAGTCACGTACTTCCTGATACACATTATTGATAATGTCCAAGGACTATCTTTATTCGTAAACACATAGGAAATATCATCATACATGATTGCCTCTAGTGCATATCTCCAACAGACACCACCCCGGAAGTTCCGGGATATCCAGAGAGAATACAGTCTCTCTGAACTCCTGAGAACTAGAGGGAGAGAGTCCGAAAGCTCCCAAGACCACCACACACCCCATCAACATTTATGTGGTTGGATTGAAGCTTGTGAACCAGACAAATATCAGAGGGTTGCGAGATGAGAGAGGCTTTGGTAGGACCTCAGTTATGGGCAACACAAACGACAACATTCAAGAGCAACAGCTAAAAAACTCAATCAGAGAGAAAACACCGGACAAACACACAAAAGGAGATGAAGAATAAGTCCAACCTCTCAAATAGAGGGCGGTCAACGAGTCCACCATGTTTTGAGTATATGTGACTTGGCACTGCGAAGATTTTAACCTTGAGCCCAACATCACAACTCCATCATTTAAAGTACTAAGTCACAAAAGTGAAAACGTAGTAACTTTGAGAGTGCTTGGTTTATTTATGCATCATATAGGGTGAGATAACTTATGAGTTGAATGTCTCCCCCTAAACATATGCCTACATCTAGACAAGACATAAAGTAAATGCATGCATGGGTACTAGATTTCACATAATGTTGTCAAGCTCCAAGATACCAAGTTCACGCCTAATTAAAAAAACCTTGCTTCATCCAATGGTTTGGATATCAATGTCACCTTTTTCCACATGATCTCTCAAGAAATGATACCTAATATCAATGTGCTTGGTGCGAAGATGATCTTTGGGATTCTCAGCAATACTGATGGCACTTTCATTATCACATAGAAGAGGCACATGTCTATAGGTGATACCATAATCCTTCAAAGTTTGCCTCATCCATAGTAATTGAGTTGCACAACTGGCGGTTGCAATGTATTCGGCTTCAGTGGTGGAGAGGGCGACACAATTTTGCTTTTCCGAGGACCAACTTACCAGGGAGCGTCCAAGAAATTGACATGCACCAGAGGTGGACTTTTGTCCCACTTTGTCACCAGCCCAATCCGCGTCCGTGTACCCAATGAGATCAAACTTAGCATCCTTGGGGTACCATAGACCCAACTTTGGGGTGTGAACAAGGTACCTAAGAATATGCTTAACCGCCTTATGATGACTTTCCCTAGGGGAAGCTTGAAATCTAGCACACATGCACACACTGAACATGATGTCTGGTCTAGATGCACAAAGATAAAGCAATGAACCAATCATAAAGGAGTAAATAGATGTGTCGAAAGGGATACCGTTTGTGTCTTTAATGAGTACAATTTTTGTTGGCATGGGTGTCTTACATGGGCTAGCATTTGTCATGTCAAACTTCTCTAGAATATCCTTGAGGTATTTTGTTTGAGACAAGAAAATCCCTTCTTGAAATTTTTGTATTTGAAATCTGAGGAAGAAGGGTGATTTGATCTAAATCCATATTTAGGAGAACCAAAAATGATGTCGTCTACATAGATTTGGCATAAGATCAAATCACCCTTGTCCCTCTTAGTAAAAAGAGTGGGATCGATCACCCCTCTCACAAAACCATCATCAAGTAAAAACTTCTTAAGATGATCATTCCAAGCAAAAGGTGCTTGTTTGAGGCCATACAAAGCTTTGTGAAGTTTATACACATAGTCTTTGTGATCGGGGTCAACGAACCCAGGTGGTTGTGATACATATACTTCTTCTTGTAGAGGACCGTTAAGGAAAGCACTCTTCACATCCATTTGATGTAATGTAAAACCATTGAAAGCAGCATAGGAAAGTAAGATGCGTATAGATTCAAGATGGGCAATGGGAGCAAAGGTCTCACCAAAGTCCAAACTTTCAACTTGTGAGTAGCCTTGTGCCACTAACCTTGCCTTGTTGCGGATGATTACACCATTCTCATCTTGCATTGCTTGTTCTTGAAAATCCATTTTGTTCCAATGACATTGTGTTCAGTAGTTGGTCTCTTGACTAATGACCACACTTGGTTGTGTTCAAAACTGTTCAACTCTTCTTGCATACCAACGAGCCAATCATTGTCCATCAATTTATCTTGTACCTTAAGTGGCTCAAAACTAGAGACGAACGAGAAGTGAGCGAAAAAGTTTGTCAAATGTTTACGAGTGACTCTACCTTCCGATGTGCCGGTAAGAATTTTATCAATCAACACGACCGGCCACTCGGGGCATGATGGACGTTAGGGTCTTGCGAGGTTCAACTTCATGTCCATCATCCACATCCTCAACATATGGATCATTAATGTGTGGTGGAAGATCTTCTTCTTCATATTGCATTTGTTGAGGTTCATCATCAACGATTGCACTTTCTTGTTCTTGCTCTTGGTGATGATCTTGCCCTTGAAGATGATCGTGGTGAGGAACTTGATCTTCTTCTTGTACTTGAACTACGGGCATCGGTTTAGCAATAGGAGCTTGTGGTGGTATGGGTGTGGAAGTGGTTTGATGATGTGTGAAGCTTCCATCTTCTTCTTCATCATCATGAGGTTCTTGTTCCATTGGAAGAAGTGCACCAACACCCATGGTCAAAATATCTCAAGAAGAAATCTTCTTCACCTACATCACTTAGATCAACTTGCTCCACATGGGAGCCATTAAATTCATCAAACACCACGTCACAAATTTCCACAACACATCCATTGGATTTGTTGTAGACTCTATAGGCGTGAGAGTTTGATCCATAGCCAACAAATATGCCCTCAATTGTTTTGGATTGAAATTTTCCTATCCGTTCTATTTTGTTGAGGATGAAACATTTGCACCCAAATACACGAAAGTACTTGACATTTGGCTTGTTCCCAGTTAGGAGCTCATATGGAGTATTTTCCAATATCGTGCGGAGGAAGATCCATTTTGATGCATGGCATGCGGTGTTGACAGCCTCGGCCCAAAAACTATGTGGTGACTTGTATTCATCCAACATGGACCTTGCCATCTCCACAAGTGTACGGTTCTTCCTTTCGGCTACACCATTTTGGTGAGGAGTGTATGGTGTGAAATATTGGTGCTCAATCCCTTCACCACTAAGAAATTCTTCCAAGTTGTAGTTCTTGAACTCGGAGCCATTATCACTTCTTATTGCCAAGATTTCTTTGTCAAACTTGCGTTGTGCTTGCTTGGAAAAATCAATGAAAGTGATCTTCGTCTCGTCCTTGGACTTGAGGAAAAACACCCATGTATATCTTGAGTAATCATCAACAATGACAATTCCATACTTTTTCCCACCAAGACTATCCCATGAAGGAGGCCCAAAAAGAACCACATGAAGGAGCTCCAAATGCCTTGAAATGGGATACAATATTCTTGGGTGGGTGCTTTGATTGATGTTGCTTACCGGCTATGCATGCACTACACACACGATCTTTCTCAAAAGAGACATTGGTTACTCCAAGGATGTGATTACCCTTTAAGAGATCTTGAAGATTTCTCATGCCGACATGGGCTAGCCAGTGATGCCATAACCACCCCTTGTCGGCCTTAGCCATTAGACAAGTTGCATGGAATGTGCTCTCTTTCGAGAAATCAACCATGTAAAGGTTGCCATCCAACTCTCCAACAAAGGCCACTTTGAGAGTATCTCTCTTAAAGACTTTCACATCGGTTAGTCCAAATAGTGTATCATAACCAACAGAAGCCAATTGATGAACAGAAAGCAAATGATATTTAAGGGATTGTACAAGCATGACATTTGCAAGAGACATGTCATTAGTGATAGCCATCTTGCCCAACCCGAGTACCTATCCTTTTGATCCTCCACCAAACACGATGCTCATAAATGGTTGAATAGCTTCCATGAAGTCGTAGAGAAACTTGCTATCTCCGGTCATATGGTTGGTACATCCAATATCGATCACCCATTTGACTCCACCAGAGAAAGCAACCTACACACAATTATGACTTGGTTAGAGGCACCCATTTTGCAATGGGGCCTCTCAAGTTAGTCATAAGGGTCTTAGGGACCCAAATTGCATAGAATCGGAATGCATTACGAGGACCAACAAATTTTGCATACACTTCTTCATCCTTAGTTTTACGGAGTACATAGGATGGAGGCATGAACTCTTTTGGCTTGTTGAGAGTGGGCATGCCCCTAGTGGCCTTCCCACTAACAATCTTACCTTTCTCCTTGTGCCCTTCTCTAACAAATGTTTCCTTGAGAGGGGTGGTGCACTTTTGAGAAGATGTCTTCTTTTTGCTTGAGCTTGGGTCAAACCCAAGCCCTTCCTTGGCAAACACTTCATTGTGTTGGCTCAACATCTCATTAGGGTTATTTTGTCCTTGAGCACATGTCATGAGTCCTTTCTCGAGTTGTGCCTTTAGAAAGCGATTCTCCTCAAGAATGGATGCTAGGTCACCACTAGAGTTAGTAGTAAAAGCATCAATATTGATAATAGGAGAAGAGTAAGCCTTGGCTAGGGTTTCAAGATAAGTAAGCTTGAGTGTCTCAAAACTCTTTGTAAGAAGGCTGAGCTCTTCTTCCTTAGTCTTGAGGGACATGGATAGAAGCTCACAATCCTTAGAGAGATAAGCATGAGATTTCACAAGCTTACTTTTCTCACTCATCAACTCCTCGCAAGAGTCCTTAGCCTTTTTCAAGGAGGCAAGTTATTTAGCATGAACATCAATGTTTGCACCAATTTTCAAGCATGGTTCATCATTTTGTGCTTCCTCATATTGGACTTTCCGCTCAAGGATTTCAAAATTTTCCTTTTCCTCGGTGACGAAGGTTTCGAGTTCCTTAATGGTGATAGTGTGCTTACTCACCATCTCCATAAGCATACGAAACATAGTGAGCTTATTTCCTTTGAGGGAGCACATGAACTTATTTAGTTTAGCAAGCATAGGATCATCTATATCATCATCATCATCATCATCATAATTATCCTCCGCGTCAAGATACTCATCACAAGGAGTAGACAGAGTGAAAAGAGGAGGGTTTGATCGTGGGGTTACCTTGACCTTGTCAGAAGAGTTTTGGTCCTCTCCATCTTCTACCACGTCCTTTGCCATTAGGCACTTGTGAGCATTGCCCTTGTAGTCTTTCATGTAGTTGTAGGTGACAACATCACCACTCTTGTTGACTAGCCTCAAGGTGTTTTGAGAATCTTGAGCTACTCCGGCAACACCACTAACATCATCCAGATCGGATTCTTCATGAGCAACCATTGCTTTCCCATCTCTCTTCTTGAGCTTGGAGTTCAAAGGATTTGGCAACTTCTTCTTGGGAAAGGTCTGGGGAAACCTTGGTTTATCTTCTCTCTTCTCGTAAGGGCAATCGTTGGAGAAGTGGTTGGTTTCTTCACAATTGTAGCATTTTCTCACTTTCTTCTTCTAGAATCTTCCCTTGAATTTTCCCACGCTAAACTTCTTGACAAAGAGGGCAATGTCTTCATATGAAGGGCTCTCATCGGAGTCAATCTCATCACCATCTTCATCATCATCATCATCTTCTTATTCACTTTGCTCTTATTCACATACATGCTTGGCCTTCAATGCAAGATTGATCTTTGATCTTGAGGTACCATGCATGGTAAGATGTTTTGTAGCATTTGCCTTTGACTCTTCAAATAGTTGAAAAGTGGATATGATGTCATCCAGAGTCATTTCCTTGAATCCATGGTGTTGTATTATGTCACGCACCATTTGGTGATGATATGGAGCAAGAGCATGAAGCAACTTGTCCACGAGAAATCGCTTAGTCAAGTTGAATCCATCTTGTGTCTTGTCACAATCACAAGACTCGATGTCGGCGGTGAGAGTCATGAGACGCTCAAGGAGCTGCTTGGGGGATTCACCTTTCTCCATACAAAATTTTTGCAATTGACCCTTGGCAATTTCATATTGAGCAAGCCGGAGAGTTGAGGTACCGGTCTTGGTCCTCACAATGCTATCCCATAATTCCTTGGCACTCATGATGTGTATGTACGGTCTCCTTTGCTTGTCAGTCATACCTCTTCTTATGCACATGGTTGTTGTGTCGTTGAGATTCTTGTCGTATATTTCTCTTGGTGTAAGATTCTTCGGGTCAACTACTTTGTAGCCATACTCCAAGATATCCAACATCTCATTATTTCCATATCGAAGATGATCCTGGATAGCAACTCTCCACAAAGCAAAATCGGTAGTGTCATCAAGTAAAGGAGGTTTGCCTTGAGGGTTATACTTGGGTTTCTCTATTTGAGGTCTTGCATAAAGCCAAGAAACACTGGAGTGATCATTACTAGGAGGTTGTTGGCCAAGTGAAGGAGTAGACACAGTTGGCCTCGAGGCCGCACCACCCGAAAGTGGTGCAAGCATCGTGGTTAATGTGGCTAATCTCATTTGGACCAAGGCCTCAAGAGAAGCATCATGCTACTCCTTTTGCTTAGCAAGGGCCCGTTCCAGATCCTCAGAAGTAAAGGACTTGACTTCCGTAGAAGCCTCACCCTTATCCATCGGATCTGCAACAAGAGGAGTCCCATCAGGGTTCATCTCGCTCTAGGGCGGTTAAGCCACAAGAATAGAGCACGAGGCTCTGATACCAATTGAAAGGATCGAGATGGACCAAGAGGGGGGGTGAATAGGTGCAATTACAAATTTTAATTGTTACTTAGCAATTTTAGGCAATAATGCGGAATATGAAAGTGAGCCTAACAATTGCAAGTATGATGCTAAGAGCTAAGCAAGGTAAACAAGTAACACAAGTAAGTGAGTAAGCAAGCACAATATGATATAAGTAAAGACTAAGAGACAAGTAACCACAAGTAGAGATTTAGGGTTAGGAATAACCGCAACTCCGAGAGACGAGGATGTATGCCGATGTTCACTTCCTTGGAGGGAAGCTACGTCACCATTAGAGAGGTGGATGTTACCACGAAGGCACAACAACGCCACAAAGGCTCACCCTATTCTCCCTTTGAGACAACACCACGAAGGCGTTTCTCAACCACTAGTGGTAGACCTTGGGGTGGTCTCCAAACCCTCAAAAACTTTCCGGGGGAAATCAAAATGGTCGATTCCTCGCCGGAGCACTCCTACCGCCTAGGAGTCTCCAACCTCCAAGGGTAACAAGATGCACCACAAAAACAAGGGGGAATCAACTTTCGCTTTGGTGAATGTGAAGATTGAGCACTTCTCCTTTGCTTCCCAAAAGATCAAGAACTTTGGGTGGCTAAGAGGGAGATCTCCAAGAAATAGAGGTCTGAAATGGAGGTGAGAGAAATGGAGTCGTTGTCGGTGTCAAAACCGGCGGATCTCGGGTAGGGGGTCCCGATCTGTGCGTCAAGGCTGATGGTAACAGGAAGCAAGGGACACAGATATTTACCCAGGTTCGGGCCCTCTCGATGGAGGTAAAACCCTACTTCCTGCTTGATTAATATTGATGATATGGGTAGTACAAGAGTAGATCTACCACGAGATCATAGAGGCTAAACCCTAAGAGCTAGCCTATGATGGTATGATTGTCATTGTGATCGGCCTTCTAAGGACCAACCTCTCTGGTTTATATAGGCACCGGAGAGGGCTAGGGTTTACATGGAGTCGGTTACAAGGAAGGAAATATAATATCCGGATCGCCGAGCTTGCCTTGCACGCCAAGGAAAGTCCCATCCGGACACGGGCCGAAGTCTTGAGTCTTGTATCTTCTCGCTTCAATAGTCCGGACGTTGTACACAGTCCGGCTGTCCGGATACCCCCTAATCCAGGACTCCCTCAGTAGCCCCTGAACCAGGCTTCAATGACGATGAGTCCAGCGCGCAGTATTGTCTTTGGCATTGCAAGGCGGGTTCCTTCTCCGAATACTCCAAAGTACCTGTTACGACGAATAGTGTCCGGCCTCCAATCAATGTTTGTACTCCTCGGCTTCAGTGCTTCAGTAATGACCATCTTCACGTGTCGAGCGAATGCGAGGAGTCGAGGTATTTTTGCATTTGCCACCCTCGATCCTCCGGGCTAACCGTCTATTTGAAGGGACGGGGATTCTCAGATCCAAACCTCACTCTACCTCCCAGGGCTAGCATCCAACAGAGCGCTCCGCGAAAAGCCATTCCAGCATGGCCGGCCGTCGCAGCTCTTCTGCTCGCCATTCCCGTTCCAAGTCGAGGGATTGGGGAGAGTGCTCAGTTCCTCATAGCCGTTTGATAGAGTTACAAACCCAAGGGTTTCTCCCACCGGCGTTCATGGTCCCCGTCCGGGCTGGAATAGCCACTCATGACGGAGGGGAACAAGCAGAGGGATCTCCTGATCCATCTCCAGAGGAGCGTGTATGCCTCATCCCGCATCTGTTGAGGGGCGTCGGGTTTCCTATCCACCCGTTTCTTTGCGGGCTCCTGGAGTTCTACGGCCTCCAGTTACACAATTTTACCCCTGCCTCTATTCTGCACATAGCAGGGTATGTTACCCTTTGCGAGCTGTTTTTAGGCTGCGAACCACACTTCGGATTGTGGAGGAAGTTGTTCTGCCTCGTCCCCCGCACCCAGGGGGAGTCCCTATGTCAAGTGGGTGGGGCTGAAGTATGGCACATTGCCGAGACTGGATACTTGTCCGGCACTCCTGAGAAGGCACCAGAAAACTGGCCTTCAGAGTGGTTCTATATAGACGACGTTCCCCTTCCGGATCCAGTCCGGACAGGTCTCCCCAAGTTCAGTAACGCCCCGCCGAGGGCACACCTAAGCTGGTGCCCCCGGGGCCCTCAAGAAAAGGACACAAAGGAAATACTCCTCCTGATGAACAGGATAAAGTTACTTGCCAAATCCGTACTAACGATAGTTGAGGTTCTGGCGATATGCATAAGGCGAGGCGTGCAACCGCTCCAATATCGGGGGAAGCCCATGTGGCATTTCAACGGGGAAGACGACGCCACCCGCTGCGGCCGTAAGGGTCCGGACTCACGCCGCTCTGCAAGGATATTGTCCGATTGTACAAAGGGGAAGAGGGGGAATTCCTTCGCATCAAAACGCGGGACGGATTCTCCATGTACAACCCCCCAGCGTGGGTAAGTTGCCATTCTTTTTCCCTGCTTTACTTACTCCAGCGTTCTTCTGCTAAGATTACTTGCATCAATGCTTCTGAGCGGGAACTGAGGAGGGCCGTAGAAGGAATCTTCAGCCCCTCCCCGCAGCCAGAGGACCCTGGAAGGGCCCTAGATCCGGGACTTAAAGTGGATCCGGATATCACTGTGGAGCTTGCCAACGGGGTATTCTACCAAGCGAGCTGGGATGGCGCCCTAGTGGCCATTACGGCCGACTACCCCAGACTGCTCCCTGCGTCGCGTGTAAGCCGAACTAAAAAACCCTATCCTTCGAAGAGGACTCCTCCCAGGTATTATAATTTACCCATGAGGCATCGTTCTATTTGCAGAAACGACGGCCGGAGCGAGGGGCCGAGCCCCTAGGGACACATCAACAACGGGCGTCCGGATCATGCAGGCCTAAGAGGAAGGCGGTGAGGGCTGACACACCGCTACAGAGGTAAAGTAGTAATCTGTCATGTAATTATAGGATTTGAAATGTGACAGCGCCCTTTGTGTCTGGCAGGAAGAAGAATAACCGGACTATATCCGGAGACCCCACCAATCACGCCTCCACCAGTCGGGTTCCAGAACCGGCTTCGGGGGCGGAGGCGGACACAGGTCCAGCATCACATAGTTCCCCAACGGAGGATGCGGATATGTGTTCGGCCACGAACTCTGAAGTGGAGAGCGCCATGAATCACCGGCGCCGGAGGGCCGTGCTCTGGAACAACATCTTTTCCAAAGAGGCTTTTAATGCCTTCAATTCGGCGGACGCATACGTCCGAGCTGCTCGGGACGGACTTGTTCGAGCGACAAACCAGTATACCAAAGACATACGGGTAAGAAATTTTGATAAGTATGTATAGCAGTAGCCCCTGAGACTTGAAACGGTTGGAACAATAGTTTTAAGGATCAATCTATGCACAGGTCCTTGTAGAGAAGAACGAGCAATTGTCTCGGGAGCTGGAGTGATGCAAGGCCGAACTGAGGGCCGCCGTTGCCAAATTAGAGGAACCCCAAAAGCCCTCATCTGGTAACAATTGTCACAATTGCACGAAGATGCACCAGTTAGTAAATGGCTGATGTGACAAGTCTAACAGAAAATTCTGCAGACAATCCCAGAGGAAATCCGGAGGGTGTAAGAGAGGACGCATCGCATCTCAAAAAGCAGCTGGAGGCTGGCGAGCGCATTCTTACGTGAGTTAGGCAGGAGAAGAACAATCTTCAAGATGCCAAAGTCCAGCTGGACGTGGAGTTAAAAGATCTCCGCGCTCAGCTGGCGGACTCCCTGAAGGAGAACAAGAGGCTTCGACGCGGCATTTACGGTAAGTGCCTAGACGAACTGTAGTATAGTTCGGTGAGGAAGTATATTGAAAGAATTTTGCTTGCAGGAATGTTAACGGGTCGCCATGAGGAGGAGATGCCCGCATCCACAAGTGATTTACTGCAATTCCTTTTGCAACTGCACGAGCGAGCTCGGCAAGTGATGCAGGGTGTTGCTCAGGCTTTATGGCCATCAAGCTTGCTGCCGAATGGCATGGCGGAGCTTGTGAATATGCTTCAGGGAGCACGGCGGCGCTTCTGACTCTGGAAGGTGTCCGCTTGCCGGCAAGGCGCAAGAGAAGCCTGGGCTATGGTGAAGACACGCTACACCAAGCTGGACCCGAACCATATGGCCGAAGTAGGACCGACGGGGCCCGATGGGCTAGAAATTCCCGTGAGTCTGGTGTATGACCAGGTAGCATTAGCCGCTAAGTATTCTCAACAGGATTGTAAGCTAGATAACCTGTTGGACGGTATAGAGGAGGAATATAGTCAGTCCAAAGGATCGTGTAATTTAATGGACATGATTAGCCCTAGCCGGATTAAAATCATTTGTCATGGCGGACCTTTTCAAATTTCCCCGGATCCTATAGTCCGGGGTGTGTCCAATACCCACTCAGTTATACAAAACCGGGTATGCGTGGAAACAAGGCGAGGGGTCATAAGTGCTTGAACAGACAAGTACCCAACTAGTTATGTTATATTACATGGATAGTAAGAAACATCTTCCAGGAGAATAGTTCCGTTAAGGGTTCCTTTCCTGGTACGCATGCTGACGATCGCATGCTCGAATCTATGACGATGGCGCAGGATACAAGACTTCGGGATTTACGTTGTAATAAACAAACACATATTTTGTTCACCGACCAATATTCTCTTAAGGAAGCTAGCTGCTTCACCCACCGAGGTACACATCCGCTGAATCGGCAAGAATAATCGCAGAGGTGCTCCCCTTATGCCCTAGCCGAATTAACGGGAACGTAGGGCATAAACACAAGAGCCAGGCAACCCAGCTTGGCAACGTCTTAAGTCATATCGATGCATATAATGGTGAAGAAAAGGCACATATGGAAAAAGAATGCATATGTGATGGGCAGAAAGCCATGTGAGTAACTATTCTTAGCTTCCGTATAGGAAGCCCCCAGGTACACTTAGTGCGACCAGAGTGATCCGGCAATCCGCACTGTATTGAATACTTTGTGTGAAAAAAAGGTCGAGAAAGGGAAAAGGGGTGGAGCATAAGTAAAAGAGGGGAGTAGGGAGACGAACGCTGAGTTCGGCGTTAGGCGTAGAATCTCCGGAGTCTGGCCGCGTTCCATGGGTTCGGCTCGAGTCTGTTGTCCAATGCATTACGTAAGCGGTATGCTCCTCCGGTGAGAACTTGGTCAATGACGAAGGGGCCTTCCCACTTGGGTTTGAGCTTGTCCTTCTTCTTCTCCGGTAGGCGTAGAACGAGCTCGCCAATATTGTAAGTTTTGGCCCGCACTTCTCTGCTTTGATATCGTCGAGCTTGCTGCTGATAGAATGCGGAACGGGCTTTTGCGACATCGCGCTCCTCCTCCAGGACATCCAAGTTATCCTGCCAATCTAACTCGGCTTCCTTCTCTTCGTACATGCGTACGCGCGACGAATCATGTATTATGTCGCAGGGTAGTACTGCTTCCGCCCCATACACCATAAAAAATGGTGCGTATCCGATGGTGCGATTCGGTGTGGTCCGCAGCCCCCAGACGGAGTCAAGCTCCTCCACCCAGTGCGTATCCGATTCTGTTAAAGACCGCACTAGTCTGGGTTTGATGCCGCTCATGATGAGACCGTTTGCCTGTTCGACCTGGCCGTTTGTTTGGGGTGGTAGAAGGAAGCATAGTCGAGCTTAATGCCCATTTTGCCGCACCAAGTTTTCACTTCATCGGCTGTGAAATTTGAGCCATTATCAGTGATGATGCTATGGGGGACACCGTGTCGGTGTAATGCACCCGGATATGAAGTCGACATTGGTCCGGATTCGCCGCTTTAACTGGCTTGGCTTTCTATCCATTTGGTGAACTTGTCCACCATGACCAATAAGTATTTTTTTCTTATGGCTTCCCCCTTTAAGGGGTCCAACCATATCCAACCCCTAGACCGCGAACGGCCGAGTTATGGGGATTGTTTGGAGAGCGGTAGGGGGCATATGACTCTGATTGGCAAAGAGCTGGCAACCGACGCAATGTTGGACAAGGTCCTGTGCGTCTGCTCGGGCCGTCGACCAATAGAAGCCTGTGCGGAAGGCTTTGCTGACTAGCGCCCAGTCCGGCATGGATTTCAGCCAAGAGTTGCCGCCCCTCCTCTTCGGAGATGCACCTTTGGAGCACTCCAGTCGCGCTTTTCTTATAGAGTTCCCCTTCGTGGACTTTGTAAGCTTTAGAACGCCGAACTATGCAGCATGCTTCATTTTTGTCTTCGGGTAGCTCCTGCCTATTTAGGTAGGCCAAGAAAGGCTCGGTCCACGGGGCAATAACGGCCATGATTTCATGGGCCGGGGATGTTATTTCGGTGGCAGAGCCTCCAATTGTGTCTGATGGTTCGATATCTGGGGGTGTATTCGGGTCCGAGCTGGTATTGCCAGACTCCCCTTCCCATACTACAGATGGCTTGAACAGCCTTTCCAGGAATATGTTAGGTGGGACAGGGTCGCGTTTGGCGCCGATGCGGGTAAGGACGTCCGCCGCTTGATTATTTTCTTGAGCCACATGGTGGAACTCGAGCCCCTCAAACCGCGCTGACATTTTTAGGACGGTATTACGGTAGGCCGCCATTTTCGGGTCCTTGGCATCGAAGTCTCCGTTTATTTGTGAGATTGCGAGGTTCAAATCCCCTTGCACTTCCAGGCGTTGGATGCCCATAGAGACTGCCATCCGAAGACCATGCAACAGAGCCTCATATTCGGCTGCATTGTTGGAGTCTGTATATAATATCTGAAGGGCGTACTGGACCGTGTCTCCGATGGGGGATGTCAGGACTACACCTGCTCCCAATCCGGCCAGCATTTTAGAGCCGCTGGCGTGCATGATCCGGTTGGAGTATGCGCGTACTTTTAGGGAGTTCGGCTTCCGTCCATTCAGCGACAAAGTCGGCCAGTACTTGCGACTTGATGGCCCGCCGTGGTTTGTACATTATGTCGAACGGAAGGAGCTCGATGGCCCATTTGGTAATCCGGCCTGTAGCGTCGCGGTTGTTTATTATGTCATTGAGTGGTACTTCGGAGGCTACTATGATCGAACACTCTTGAAAGTAGTGTCGCAGCTTCCTGGATGCCATGAAGACCGCGTATGCTATTTTTTGATAGTGTGGGTATCGGGATTTGCATGGGGTGAGGACTGTGGATACGTAATAAACCGGCTTTTGGAGCGGGAATTTGTATTCGTCAACCTCTCGTTCGATGACGAGTACTACACTTACAACTTGGTGTGTTGCTGCTATGTATAATAGCATAGGCTCGCCGGTGTTCGGCGCTGTTAGGACTGGATTACTGGCCAGTAAGGTCTTTATCTCATCGAGTCCGGCCGCGGCTGTCGTGGAATTGTCACGGCAGATGTCCTCTTGCAAGGACTTAGTCGTGGAGCCATCGCAAGTAGGAAGCTTAAAGGGGTTATCGGGACAAAGGACACGAGAGGTTTTATACTAGTTCGGCCCCTTACGGTGAAGGTAAAGCCTATGTCTAGTTGGGTTGGTATTGCTTGAGGTTTCGATGACCAGGGAGCGAGATACGCTATGCCCGGTTCTCGATGGGTTGTTTCTTGCCCTAAGACGCCAACAGGTCATCCCCTTATATACACGGGTTGACGCCCTGTGGCCTACAGAGTCCTGGCCAGCCTATAAACAATGTCCGGCTCGGTGACTAGTTAAGTCTACTTTATGATACAAGTCATGCCTTTATGGCGGTTTACTACAACGGGCCTTAAGTCGCCTGTGGGCCTATGGCCCTTTGTTGAGACGCCATCTTCATGCTTGGACTTGGGCTTCCGTCTGGTGAATCTCTTTACGTAACCCGGCCCCTCCTGGGCGGCTTACACAAATAGTTATATCCCCAACATTAGGCCCCAGATTGATTTGAACCTGTTCATGTCAATCTTAAAATATCTTAAAACATAAATCTTCGCCTTCGACTGCGTAAAAGACTTTCTTTAACCCGCCGTGACGCTCATTCTCTCGATCCGTGTTAACCCGCCATGACGCTATCTTTCCTTTTATTCCGCCAGACGCTCAACGGATCTCTGTCTTTATTGACCGCTCCAGTAAATCGAGGCGTCGGGGCCGCTGGATAATAATTCTTATCTCCTCGTTTCCTGCGCCGTCTCAGTTATGCTCTCCTTATAAATAGGCGCGACCTAGGTTTCATTTTCACCCTTCCAGTCGTCTTCTTCCTCTTGCCTCCTCTCGAGCTCCGCCGCCGCCACTGTCAAGCTTCTTGTCTTCACCGACCCAGGCCGCCGCATCAACCTGAATCGGACCAGAAAACGTCGGTGAACCTCCGCAGCTCCTCCAGATCCGTAAGTTCCCTTCCCTTCCTTGCTTAGATCTGCATTAGAGCTTCCTCGAGTTCATCGGAGTTCATCACCATTGGAGCCATCTCCTTGTTAGCTTTTCTCCTAGATACCTCCTCCGATCTGAGAATGATATAAAACAGCCGCGGTAGTTGTTTTTGCACTTGTCTTGGATACAAAACAGATCCCTTTCTCGTATGAAAGCCTTATTCGAGCCTATGAACACATCTGCGCCGGTTTTAGGTCTAGAAAACTTTCTTATCGTAATGCACCTTTGATCTCAAATCATAGCGTAAGATTATGAAATCTGTTTTTATCACCCGGAAAACTTCTTTTGTTAAATGCCTTTAACATAACTGTCCAGGTATCCGGTTTAAATGCATACTACTGATCTGTGAACCTTAGCGCCTTCTCAGGTCTTTAAAACTTTTGAACTGTTGTTGATGCTTGTAGCGGCTTAAATAGTGTTGCCCAGTTATCCTTATGTCATTAGGCCCCTTTAAGCCGCTACCTTCGGTAATTTGAATATTTTCTCCCGGGTTAAAATTTAAACCGGAACTTCTTATTTTATAACAGGCCAACTGTTGTCATGGCGCCTAAGCCGACCAAAACTCTGGTAACCTGCAACTGGGTCCCATCCACAGTCACTAAGAGCAAACTGTCTGAGTTTGTGAAGTCTGGCCATCTGCCAAAAAAGGAGGTCATGTCTTATCGCGTTCCTGACCCATCTGAAGAAAAGCCTCAACCCAAAGAAGGGGAGGTGATAGTTTTCACGGATCACATGAGCCGGGGATTTGCCCCTCCTGGCTCAAAGGTCTTCAGAGAGGTTCTGAATTTCTTTGATCTTAGACCTCAAGACATTGGACCCAATTCCGTGTCAAATCTTTGCAATTTTCAAGTCTTCGCGAGGTGTACCGGGAGAGGAGCCAAGTTTACTTTTGTTCAGAGAACTTTTTACTTGAACCGCAGAATGAACGTGCTAACGGGCCGAGTCTTGAACTTGGCGGTATCTCGATCCAGCTGACGAAGAGACCGCTTGTTTCTTATGCCGAGCTGCCGAGTCACCCAAAAATTGGAATCGCACATGGTTCTACTGTCAGATACTTCTCCGACGAGAAGCCTCGCCTCGCTTTCGCGCGTGCCTTGAGTCCAACCATCCATCGGCGGATAAACTAACCATCGTTGAACGTCCGCCGCTTAATCCCACCATCAAGAAGATCAAAGCCCTTTGGGGAATGGTTTAAATGGCATCGACCGTCCGAGTCCGGTTACTTGGCGGATACTACCATTAAGCCGCCGCTCCGCTTAATGTGTACTTATACAGTGAGACGAAGCGACCCAATGCGTCATAGTCCCGACGACTTACCGACGATGTGGCGGACGCTACAACCCGATCATTGTCAAGGAGGGCATCATATCAAAGAATGCCTTCGTTTACTCCCTTCGCAAAAAGAACCCGGCCCCTGCAGTAAGTTATCCTTCTTAATAAATATTCCTTTAACCTGTTTACCTTCTTTGTATTTATAACTCTTTATCTTTTTCCACAGGCTGGTGATAATTTCTGGAAGGTCAAATATGACCACGAGGCTGCCCAACAAGCCGTATGGCAAGGAAAACTGAAAGGAAAACCGCCAAGACCGGAACTTCAAAAAGAAGAAACCCAGCGCCTCGATTTGCTCAAACTGATGACTCTTCTTCGCATTTAGGAAGAGGTAATCCCTTACTCTTTAACTCCTTATTACTATTTTATTGACATTTCGCCTTTCAGAGGATACCGAACAGCCAAGCTCCCGTGAAGAGGTAACTATAATCTCCCCCGACTCAGAGCCTTTGCCATAGCACAAAACCCGACGGTTGACCCAAAAAGTAAGATTTTCACATCCTCTAGCTTATCAAGATCCTCAATTTCTTTTGAAGCAACAACAGCTTGAAAGCCGGAGGCAAACCCGACCAAGAAGGACGCAGAGCTCTCTTCCGCTTACCCGACGTGAGCAGAAGCGTCGGATCGAGGTCATCTCCGCCTTACGCTTTTGTTTATCCTTTGGCGGGTTTCATTCACAACCTCTCAATTCATCTGATTCCAATTATCGATACTTCTCCTTCCTCCGGCAAGTCTATGCAATCCAACATGACAGCCTTCAAGACTGCCCCTGGGTAATATACCTTTGTTATCCTCATGCTTTGCCTTACTCATATTTTGTACTTATCCTCTCGCTTGTCCACAGCAGCAGTGAAGCCCGTAAGAGGGCAAAAAAGAATAAGCCGATCGAAGACCCGGTAGCAACTGAGCCGGAGCTCGGAACAGCTGCCCCTGACGCTTCTACCCATCAACCTCCTCCTGAGCCGACCTATGAAATTCCAACGCCATCTTCTGATCCGCTTGCCGAAGCCACTTTAAACAGCTCCGATAATCCGGAAATTCCTAGCCCGGTCAAGACAGTTGAGCCGGAAGTTGAAATCTTGAAGAGCCAGTATGTTGAACCGGGGCGGCCTACTGTCCTTGCCAGATGTACAGCCAAGGAAGAACTTGTCAAACACCGGAAGACCAAACAGGACATCGCTGATTATGCTCACTTAAGCATTGACGATATAGTCTCAGGCTATCTGAATCAAGTGCATAACAGCCGTGACCTGGAAATTGACATGGTGAAACAGATACATCATAAATCTGAGGTATAACTTAAATTATTTCTCCTGAATCTTACTTACTGTACCAGCCCCCAAGTCTACTGCTTATAAGTAAATATGTCGTAGACTTAGATACCTGCTTATTGTTAGTTCATCCGGTTTACAAGAAAGGATTTTTAATGCGGCCATAATATAGCAACTTTAAAACGTGCGATACACATTAGCCCCCAAGTGTCAAGTATCTATACTTGTAAAGTGCTTGAGACTTTAATATGCATAATCTGGCATTATAAAGTAAAATTTTCTTCAGCATACATTAGCCCCCAAGTGTCAAGTATCTTTACATGTAAAGTGCTTAAGACTTTAATATGCATAATCATAACCTTAATTATAACCCGGCGTCAATGTAGGTCTCCACGAGTCAATTTGAATTGGAGATTGCTGATCTGAAGACCCGGCTGGCGGCCCAAGAACTTGAAAGTCAAAAAGCCAACTCCAAATTCGCATTCAGCGTCTCTGAGCAAGAAAAGTTGAAGAAGGATTTTGACGCAGCGAAGAAAACCTGGGCAGATGAAAAATCTTCACTTGTGACCCGGGCCAAGACAGCAGAAGCAGCTCTTGCCGAAGCAACTGCCGAACTGTCCGGCTTAAAGCAACAGATATCCCAAATGGTCTCAGCAATTTTCGGTAAGTTACTATGTGTAACCTTTGAACATCACCATGGTTTATTTGATAACTATTTCAGATATTATCTCCGGCTTAATCTTATATGTATAAACGCAGGCCCTGTGAGTACCAACTCAAGCGTAATATGCTGATTGCTTAAGGCGGTGTACACTCTAGTGGAACAGTTGACACCGGTCACAACGCGTGCTTTGGCCGCTGTGGCTTTATCAAATGATACTCCTTATCTCCTGCAGGATGTGCTCAAATGGCTTGCCGTGTTACCTCAACGGATTCAGAGCTAAGGCGGGCATCCGTAGAGCCGGGGCCATAGCCGCCTTAAGCCGGGCCAAAGCGTTGGTTCCAGAGCTAGACTAAGCCGATGTTGCTCTTGGATATCCTAGCTTGAAGGAGGACGGCTTTGCATTCAATGAATCAGACTTCACCGCCTGTGTGAGAGTCGTACGTCCTGTGGCCACCATCATCGGCAATGATATTGATCTTACGAAGTATCAGCCGGGTTATGACAACGAGAACCGGAGGATTCCAACTCCGCATTATGATGACGCCACCGATCCTCCAACTCGTAAGCATACCTTTGCTCCTGAAGTTGACCCGCCAGTTTAATAGATGATGAAGTTGAATTTGAAGCCTTAAGCGGCATTGATCGGACCTCGCAACCTTCCAGGACAAAACAATGCATTTAAGAGGCGGAGAAGGATAACCCGGAGTCTTCAAGTCCACCAAAGGAGTAACCCGCCTCGCACTAAGTCTTTGAAAAATGATGTTTCATTATTCGCACTCGTGGAGTCTTGTAATAGGGTAGAAAAACTTAACTCTGTCATGCCTTCGCGCATGTTTGTGGTGCTTAACAATGTCACAAGCCGCTATCATTGTATACTGCTGGCTTACATGAATTGCTTCTTGACATCCAAAAGCTTTTTGCTTTACCCTGTGTATAAGAAACAAAAAATTCCTTTGGCGTCTTACCACATCCGGGGTCATGTAAAATAACGTTAACCCGGAGTATGAACCAAAACATCATAAGTATCAGCCGGTTCATGATCATGACCATAATAATACACCTGCTATCTTATTAAAGCGTACATAACCGGCTTACGTGATCCCAAAAAGCAGACAATTAAACTTAACTTCTGAAAATTGGCACATATAATGTTTACATGGCCCTTAATATTATTTACCCTCATAGAATAAAGTAAACCTAATTTTCAAAGGCCTCTGATTCGAATACGATCAGTAGAACCGATCCAAAGGGGTTAAGCTAAGATTCGGATACGATCATATAGCCCCCAATGGCTTTGGCGATGCCGATCAAGTGGGTATCTATAGCTATGTTCTCTTTGGTTCGAATACGACCTATGTTTGAACAGGAAGCCCCCAAGTGACCATTAGAGTTGTTTAATGACGCTGATTCGAATACGATCCACGTTAGACCCAAAGGGGTTAAGCTATGATTCAAATATGATCAAGAAGCCCCCAAGTGGGTTTGGCAGTATGCCGATCAATTGGGTATCAACAGCTATGTTCTCTTTGGTTCGAATACGGCCTATGTTTGAACAGGAAGCCCCCAAGTGACCATGGCTAGATTCAGATATGATCATAAGCCGGACCAAAGGGAAAACCGGATTCAGATATGATCCGCCCCCTGTTGGTTGTTTCCACCACCTGGTAAAGAAGACACATAAACCTTGTAGGATGGAAAGAAAAGAGGTCCTGCTTTATTGCTTTATATAATATATACATTGCTAAAAAAGAAAAAAGAAATATACTCTGAGAGCCGGTGGCTTAAGTATAGTAAGGCCGAAGATGCGCTATGTTCCACGGCCGGCGGGTCTCTTCCTCCGACTTACGTGAGTCTTTGTGCTCTCGAATATCGATGAGGTAATATGACCCGTTGTTGAGATTCTTGCTAACCACAAAAGGTCCTTCCCAAGGAGGGGACAACTTGTGCATATCAGATTGATCCTGAATGAGCCGGAGCACTAAATCGCCTTCCTGGAAAGTTCTGCTTCTAACCCGGCGGCTGTGATAACGGCGCAGGTCTTGCTGGTAAATCGCCGAGCGGGCTATTGCCAAGTCTCGCTCTTCATCCAACAAGTCAAGTGCATCCTGATGAGCTTTTTCATTATCAGCCTCAACGTAAACCGCCACCCGGGGTGAATCATGTCGGATATCACTTGGCAGAACCGCCTCTGCTCCGTACACCATGAAGAAAGGTGTATAACTAGTAGACCTGTTAGGCATTGTGTTGATGCTCCATAGCATAGAGGGTAACTCCTCCACCCAACAACCCGGAGTTTGCTATAAGGGAACTAAGAGCCAGGGTTTGATACCTTTCAAGATCTCTTGATTAGCTCTTTCTGCTTGACCATTAGACTGGGGGTGAGCAACAACCGAAACATCAAGCCGGATGTGCTCTTGTTGACAGAACTCTTCCATGGCACCCTTGGAGAGATTAGTACCATTATCAGTTATAATGTTGTGTGGAAAACCAAAACGAAAGATCACCTTTTTGATGAACTGAACCGCCGTGGCTGCATCACACTTACTGACCGGCTCTGCTTCAACCCACTTGGTGAATTTATCCACTGCCACCAACAGTGTGTCTTTCTTATCCTTGGACCTTTTGAAAGGTCCAACCTTGTCAAGTCCCCTGCATCGCAAACGGGCAAGTAATCGAATCATCCTCAATTCTTGAGCAGCACATGAGCTCGCTATGAGAATTTTTGACATCCGTCACATTTGCTGACCAGATCCTCTGCATTAGCATGAGCCGTCAGCCAATAAAAACCATGACGAAAAGCCTTGGCTACCAGAGACTTTGAGCCGGCATGATGACCGCAGTCTCCTTCATGAATCTCACGAAGTATCTCCTGACCCTCCGTAGGTGATACACAACGTTGAAACGCACTAGTGACGCTGCGGTGATGCAACTCGCCAACTGTCGTGGAATTGTCAGGGCAGATGTCCTCTTGCAAGGACTTAGTTGTGGAGCCATCGCAACTAGGAAGCTTAAAGGGGTTATCGGGACAAAGGACACGAGAGGTCTTATACTAGTTCGGCCCCTTACGGTGAAGGTAAAGCCTACGTCTAGTTGGGTTGGTATTGCTTGAGGTTTCGATGACCAGGGAGCGAGATACGCTATGCCCGGTTCTCGATTGGTTGTTTCTTGCCCTAAGCCGCCAACAGGTCATCCCCTTATATACATGGGTTGACGCCATGTGGCCTACAGAGCCCCGGCCGGCTTATAAACAATGTCCGGCTCGGTGACTAGTTAAGTCTACCTTATGATACAAGTCATGCCTTTATGGCGGTTTACTACAACGGGCCTTAAGTCGCCTGTGGGCCTATGGCCCTTTGTTGAGTCGCCATCTTCATGCTTGGACTTGGGCTTCCGTCTGGTGAATCTCTTTACGTAACCCAGCCCCTCCTAGGCGGCTTACACAAATAGTTATATCCCCAATAGCGGCTGCATCCGTCCACACGAAGTGTTCGGTGCGCCGCAGGAGGCGGTAAAGAGGCAATGCCTTTTCTCCTAGCCTGGAGATAAAGCGGCTCAAAGCAGCCACGCATTCGGCTAGTTTCTGGATGTGCTTGAGGTCTGTTGGTATAGCCAACTAGGATAGAGCTCGGATTTTTGCCGGGTTCGCTTCAATTCCTCTATTGGAAACAATGAAGCCCAGCAGTTTCCCTGATGGGACGCCGAAGACGCATTTTTCCGGATTCAACTTAATGTCGTAGGTCTGGAGGTTATCGAATGTGAGCCTCAAGTCATCTATCAGGGTTTTCGACGTGTCTAGTTTTTATGACCACGTCGTCCACATATGCTTCCACTGTTTTACCGATTTGTTTTTCCAGGCATGTTTGAATCATGCGTTGATAGGTTGCGCCCGCATTCTTGAGCCTGAAGGGCATAGTGTTGAAGTAAAAAGGGCCATATGACGTTATAAAAGCTGTTGCAGCTTGGTCAGACTCTGCCATCTTTATTTGATGGTATCCAGAGTATGCGTCGAGAAAACAGAGCGAGTCGTGTCCAGCTGTGGCATTGATGATTTGATCGATGCGAGGGAGGGGAAAGGGATCCTTGGGGCAAGCCTTGTTGAGGTCTTTGAAGTCGACGCATAGGCGCCAGGATTTGTCCTTCTTTGGTACCATCACCAAATTTGTCAGCCAATCCGGATGTTTGATATCTCTGATGAATCCGGCCTCTAGTAGCTTGGCTAGCTCTTCCCCCATTGCTTGTCGTTTGGGCTCTGAGAATCGCCTTAGTGTATGCTTGACTGGTTTATATCCTTTTAGAATATTGAGGTTGTGTTCGGCCAGTCCGCGTGGGATGCCTGGCATGTCCGATGGGTGCCAAAGTAAATGTCCCAATTCTCGCAGAAGAAATCTCAGAGGCAAGGCCAATCGCGGGCTCAGCTTGTTTCGATGGAAGCTGTCTTCATGGGGTCCGTTGGATGGACCTGGAATTTGACTATCTCGTCTGCAGGTTTGAACGAGGTGGACTTGGGTCGCTTTTCTAGTATCACGTCGCCCCTGTCCACGGTAGCCCGCAGTGTTGTTAACTCTTCGGCTGCTAGGGCTTCAGATAATGCTTCCAAGGCTAGAGCTGCGGTTTTATTTTCGGCGCGAAGTGCAACGTCCGGATCACTGGCTAGAGTGATGATTCCATTGGGTTCGGGCATTTTAAGCTTCATGTACCCATAATGGGGTACAGCTTGAAAGCTTGTAAACGCGTCCCGCCCTAGAAGGGTGTGGTATCCGCTGCTAAAAGGAGCCACCTGGAATGTGATTTCCTCGGACCTATAATTCTCCGGGGTGCCGAATACCACATCGAGTGTGATTTTTCCCGCACACCGCGCTTCCCGAGTAGGCATAATTCCCCTGAAGGTCGTGCCGCTTTGTTCAATGCGTCTTTTATCAATCTCCATCTTGCTGAGTGTTTCTTCATAAATCAGATTTAATCCGCTTCCGCCGGCCCATGAGTACTTTAGTGAGCCGAAAGCCATCTACGATCGGACTAAGGACTAGAGCGGCCGGTGCCCGACAGCCCGAATCGGGTTCATCACCGCATTAGAAGTTATAGCAGTGTCGTTCCAAGGGTTTATTTTTGTCACATGGTAAATTTCAGCGGAGCTTCGACGAGCTCGCTTGCGCCTATTGTTCGAGGCGAAAGTCTCGAAGACTGTTAGTACCGTATTGTGTTCGCTGGCAGGATGTTGTTCCGCTTTATGGCCCACAAGAAGATCCTTGCCACTTTTGCCACCGCCGGAGTATCCAACATGCCTTAAGGCTATGAGTAGGTGTTGTATCCGAGTATCAGGAGCTTACATGGCCCGTCGAGCCATTCTTCCAATACGGATCCCCGCCCTGGGGTGGGCTTTGGTTTCTTGGTGGTTGGTTTGGACGACTTACGAGAGTTCGTCCATTTAGTTCGGACAAAGGTTTTGGTGAGAGCAGTACTATCCCAAAATTCTGTTTGGGTCTTCCAAGCGCTCTCCATAGCACAAGACTTCCGCATTATGGTTGCCAAGTCCGCTGGCGCATTTATGTCGCGGGCGGCTTATAGCATTGAGGAGTCCTCGTCTGCGCAGTTTTTGCGTAAAAGTGAGACCACGTTCTCTTCAAGGCAGTCCCCGACCTTCTTAAGCGCAAGGAGGAATCTGGCCCAGTAGCGATGTACGGTTTCCTGGGGCTCTTGCCTGATGCGGGAGAGACAGTTTAGGTCCAGTTTAGAGTCTGGATTTTGATCCGATCTAACGGCCGAGGGCGCGGGCGGTCCCGAGCTCAACGGCTCAGAATCTGGAGTGCCCAACTTCTTCGGCCCAATGCCCGATTCTAAGTCCGGGACCTGGGTCAGGTCTTCCTTTGAGCAGGTCTTTGGCTCAAGGAGTTCGGTGATCCGAACATAACTTGTCCTCAGAGTTGAGGGGCAATCCGCGTGTGGTTCCTCCATTATCGCTATCTCATGGGTGGCCGGCGGGGACCTGATGTCCCTTTGGTCGGGTTTAAGCCCAACCCAGTCGTAGTCTATAGCGACTCCCAGAGCGGCGATGCGATCCAAGAGTTCGTTAAGGGAGGAGAGCTCCATTGGATCCATCTGTTCGGCAAGTTCCGAACTAACGTGAAGGTTATGATTGATGACTCGAGAAGTCATCGTCGGTGCCATCGCCGATGGGGCGGCCATGATAAAGCCACCGAGCCGGAGCGTCTGGCCTATAGCCAAAGCCCCCTCTGAGGTAATGTCGTCTTTGACAATGAGACGAGCCATCGAGCCTTGTGGCAACGTCACAGAGGAACTCTCAATGAAAGCACCAATGTCGGTGTCATAACCGGCGGATCTCGGTAGGGGTCCCGATCGTGCGCAAGGCTGATGGTAACAGGAAGCAAGGGACACAGATGTTTACCCAGGTTCGGGCCCTCTCGATGGAGGTAAAACCCTACTTCCTGCTTGATTAATATTGATGATATGGGTAGTACAAGAGTAGATCTACCACGAGATCGTAGAGGCTAAACCCTAAGATCTAGCCTATGATGGTATGATTGTCATTGTGATCGGCCTTCTAAGGACCAACCTCTCTGGTTAATGTAGGCACCGGAGAGGGCTAGGGTTTACATGGAGTCGGTTACAAGGAAGGAAATATAATATCCGGATCGCCGAGCTTGCCTTCCACGCCAAGGAAAGTCCCATCCGGACACGGGCCGAAGTCTTGAGTCTTGTATCTTCTCGCTTCAATAGTCCGGACGTTGTACACAGTCCGGCTGTCCGGATGCCCCCTAATCCAGGACTCCCTCAGTCGTCACCTTCTTCATGAGGAAGAAGAAGACTATTTATAGGTGGGGATGGAATCTGGCCGTTGGAGGCAGATTTATGCGTATCCCGGAAGTTCCAGACCCCGAAAGTTCTGACCAAGTTCCGCCCAAGTTCCGGGCTACACAGAGAGTTTGCATCCACTCTATAGTACCCCGGAAGCTGTTGAAACAGGGGACGGAAGTTCCGGAGCCCGGAAGTTCATGCCGCCCCGGAAGTTCCGGAGGACGGAAGTTCCGGCCAGGCTCCGGCGAGGTTCCGGGCTACATAGAGAGATTGCACAAAAAGCAGTTTCTCTGGGTACCCCGGAAGCTTCCCGGACCCCTGCCTGACCTTCCGGTCCCCGGAAGTTCCGGCCGTGTTGGAAGTTCCGGCCTGAACAAAAGCTTTACACTGTGAGATTTTTCAGATCAATGTGAGAAGACAAGTTGATTCCCAGATGTTATTATGATGCACCCCCTCTTAATAGTGCGGCTGCCCTAAAGACTCAAGAAATAAGAAAACACTATGGTATTCTGCTTTTCCTTTTTCCAATAAGAGAGGGAATAACCATCCATGCTTCAGTTTAACTTAATTCGTGCTGTTTACACTAGAGCATGTGGTTAGTGTTGGGGAACGTTGCAGAAAATTAAAAATTTTCCTACGGTTTCACCAAGATCCATCTATGAGTTCATCTAAGAAACGAGTCAAGGGAGTGAGTTTGCATCTACATACCACTTGTAGATCGAGTGCGGAAGCGTTCAAGGGGATGGTGATGATGGAGTCGTACTCGGATCACCGATGACCAAGTGCTGAACGGACAGCGCCTCCGTGTTCAACACACGTACGGTACGGATGACGTCTCCTCCATCTTGATCCAGCAAGGAGGAAGGAGAGGTTGAGGAAGGCACCTCCACCGGCAGCACGACGGCGTGATGATGGTGGAGAAGCAGTACTCCGACAGGGCTTCGCCGAGCACACAACGGAGGAGGAGAGGTGTTGGGGAGGGGAGGGCTGCGCCTTGGCTTGGGTGCGGCTGCCCTCCCCTCACCCCTCTATTTATAGGGGGAAGGGAGAAGGGGGCCGACCCCTCTAGATGCATCTAGAGGGGGGGCGGCGGGCAAGGGGGGGGACTTGCCCCCCAAGCAAGGGGGCGCCCCTCTAGGGTTCCCTCAACCCTAGGCGCAAGGGCCCAAGGGAGGGTGCGCCCAGCCCACCAGGGGCTGGCTCCCTCCCCACGCAGCCCAAGTGGCCCCCGAGAGGGTGGCCCTCCCGTGGACCTCCGAACCCTTCCTGGTTACCCCGCATAATACCGATATGCCCCGAACTTTTCCGTGTCCGCTTGACAACTTCCCATATATAAATATTTACCTCCGGACCCTTCCGAACTCCTCATGACGCCCGGGATCTCATCCGGACTCAACAACATTCGTAATAACATACAAGTCTTCCTAATAACCCTAGCGCCACCGAACCTTATGTGTAGACCCTACGGGTTCGGGAGACACGAGACATGACCGAGACGGCTCTCGGGCAATAACCAACAACGGGATCTGGATACCCATGTTGGCTCCCACATGCTCCTCGATGATGTCATCGGATGAACCACGATGTCGAGGATTCAAGCAACCCCGTATACCATTCCCTTTGTCAGATGGTATGTTACTTGCCCGAGACTCGATCGTCGGTATCCCAATACCTCGCTCAGTCTCAAGCACGCAAGTCACTTTACTCGCATCAGAATGCATGATCCCGTGACCGCACACTTGGTCACTTTGAGCTCATTATGATGATGCACTATCGAGTGGGCCCAGTGATACCTCTCCGTAATACGGAGTGACAAATCCTGCCTCGATCGTGTCAACCCAATGACACTTTCGGAGATACCGTAATGCACCTTTATAGTCACCCAGCTTACGCCAGTGACGCTTGGTACACCCAAAGCACTCCTACGGTATCCGGAGTTACACGATCTCATGGTCTAAGGAATAGATACTTGACATTGAGAAAGCTCTAGCAAAACGAACTACACGATCTTGTGCTATGCTTAGGATTGTCTTGTCCATCACGTCATTCTCCTAATGACGTGATCCCGTTATCAACGACATCCAATGTCCATAGTCGAAACCATGACTATCTATCGACCAACGAGCTAGTCAACTAGAGGCTTACTAGGGACGATTGTGGTCTATGTATTCACACATGTATTACGATTTCCGGATAATACAATTATAGCATGAATAAAAGACAATTATCATGAACAAGGAAATATAATAATAATGCTTTTATTATTGCCTCTAGGGCATATTTCCAACAGTCTCCCACTTGCACTAGAGTCAATAATCTAGTTACATTGTGATGAATCGAACACCCATAGAGTTCTCGTGTTGATCATGTTTTGCCCATGAAGAGGTTTAGTCAACGGATCTCGCGACATTCAGATCCGTATGCACTTTACAAATTTCTATGTCTCCATCCCTAACATTTTCACGAATGGAGTTGAAGCGACGCTTGATGTGCTGGTCTTCTTGTGAAACCTGGCTCCTTGGCAAGTGCAATAGCTCCAGTGTTGTCACAGAAGAGTTTGATCGGCCCCGACGCATTGGGTATGACTCCTAGGTCGGTGATGAACTCCTTCACCCAAATTGCTTCATGCGCTGCCTCCGAGGCTGCCATGTACTCCGCTTCACATGTAGATCCCGCCACGACGCTTCGCTTGCAGCTTGCACCAGCCATCGCTCCACCATTCAACATATACACGATCCGGTTTGTGACTTAGAGTCATCCAGATCTGTGTCGAAGCTAGCATGGACGTAACCCTTTACGACGAGCTCTTCGTCACCTCCATAAACGAGAAACATGTCCTTTGTCATTTTCAGGTACTTTAGGATATTCTTGACCGCTGTCCAGTGTTCCTTGCCGGGATTACTTTGGTATCTTCCTACCAAACTTACGGCAAGGTTTACATCAGGTCTGGTACACAGCATGGCATACATAATAGATCCTATGGCTGAAGCATAGGGGATGACACTCATCTCTTCTTTATCTTTTGCCGTGGTCGGGCATTGAGCCGAGCTCAATCTCACACCTTGTAGTACAGGCAAGAACCCTTTCTTGGACTGATCCATTTTGAACTTCTTCAAAATCTTATCAAGGTATGTGCTTTGTGAAAGACCGATGAGGCGTCTCGATCTATCTCTATAGATCTTGATGCCTAATATATAAGCAGCTTCTCCAAGGTCCTTCATTGAAAAACACTTATTCAAGTAGGCCTTAATGCTGTCCAAGAATTCTATATCATTTCCCATCAAAAGTATGTCATCTACATATAATATGAGAAATGCTACACAGCTCCCACTCACTTTCTTGTAAACGCAGGCTTCTCCATAAGTCTCAGATAAACCCAAACGCTTTGATCATCTCATCAAAACGAATGTTCCAACTCCGAGATGCTTGCACCAGCCCATAAATGGATCGCTGGAGCTTGCATACTTTGTTAGCATTCTTAGGATCGACAAAACCTTCCGGCTGCATCATATACAACTCTTCCTTAAGATAACCGTTAAGGAACGCTGTTTTGACGTCCATCTGCCATATCTCATAATCATAGTATGCGGCAATTGCTAACATGATTCGGACGGACTTAAGCTTCGCTACGGGAGAGAAAGTCTCATCGTAGTTAATCCCTTGAACTTGCCGATAACCCTTAGCGACAAGTCGAGCTTTATAGATGGTAATATTACCATCCGCGTCCATCTTCTTCTTAAAGATCCATTTGTTTTCTATCGCTCGCCTATCATCGGGCAAGTCAGTCAAAGTCCATACTTTGTTTTCATACATGGATTCTATCTCAGATTTCATGGCTTCTAGCCATTTGTTGGAATCTGGGCCCGCCATCGCTTCTTCATAGTTCAAGGTTCACCGTTGTCAACAACATGATTTCCGTGACAGGGTTGCCGCACCACTCAGTGCGGAACGTGTCCTTGTGGACCTACGGTTCAAGAGCAACTTGATCCAAGTACCTTGATCATCATCATTAATTTCCTCTTCGCTTGGTGTAGGCATCTCAGAACATTTTCCTGAACTGCACTACTATCCTGCTCAAGAGGTAGTACTTCATCGAGTTCTACTTTCCTCCCACTTACTTCTTTCGAGAGAAACTCCTTTTCCGAAAGGATCCGTTCTTGGCAACAAAGATCTTGCCCTCGGATCTTAAGTAGAAGGTATACCCAATGGTTTCCTTAGGGTATCCTATGAAGACGATTTTTCCGACTTGGGTTCGAGCTTTTCAGTTGAAGTTTCTTGACATAAGCATCGCATCCCCAAACTTTTAGAAACGATGCTTAGGTTTCTTCCCAAACCATAATTCATACAGGTCGCCTCAACGGATTTAGACGGTGCCCTATTTAAAGTGAATGTAGCTGTCTCTAGAGCGTATCCCCAAAATGATAGTGGTAAATCGGTAAGAGACATCATAGACCGCACCATATCTAATAGAGTGCGATTACGACGTTCGGACACACCGTTACCGAGGTGTTCCAGCGGCGTGAGTTGTGAAACGATTCCACATTTTCTTAAGTGTGTACCAAATTCGTGACTTAAATATTCTCCTCCACGATCCGATCGTAAGAATTTTATCTTTCGTCACGTTGATTCTCTACTTCATTCTGAAATTCCTTGAACTTTTCAAAGGTCTCAGACTTGTGTTTCATCAAGTAGACATACCCATATCTACTCAAATCATCTGTGAGAGTGAGAACATAACGATATCCTCCATGAGCCTCAACGCCATTGGACCGCACACATCGGTATGTATGATTTCCAACAAGTTGGTTGCTCGCCCATTGTTCCGGAGAACGGAGTCTTGGTCATCTTGCCCATGAGGCATGGTTCACATGTGTCAAATGATTCATAATCTAGAGACTCCAAAAGTCCATCAGATGGAGCTTCTTCATGCGCTTGACACCAATGTGACCAAGGCGGCAAAGCACAAGTATGTGGAACTATCGTTATCAACTTTACATCTTTTGGTATTCACGCTATGAATATGTGTAACATTACGCCGAGATTCATTAAGAATAAACCATTGACCATTGGAGCATGACCATAAAACATATCTCTCATACAAATAGAACAACCATTATTCTCGGATTTAAATGAGTAGCCATCTCGCATTAAACGAGATCCAGATACAATGTTCATGCTCAAACTTGGCACCAAATAACAATTATTAAGGTTCAAAACTAATCCCAGAGGTAAATGTAGAGGTAGCGTGCCGACGGCGATCACATCGACTCGAACCATTCCCGACGCGCGATCGTCACCTCGCCCTTCGCCAGCCTCCGCTTATTCCGCAGCTCCTGCTGTGAGTTACAAATATGAGCAACGGCACCGTATCAAATACCTGTGGAGTTACTACGAGTAATCGGTAAGGTACACATCAATTACATGTATATCAAATATACCTTTGGTGTTGCCGGCCTTCTTATCCGCTAAGTATTTGGGGCAGTTCCGCTTCCAAAGGACCCTTCCCTTGCAATAAAAGCACTCGGTCTCGGCTTGGGTCCATTCTTTGACTTCTTCCCGCAATCGGCTTACGGGCGCGGCAACATCTTTGCCGCCCTTCTTGAAGTTCTTCTTACCCTTGCCCTTCTTGAACTTAGTGGTCTTATTGACCATCAACACTTGATGTTCTTTCTTGATTTCAACCTCTCACTGACTTCAGATTGAAAATACTTCAGAATGGTCTTCACCATCCCTTGCATATTGTAGTTCATCACGAAGCTCTTGTAGCTTGGTGGAAGCGATCAAGGATTCTCACAATGACCGCCTCGTCCGGAGGTTAATCTCCACCGGGACAAAGTACTGTGCAACCTGCACATTTTGAGTATGTGCTCACCGACAGAACTGTTTTCCTCCATCTTACAACTATAGAACTTGTCGGAGACTTCATATCTCTCGACCCGGCATGAGCTTGGAAAACTAGTTTTAGCTCTTCAACATCTCATATGCTCCGTGTTGCTCAAAACGCTTTTGGAGCCCCGGTTCTAAGTCGTAAAGCATGCCGCACCGAACGAGGGAGTAATCATCAAGACGCGCTCGCCAAACGCTCAAATCGTCTTGCAAAGGCCGGGAGAGCAGGTGGGTCACCTAACGGTGCTTCTAGGACATATGCTTTCTTGGCAGCTATGAGGATGATCTCGTGTTCGGACCCAGTCCGTATAGTTGCTGCCATCATCTTTCAGCTTGGTTTTCTAGGAACGCTGAAGTTCATGTTGACATGAGCGCTGGCCATTTGATCTACAAGACATATTTTGCAAAAAATTTAGACTAAGTTCATGATAATTAAGTTCATCTTAATCAAATTATTGAATGAACTCCCACTCAGATTTGACATCCTCTAGTCATCTAAGTGTTACACGATCCGAGTCGACTAGGCCGTGTCCGATCATCACGTGAGACGGACTAGTCATCATCGGTGAACATTCTCATGTTGATCGATCTTCTATACGACTCGTGTTCGACCTTTCGGTCTCCGTGTTCCGAGGCCATGTCTGTACATGCTAGGCTCGCAAGTTAACCCTAAGTGTTTTGCATGTGTAAAACTGTCTTACACCCGCTGTATGTGAACGTAAGGATCTATCACACCGATCATCACGTGGTGCTTCAAACGATTTAACTTTAGCAACGGTGCACGCTTAGGGAGAACACTTCTTGAAATTGTTGTAAGGATCATCTTATTTACTACCATCGCTCTAAGTAAACAAGATGCATAAAACATAATAAACATCACATGCAATTATATAAAGTAGTGACATGATATGGCCAATATCATATAGCTCCTTTGATCTTCATCTTCGGGGCTCCATGATCATCTTGTCACCGGCATGACACCATGATCTCCATCATCATGATCTCCATCATCGTGTCTTCATGAAGTTGTCACACCAACGACTACTTCTAATTCTATGACTAACGCGTTTAGCAATAAAGTAAAGTAGTTTACATGGCGTTCTTCAATGACACGCAGGTCATACAAAAATAAAGACAACTCCTATGGCTCCTGCCAGTTGTCATACTCATTGACATGCAAGTCGTGATTCCTATTACAAGAACATGATCTCATACATCACAATATATCATTCATCATTCATCACAACTTCTGGCCATATCACATCACATGACAATTGCTGCAAAAACAAGTTAGACGTCCTCTAATTGTTGTTGCATCTTTTACGTGGCTGCAATTGGGTTCTAGCAAGAACGTTTTCTTACCTACGAACAACCACAAGTGTCAACTTCTATTTACCCTTCATAAGGACCCTTTTCATCGAATCCACTTCAACTAAAGTGGGAGAGACAGACACCCGCCAGCCACCTTATGCAACTAGTGCATGTTAGTCGGTGGAACCGGTCTCACGTAAGCGTACGTGTAAGGTTGGTCCGGGCCGCTTCATCCCACAATACCGCGGAAGCAAGATAAGACTAGTAGCGGCAAGCAAGTTGACAAGATCTACGCCCACAACTAAATTGTGTTCTACTCGTGCAATAGAGAACTACGCATAGACCTAGCTCATGATGCCACTGTTGGGGAACGCTTGCAGAAAATTAAAAATTTCCTACGGTTTCACCAAGATCCATCTATGAGTTCATCTAAGTAACGAGTCAAGGGAGTGAGTTTGCATCTACATACCACTTGTAGATCGAAAAGGAAGCGCTCAAGGGATGGTGATGATGGAGTCGCACTCGGATCACCGATGACCAAGTGCTGAACGGACATCACCTCCGTGTTCAACACACGTATGGTACGGACGACGCCTCCTCCGCCTTGATCCAGCAAGGAGGAAGGAGAGGTTGAGGAAGACAGCTCCACCGGCAGCACGACGGCGTGATGATGGTGGAGAAGCAGTACTCCGACAGGGCTTCGCCGAGCACACAACGGAGGAGGAGAGGTGTTGGGAGGGAGGGCTGCGCCTTTGCTTGGTGCGGCTGCCCTCCCTCACCCCTCTATTTATAGGGGAAGGAGAGAATACCCCTCTAGATGCATCTAGAGGGGGGCGGCGGCCAAGGGAGGGGACTTGCCCCCAAGCAAGGGGGGCGCCTCTAGGGTTCCCCTCAACCCTAGGCGCAAGGGCCCAAGGGAGGGGTGCGCCAGCCCACCAGGGGCTGGCTCCTCCCCACGCAGCCCAAGTGGCCCCCGAGAGGGTGGCCCTCCCGTGGACCTCCGAACCCTTCCTGCTACCCCTGCACAATACCGATATGCCCCAAACTTTTCCGGTGTCCATTTGACAACTTCCCATATATAAATCTTTACCTCCGGACCCTTCCGAACTCCTAGTGACGTCCGGATCTCATCCGGACTCAACAACATTCGTAATCACATACAAGTCTTCCTAATAACCCTAGCGCCACCGAACCTTATGTGTAGACCCTACGGGTTCGGAGACACGAGACATGACCGAGACGGCTCGGCAATAACCAACATCGGGATCTGGATACCCATGTTGGCTCCTACATGCTCCTCGATGATGTCATCGGATGAACCACGATGTCGAGGATTCAAGCAACCCGATACCATTCCCTTTGTCGACGGTATGTTACTTGCCCGAGACTCGATCGTCGGTATCCCAATACCTCGCTCAGTCTCGCACGCAAGTCACTTTACTCGCATCAGTAATGCATGATCCCGTGACCGACACACTTGGTCACTTTGAGCTCATTATGATGATGCACTACCGAGTGGGCCCAGTGATACCTCTCCGTAATACGGAGTGACAAATCCTGCCTCGATCGTGTCAACCCAATGACACTTTCGGAGATACCGTAATGCACCTTTATAGTCACCCGCTTACGCCAGGACGCTTGGTACACCCAAAGCACTCCTACGGTATCCGGGAGTTACACGATCTCATGGTCTAAGGAATAGATACTTGACATTGAGAAAGCTCTAGCAAAACGAACTACACGATCTTGTGCTATGCTTAGGATTGTCTTGTCCATCACGTCATTCTCCTAATGACGTGATCCCGTTATCAACGACATCCAATGTCCATAGTCAGGAAACCATGACTATCTATTGACCAACGAGCTAGTCAACTAGAGGCTTACTAGGGACGTATTGTGGTCTATGTATTCACACATGTATTACGATTTCCGGATAATACAATTATAGCATGAATAAAAGACAATTATCATGAACAAGGAAATATAATAATAATGCTTTTATTATTGCCTCTAGGGCATATTTCCAACAGTTAGAAACACAAATGAAGTTGTCATAGATGTCAAAAACAATTTAGTCCAACAATGCACTTTCAGCGGGCACATGGCCACGCGGGTGGGTGGTTGTTGGTGGTTGGCAGAGCTAGTGTGCGTCGGAGGGGTGGGATTGTCGGGGTACATCACTTGCCCAATCATTGTATTACGGTGGAAAACAAAAATATAAAACATGAAATTAAAGTAATCAGAGTTTTAAGCATTTCAATCAACATCCAATCATTATGATTTATCCCATTGCATCAGTACCTTTTGTAAAAAAATCGCGGTGGAAAACTAAAAATAAAAGATGAAATAAAAGTTAGAAAACGATGGGTACTTGGATGGTATGAACCTACCTAGAAAAAATATATTTTAAGTTGCTAAATAGTTTTCCTAAATTACTCCCTCTGTAGAGAAATATAAGAGTGTTTAGATTACTAAAGTACGGAGGGAGTACTGTTTATTTGGAATGTAATTTTAGGCTCTACAATTTACAAGCCCCCTTTAATAAATAATTTATGATTCTTTAGTTGACGAATACTATAGTTTGATAAAAAAATAACTTTATGTTGCAATTTGTAATGCGGTAAATCATGTTAAACTCGTCTAGTTAAAACGTTTTTACATGTTTATTGTATAGTTAACGATTTTTGGTGCAATCGGACAAATAGTTTGGACACCGCATCCAGGTTAACATGAAAATAGAAAAGATATATCCATCCTTGTAGTCAATGTATTTTCTTGGATATACTAGATTATAAACCATTTGTCACGACTGTAGCTGTTTTTGTCGGCAATTTAAGAAGAAGAAAATCACCGCAAACATAACCCAACTACAATAAAGTAAACCCATAATTGACAACCATCCAACACACATATTTTAAAATTTAGGATTAGTGTTTCTTTCGTGCCAAAAGTTGCGCTACAAGCTTAAGTAATGTTGGAAAAGAACATCGTGGATGCGACTGTGAATGGCGTCATGAGAGTAAAGTTAAAAATATCGTATATCGGGTTCGTATATGTTTGGCTTCAACATACTGAATGTCGGATATTGGGTGATATATCAGACGATATGCAAATATATCGGATGATGCATAGATATATCGGAGAAAACATATCTAGATTTTTTTCAATATTTTTTCATATATTTTTCAGTAAAATTAAAATGTATGATTCCAATGCTCGAGCACAACAACTTCAGATTCCAAGTTTATGAACTTGTTAATTAAGAAACTATTTGAGATAGATTCACAAAATCCTTTCTCTATGATTAGGAAAAATATGTTATACATGCATATCCACAAAATATTATGCATGACTTTGATAATACAATGAAGTTGTACATATTTAATTTTTTTCATTGCTTTCTGATACAGTGTTCACCGACATACCGTCTATACAGGGTCACATATCGGCCATATCAGTTGATATTTTGTGCCATATCGGATGATATGGGCGAAAATGATATTTACAAAATAATATATTATATTTATATCGTTGGAGCCCCAAAACTGATATACTGGCCTATATATATCGGCCGTACTGTCATGATAGATTTGATCGGACCCTCTTTTTAAGTTGTCTACTTTTCTTTGTGAAAAATAAGTGATCACACTTTAAAGCATTTCAATCAATATCCAATCATTATGATTATCCCGTCCCTTCAACTATTTGTCAAAACAAAATCCATGGCAGAAAACTAAAAACACCAGATGAAATGAAAGTTAGAGAATGATGGATACATGTTATAAATTCTTGACTGGTTTTCTTAAAGTCACCGCTCCCTCCTTCCCAAAATACATGGTGTGGTTGACTTTTCATGGTTTTGATGCATGACTTTGACCATCAGTATATACCAAAGTGCATAGGTTGAACATGTATAAATGGCATCTTTATATTTGTCTTGCAAACTAATTTTACTCACATGTCTTTATACTAATTTTGTAGGTATGTAGTAAGTAGAAATCATAGTCAAAGTTGTGTGATGAAGACCGAAAAAAGTCAAGAACGCCTATATTTTGAGAACGAGGCAGTATATTTATTTAGAATGCAATTTTAGGCTTGAAACTAAAATTTACATGGATGCCACACAAATGGGAATAATAAAGCCCCTTTAAGAAATAATTTCCAATTCTTTAGCTAATGAATACTAGCTTGATAAAAAAACTTTATGTTGCAGTTCATAATGCGGTAAATGGTTTTAATCTCGTCTAGTTAACCCAAATAAGCTAAACGCAAAATAAACCAACAACAACAAACTAAACCATAATTGACAACTATCGAACAAAAATATTTAAATTTTTAGGATTTATGTTACTTGTGTCAAAGGTTGCACTATAATTCTCAATTGTGGTTTTAAAGACGACAAACTGGCAATGGCCTAAACCTAATATTTGGCAGGAAATGTAACTTTCCATGTCACCACATTTTTATTATATTTGTGCCCGATAATTCACCCTTTCAGTTTCACCATGCCAATAATTCGGTCTTTTTTCAATAGTGCTTATCTTTTGACATGATTGACTAATCGTCCTTAAATTGACCAAATCAACTGAAGTTGAAACATCATCCGAAATTTGGCTAGCCAAGTTTACAATATAGGATTCCTTTATGCTTAAGCTAAACGGTGGGTACATGTGCCGAAAACCCCTAACAAACCGAGCCCCTGCCATGACAGCAAAGTAGGGTCAAAAACGGCTGCCATGGCAGCTAATTCGGCTGATATGGCAACAAAACGGTGACAGCGCCTAAATGTGCTACTAAATACAGTACATGATCACGGCTAGTTTTTTCAACATGTGCAGATTAAAGAAAATCATGCTTAAGGCAAGTTTGACTTTTAAATCCGTTGGTACCAATGCAACCACAGTTTGATCCAACCATTCAACATTTAGCGCATTGCGAATTGCAGCATAAAGTGATTTAGGATATGTGGTGACCAATTTGGTGACAACATAAGCAGGGAGGCGGGAATGCAAGCTGCAGAACTGACGCAAACATACCCTAATTAAAAACTTAGTTGGCGTGCTGAAGCATTTCATTTGTCTTCTTATTACCTGTGGCGCAGAGAATCTGGCGCACGTGATGCCTCCGCAGTTCCATGCTTCCTTTCAGCTGGATTCAGGCAAAGGCAGCTTGCATTCCCTAGTGCTACCAGTTGCACTGCCGGTCGTGTGGTTTGGTCTTTGGTGATCGGCTGACTGAGTCATCAACTGACAGGGAGCACAATTTCGTGTGTTTCCAAATCCAAACTGAAGCCTTCGCTGTCTGCCTGCTGCTGCAGTGGCCGGCCCTAGAGGTGACGAGCTTCCTCGCGAGACATCGTTTGAGGTTGTGGTCCATCGGCCTTCTGTTCGATGCAGCTCACGGCTTACTCGCATTCAGTGAATTGTGGTAGTGGTACCTGCCAACTCCGCCTCGCCGTGGTTAATAGTGGTACCTACCGCCACGATCCGGATTGCCTCGGCGGCAAATCGTCAACAGCACCGCAGGCGATTTTCGAAATCGAAAGGCTCCTTCTGGCCATTCAACCCCTTGCTTTCACCGCACGTACGTACTGGTTTACTACCTCAATCCTGTCCTAGATCTTGTTCTGTAGCTGTACCCAAAGCTCCGATCCGGCAAAATTTCGACCCAAACACACACATGGCTGCACGGCACGGACGTCACGGTAGAGCAACGGGGAGCCGGTCGATGATTGATGCACGAGTGCATCATCACAGGGTGGCGCTCTGCTGCATCTGCACGCAAGTCCGGGAGATGAGATTGCTTCCCGCAGCGCAACAGGCGTGGCGTCTGCATCTGCACGCATGTCCCGGGGGCCGGGGCCCGGACAGTAGAGCGAGTGGTTCCGGCCCGGAGCGGCGCGAGCGTACGTGCGGGCAGCGCGACTGCGCCGTCCGCGTCGCCGCGCCGAGGCAGGCGCTTAGACGGATGATCGATGGATGGATTTGATCGGAGCAGGTGGCAGCAGCGCCCGTGCGCGCGCGCGCGCTGACGCCCATGACCTGTCGCGGGGCGCTTGTCCGCGCTCGCTTGTCGCCTGCGACGCGCGCGGGCGGTGCTCCAAGTGGACGCGGCGGGGTAGGGCTTCCGGCCGGGCCAGTGGGTCACCCCGGACCCTGGGTCTGGTTCGTGACGCTAGTACGCCGGGTGACCGGGTCAGTGCGGAGCTCCGGATTCCAAATCCAGGCTGCGCCGGGAGAACCGCGGTGCATTTGCATGAACCGCGCGCACTGCACGGGCCTCTTTTCTCTATTGTGGCGTATGCATGAGAAGTTTAGAATTTCGCGCGCAGCTGTCGAGTACCGGTCCAGATCAATCCTGGCCTCCTGGGGTCAACTTGCAAGGTAAGCAGGGAGCTGGTGGGTGACCAAACCAACTACAATGACAAGCTATATTATTGTGGGAAAAGAGGGGAGACGGTTTTTCGGACCTAGGTACATTGAACGCAGTATATACAACTTGCCAAAAATAATACTATATCATGTCTATGTGTTAAAAAAGAACAGAAAACAATCATGCACATAGGTATAGGTTAAACTTACTCATACGAGTTTTCGTAAAAGGTGTGGCTAGATTTCAGTCGACTGAGATTTAGCAAACCCATTTTGTAAAATAATATGACCATTTATGATCTAAGTAAAAGAGAAGATAACCGTGTAGCTTTAAATTTCAAAACATAAATGGTAGCATTCTCAATTTATCAATTTCAAACAGCTCGCGGTTCATCATATTAGAGCATCTATGCCATATGTCTCCATATCTCATCAAACGTTCGGGCGGCCTGTCCGATCATTGTTTGGACAGGAAAAAAAACACCCAACTGGAGCACACATACTCAGCCCAAACGTCTGGCCTGACCCGGCACCCCCATATTCAGTCCATATCTAGAACAGATATGGGGAGGCCGGGATGCGTCTGCCACATCGGACTAATCGCAGGAGACTGTCTCGAATCTCTTGAAGACATCATGACTTGCTCTCTTCCTCTTATCTTTTCTGCCTCGTCCGCACAACCACCATTGGACCTCCGCCGGCGTCCCCAACCCACAATGTTGCCGGCTGTGCCGCCACCGAATGCCGCCCTGGTACATGCAACTCCTCCGATTGGGTGAACAAACACGTCGGATTCAAAGAAAAAATGTAACAATTTGTAATTCGGAATGGAAGGATTATTTTTTAGTTTAATTTTGTGCATATCACCTAATGTCTTCTTATGCAACCTTTCCAATTGTCTTAGTGTACGACGGGGACACGGGCAAAAAATGTGTACGACGGTCGTCGGGGATGAAATTGCCCATGCGCCATGGAAAACAGGGCAAAATCATGGACGCGCCACCAACTCGGCCACGAACGGCGACACAGACCAAAAACATGTGTCGAGGACAAAACTGATTGTAACTGTGTATTTATTTGGTATAAAAAGATTTTGATTGAGAAGAAGTATATAAGAGTTGAAGGGAGGGGAAAGTTCATGTAAGATTCATCACCCGTTTATTTTTAGGAATAGATTTATCATAAGAGCATTTTCAACGGCTGCCCTATTTAGGGAAGCAAAAAGTGTTTGAAGTAAAATATAGGACACAAAAAGGTGTTTGGCACGACAAAATGAGGGTCTCCAACAGTTGCCCTAAATTAGGGCAACAAAAACATGGAAACTCCTCATTTTTAAAATGAATATACAAACTACTTCGATCTCACATTGCATACTTTGATTCAAACTTAAACATGCAAGGTTTAAACATACAACGAACTAAATATCCACACATTGCATAGATTAAACGGACATCCAAAGTACTAGATCACCCTAGACCCTACTACAGCCAAGTCCTACGGACACCCTACAAGTTGTCCCAGTCAATCTTGTCGGACTCACCACTCTCCTTACCATCACTCTCACACGCAAGGTCATTCCAGTCAATCTTGGAACCCTCGTCGCCAGACCCCACCTTGTCACTCTTCTTACCATCACTCTCACACGCAAGGTCATTCCAATCAAAATCGGAACCCTCATCGCGGGTCTCCACCTTCACCACCTATGAAGGCCCTGCCTCGTCTCATGATCATGATCCCAGAATCATTCCACCACGCCTGCACAAGGTGTGAATTCTTCCTCGCGAACCTCGCCATCGCCGCTCCCTCAGGCGTCCCTCCGCTTGAGGACGATGCTGGTGTCCTACAATGGGCAGGACTCCATGGTCACTGTCGTTTTTTGTGTGCTGCCTTGCAAAATTCTTTTGCATTTAGAGCAGCCGTTGGAGGCTGTATTATGGCTCCAACAAACTCTAAAAAAACGGATAGGCCATAAAATAGGGCTGTTATTGGAGTTGCTCTAACATGACACCACAATGCTCCGTACCATAACTAATTTTACTCGTGGCCTAGCTTATCATAAAAGCTAATACAGAGTTTGAGCATGAAAAACTGACTATTACTTTTACGGCTTAATCAATGCTTTATAACTTTATTACATAGACATCACGTGCGCTCACCACAACTTCAGCGATCATCGCTGGTACATCTGATAGAAGTGCCTCAGATTACAAGCGTAGCCTAGGTTAACTGATTGCAGCAACACTAGCATCACGTCGACACCACACACGGGCTTGCATCTTTAGGCCTTCAACTTGCACAGCACACCTGGCTCCCTCCTGAGCAAAGCATCAGTTTCGACCGCTATTCGAATAGCACTAACGAATGGGAGCACCTGAGTCGCACCGATGTCCACACTTGCATGAGATTTCAAGAGGGGACGGTAAGAGGGGCGAACTCGGTGTGATCATCACCGCCATGTCAAACCAGAAAAAATAATCTACAGAGTGCATAACAAGAACTAATATTTGTATGGCTCATATTCAGAAATTCAACCACTCTCTCAACCTGATCTTATGATAGCCAGATCTTAAGTCAATCTTGCTGTAATATTTAGCACCACTCATCCAATAGGGCACTATGTGCCGGAAATGGTTTACTGTACTGGCATTCAGCTGCCTGGTTTCAATACACATCCTCCATGTCCCATCCTTCTTCACTAACAACACAGGTGAAGCAAAGGGGCTAGTTTCCCTTGTACGTCATGAATTAATCAGAAGCACGGGTAAGATTCAAACCATTGCCATCAATCAAATGGAAACCACGGAAGATTTAAACAAACACATGCCATTATAACTGGGTTAAAAGCTAAAACTGATGGGTTGCATCAGATAACAAGCAGAGTTTTGGAAACATAACAAACTTCAGGGGGAACCAGCTTCATATTTAACAAAAATTTACACCGTTTGAACAGGTAAATTCACAAGGGGGAAAAAGAAGAGACAAACAGAGCACTTTAATGCAAAGGCATCAGATATTAAGAAGAGATTATTAGTACACACATGGAACTTTCCGTTGAGTGTAGAATATCTGATCAGTTGCCAGCACTAAGGGTCAAAGCTTTTGAGAAAAACATCTTAACAGAAAATCTCAGTTAGATCATTTGACTAGGAAATCTAGGCCAGACCTTTCACTATCCACACCCGCAGCATCCCCATCAGAACTCAATCAAGAAAAAAACTGGAGATATAAGAAGGATCACCCGTCCATTCTTAGACCATGAGGACTGGCTCTATTTTTCTCAATCTACCTTCCAAGACCTGGTTGCCCCTTGTAAAGAGGCGTGGTTGCCTGGTTTTATAAATCAAACTTCCATATCCTTGTTGTACTTCTCCAGAGTTGTAGTTTGAGTTGTTCAAATAAGGCCAGGGCATCTCATGCTGATCATCAAGCAGATAGGGTGCTTCCAGAACGCCAGTTCGTTTGTCAAACACGCCACCATGGAATGAGAAATAGAAGCTAAGCCGTTGTTTGACATTTACATGCTTTTAACGTCCCATCGACTTGTATGTTTGTTGTTCTGATTCAGTAAATTTCATCAAAAGAGAAAGCAATACAGTTCCTTGACATCCAATCACGTCACAAAAAGTTCTGTGCTGGACTGCGATTGCTTTCTGCTTACCATCTTCTCATTGCCCAGGAATCATACATATTAGCTTACAGGCTTGAATACCTTAAGACAAGAAAGACAGGAAAGATCCAAAATACAAAGACAACTCAGTCCCTTAGATGTTCTTTGACCATGCGATCATTTCCGCAGGAGTCATTACAGGTCTGTAACTGTAAAATTGGCTCATCACAGTTGTCAAAATCAGAACACCAAGAGAGTATCAATGGGGATTTTGTGTGTGACAAGAACATGTATGTAAGAGCCACCGGTGCAATAAAAATAGGAAACCGGTAATACTAGGAATGTTTTTCAGAAAATTTCAACATCAATACGCACATTGAAGGCTTAAGAGCCTTGAGAGATTCAAAGGAAGGATCTAGCAACATTAACTCTCAAATATGGCAGGGCAAAAACTCTTTGGCGCAATGCAAATAAACAAGTTTAGACGACAAACCAAAATAAAAACAATGATAACAATGGGGATGCTAACAAGGCTCAGACATTCAAGGAAGGAATTAGCAGCATTAGCTCTCAAGCCTGGCTGGGCAAAAGCTCTTAGGCAGCAACTGCGAATGTTTTGAGAAACAAGCCTTAAATTTATCATCATTGCCATATCATTTCCCCAGTTGATCAAATCATATTGCATAATAACCAGCTATGTAAATCAACAAACAAGAAACAAAGACATCTACGGTCAGTGTTCGTCGTTAACAGAGATGTGTCAACAAGCACATTTATACATAAGCTGAATCAAACCAGATGCATACAGAGATTCCAGTACAGAGAAAACCAAGGAGGACACTATCAGTGATGATTAGTGGATGCTGTTTACAACATAAAAAGCAAAAGACCTGAGCTGTTTTAAACATCAAAGAAGCAAAAATATCGTCATTTGGATCTGACGGTAATTGCATTCTAGATCTAATTTGGAAGACAAGATTGCCCAACGATTGTTGTGGTTAAAAATTTCAAGGTCTATCATCAGAATGTAAATGCTTTCACAGGAAAAATAAGCACTGTGGCAGAAAGTGTCCAAAGATTGTTTTCAAGGTTTTATCCACTGACACTAACGAAATAAACAAAAAGCTGATGGGTTCAGATGCCAAGATGATGCATATGCACAACTCAATCCACTGACACTAACAAAATAAAATGTAGAACTATGCATCAATAACTCCTAACAATCCAAACAGATATTGTAGACTGGAAGGTAAGAAGAAGCAAACAATCAATAACAGCCAAGAGAGATTGTTCGAAGATACTGAGTTGCTCAGTGGTGGCAGTATTTAATTGGTTCGATTCTGCCAGCGATGTCGTCAATGCTTTCAGAAGAGGGAGCTTATTATCCTCATCGCAACTACATCCCCAAAAAGAAACAAACAAAATCAAACACAAAAGATACATTGAGAGAAAAGAACAGTGAAACACAGAAAAACAAAATCAGGTATCAGATGGCTCGGTTCAGCGGGGTAATCGGCATACAAATCAACTCCGGAGAGAAAATCTGTGATTAGGTCTGTTGAGCTTGAATATTTGCAAATCGTCACTGCCATCACCAAAGAAAAAGAACAAGTCTGTAAAGAAAAATCAACCAACTAGAAAAGATGACTAACAGAGCGCAAATATGATATCACCATCCACCGAGTCAGATTCAGAAGTATGTCAATCAGCACAGATCCACCAATGCAGACCCTAAGACTGGGGCGACAAATATGAAATCATCATCCTCAAACTGGTTTGGAAAATCATTGCAAGCATCAAAGTATCTGTTGTGCATTCACAACAAACTGAATTTAGAAAATCAGTGAACAGATCACAACAACCACAGAAGATATCTCAAAAGCAAACAAATAGGAACTCGGTAAGAACGTGGCAACTGACAACCACACCTGGAAGATCATATTTATTGTACAAAAATTCAACATATTTAATAAGCACTTCGCTATTTAGTTTAGTTTAATCATAAGCCAAATACCAAAAAAGAATTAACATGAAAACCCAAGATAGTATAATAAGAGGACTCAGAATATGGGTGATGATATAGCAGGATGGTCAGCAAGGCAAATAAATGCCAGTTATGACAAACGAGACCAAATATCAATCTGCACCGTCCTCTAAGGAATCTATACATCTACACCATAATAATGTAGGAACGACATCCTCTAACATCACGAAGGGATGTTAGAGAAGCTACAGTACCCTTACATCCCTTCTTCACATCCATATGATTAAGCCTAAAATGACATGAATTAATTTGCAAATTACAAATCTATTGTATACATTTATAAAAATTACATAAAAACAAAATTATGGTGCAATAAAATTAATTTCGGACATCCCTTCTTCATTTTGCACTGGGATTGTACTGTAGCTTCGTGACATCAATTCATGATGTTAAATGCAAAGAAGACGAAAAAATTATTTGATTCTCCTGAAAAGGGTGAGGATGAAAGGTCATCAGAAAGGAGCGAAAGATTACTTTTTGTTCAAGTAATCATGATTTGATCATATGAACTATGCACTTGTGATCATCATTCGACCTGGGCAAACCACTGAATCAACAGGCAAACCCAAACGAATTAACAGAAAAAAAAAAACACAGAAGAATTCCAGGAATCATGATGCCTCAGAAGGAAGGCAGTAGGTTAGGTAATCATTAGTGATTTCATTGAGAAAAGTTCACGCTAATCATTAGCAGCATCACACAACATCAGAACACATCAAATAGAACTGCAGATAAATAAATGAAAAAGATGGCCTCATAGAGAAGATTATATCGCTCCACATGACGAGAACTCAGACATATGCTTGTCTATAGATTAGTTTAATCCTCGGCACAGACAAACAAAAAGACTAAGGAATCGGAGTATGGTGGTGATATATATAACAGAATTCTTATAAACAGTAGTTTGGGGACCAAGCACAAAACAATCTCAGGGTGAATAAGCACAAAAAGGAAGAATCTAATGAAACCATATTGTTGGTGCTCAGATTCTATGGGTGTATAGGAGTCGTTCACAGGGATCTCCCATCAGCACGAGGAATGTTTTCTAATCACTGCACCAGCAATGGTTCAACTTAAATCAGTACCACAAGAACTTGAATTAAACTAGATAAAAAGGCATCACAAACTACAGAAGCACATAGGATAAACTGGAATTTGGGGGCAAGTATAACCCAAGATCGATCTAGACATCAGAAATAAAGGAAACACAAAGGAAGAACACAACTTAAGTGAACTTTATCAAGGATGCATCAGATCTCCAAGGTGAAAAGGGTGTGACATCACAGAAACGCCTCAGACACAAATTACCCATAAAACTTGTGTCTCATCATTGCATCAATAATACTCCTCCCAGAAACAGCAAACAACTTGAAAAAACAAGATTTCAAAAGAAAATCAAGAAAAGAAAGAGACAGCAAGAAACAATTCAGGCTCGCTTTAGTAGCATATACAAGGAAGATATCCAATATTTTAAAAACAAAATATATCCAATGTCGTCAAACCAGTGATGATGATCAAACTCGGTTCAGTATTTAGGCCATCATGCTGGCCAATCAAACCAATAGGGAAATTAATCATTCATCATCTCACTTCCACAGATTGAATTAGAAAATTAATAGATGATATTACTCTACATAGAACAAAACAATCGAAAATATGACAAGGCAAGGCAAGTACAATCAGATGACTTTTTCTAGGAAGCAAGAAGATGATCAGATTCGGTTCAGTACTTTAGGCCATCATATCAGCCAATCAAACCAATAGGGAAATTAATCTCATTCATCATCTCATCTCATTAAAACTAAAAACAAATACTATTATTTTGAAAGAGAAGTACCAAGAACGCAGAAGACACGAGGGAGGCAGGATGCATCAGAACTTTGAATAAACCCTCTCGTAGAAGTATTTTAACAATGTTTTAGGTAATATTTAGAACAAAACTCAGTAGAGAATGATCAGATAGAGCTAATACATGATTCAATGGACATCATACCATCCATCAATAAAATTATTTAATCCTCATTTCATCCACAGGAATCAAAATAGGGAAAAAACAAAGGGTGAGAATATTATACAGGATGCATCAGATCTCCAAGGTGAAAAGAGTGTAACATCACAGAGATGCCTCAGACGCAAATTACCCATAAAACTTGTGTCTCATCATTTGCATCAACAATGCTCACCGAAGAATGACAGCTCTTGCAACACAGCTCAGGGTTTTAGAAAATAATCTCATAATCTGATATATGCCTATTAAATTAGAAACTAATCTATTGAATAATTTATAATACTGTACGAAGAACAAAGTTAAGAAGCAAAATGTCAAAAAGAGAGAGGTCAGATTTGGTTCAGTATTGAGGCCATCATATCAGCCAGTCAAACCAATAGGGAAATTAATCTCATTCATCATCTTATCTCTCACTGATTAAACCAAAAATTAAATATAGTTAAACTCAGCCTCAGAGATAGTTAAACTCAATCACATCTCCTAATTTAGATCAAGAACACATGGAAGATACACAGGTTTAACAGAAACATTAATCATGATTTTCCAGGTACCACCACTGGGATGACACAGCTTTTGTCAATTGCAATGGCTCAGATCAATATAACAGGTTTTACAGTCATGAATTCTCAGAAGCAGAACTGGCATGTTTGCTGAAAGTGTTTATCATCACCGCCATATCAAACCAGAAAATACAGAGTTTAGTTTACAGGCACAAATACTGTTAAGAGAAGCAATCAAAACAAACACAGCAATATCTAAACTACTGACAGGAAGGAAGCCCAGTGCATGTAGCTCCCGCTTGCAGGGTCCGGGGAAGGGTCCGACCACTGGCAGCAAAGATTCAAAATAAAAAGAAAACTCAATCCCTTAGATGTTCTTTGACCATGCGATCATTTTCACAGGAGTCATTACAGGTCTGTAACTGTAAAATGGGCTCATCACGGTTGTCAAAATCAGAACACCAAGAGAGTATCACCGGGGATTTTGTGTGTGTGACATGTACATGTATGTAGAAGCCGCCAATGCCCCGGGAGAGAGAACTCGGAGGGCACACAAGAGGGGCGAACTCAGGATACAACAGGGTGATGTTGGGGAATGAGTCCATTGGGAACCGATCAGACTAAAGAGACTGATCATCCCAATGACCAAATGACGAAGCACAAACAAATCGCAAGTTCAGACCAGATGACGAAGCACCCAAAATTCAAAGTAAATGTGACCCTATAATTCGAATGGACGACATGTGTAGATACAACAGATGGCTTGATACATGGGCGCCCAGTAGTCGAATTTGGGGAAAGGATCCTCATATCCATTCAACTTCTAAAAAATGAAAATCCAAAAAGGAATATTAATAAATAGAATAAAACAAAGCAAGGTGGATCATACTTCTGGCTTGGAATCCTCTAATAAAGATTAGAGTTGCACACAGTATAATCATAGTCAATAATTTGGGAAAGGGAACTCTCGTCCATCAATTTTCTGAGGAGCAGTGCTACATGGAGCTTCATATATGTGAAACTATCATATCTACATCAATTTCGTTTCCTTGGCAGTTTAACATGCAAGAAGTATATGGGCTGTGTTATTGTGTAACAAAACGGCACATTTTTCATTATTTTCGTCAATTGTGCCAACTCTGCGTTATTGCAGGGCGTATGATCCTTACATCAGTACATATTGCAAAAGCATCCACAGTAGCAAGGACGCAGTAACAAAACATTACAGATGGTATTTCATTGCTGAGTCATACAATATGACTTCTCACTGAAGCCAGAGGCATCTCTGAAGTCTGACATGCGAAAATTCATAATTAATCACAGCAATGCCACAAAACTAGGCAAATACAAGAAAACATCTAAAAAGACAATTACAAGAAAAATGGATGAAGGAAGATGCCCTTGCAGATGGATCAGAAGGAAATTAAAGATAGTTATCAGTCACTGGACATCAGAAACACGGACCAACTTTTCTTCATCGTATCCCACAACAAAACACAGAGAATTTTTTTTTAACAAATTGATCATCAAAGACTGCAGTCCCGAAACATTACAAATGGTATTTCATTGCTCAGTCATATGAAATGACTTCTCATTGACACCAAAGGCATCTCTGAAGTCTGACATGCGAAAATCCATAATTCATCAATGCAATGCCACAAAGCTAGAAAATACGAGAAAACATCTAAAAAGACAATTACAAGAAAAATGGATGAACGAAGAAGCACTTGCACGAGGAATCAGAAGGAAATTAAAGATGGTTATCAGTCACAGGACATCAGAAACACGGACCAACTTTTCTTCATCACACCCCATGACGATCAACTTTTGGAAAAAAAACAAGAGAGAAAAAAACAAAAATTTGGCAAAGTGATCATCAGAGACTTAAATACTAATTATCAGATCATGATCATATTGTTGCAGTATTCTCTCATCATTTGATACACAAAGACTTGTATTATCAGAAACACGGACCAACCTTTCATCACATCCCAAAAGATACACTTTTGGAAATAAAACACAATAGACTATAGAGAGAAAAAAAGAAATTTGGCAAAGTGATTATCAGAGACTTAAATACTAAGAATCATGGTTGCAAGGCACAAGGACAAGGGTGAGGCAGTCCTGAAACATTACAGATGGTATTTCATTGCTCAGTGATATGAAATGACTTCTCATTGACGCCAGAGGCATCTCTGAAGTCTGACATGCGAAAATTCATAATTCTTCAACGCATTGTTGCAAAACTAGGCAAATACGACAAAACATCTAAGAAGACAATTACATGAAAAATGGATGAAAAAAGATACACTTACACGAGGGATCAGAAGGAAATTAAAGATGGTTATCAGTCACAGGACATCAGAAACACGGACCAACTTTTCTTCATCACACCCCATGAGGAAACTTTTGGAAAAAAAACAAGAGAGAGAAAACAAAAAATTGGCTAAGTGATCATCAGAGACTTAAATACTAAGAATCAGATCATGGATCATATTGTTGCAGTATTCTCTCATCATTTGATACATAGTCATGTGATCATCAGCAACCTCAGACTTGCGCGTGGATGTCATGTGGATACAGGGACTCCAGGTAGGTTCATCCTGTAAACAGGATCCTGGAGCCATTTGCACCTCCAGATGTTGGGCATAGCATCACTGGCATTCAGAAAAAAAAGGTTTAACAGCTATATTAATCATGAATTTCCAGATATCACCACTGGGATAGTACACATCAAAATTGTTTTTGTAAACCATCTCTCTGATTAGGTTCAAATAACTTCCAAACACAACTGCACCATTAGAGTGTTCCAATTGCAATGGCTCAAGATCAATATAACAGGTTTGTCAGTCATGAATTCTCAGAAGCAGAACTGGCATGTTTGCTGAAAGTGTTTATCATCACCGCCATATGAAACCAGAGAACACAAATCTAAAGAGCACAAAAATAAGAATTAACATTCATATGTCTCATATTAAGAAATTCAACCATATTTCCACTTGAACTTCATGAATTAATCAGAAACACAGGTATAACACTGATACTAACAGCAACCGAAATTGCGCAGCTAACCTCTCCAAAAAGTGGGTTGAAAGTTGAAACTGATAATAAGCGGAGTTTTGTAAACATATAAAAGATTCAGTATTTAGCATATCATATTTCACATCATTTGCCACCCTTCATTTGCACAGGAAGATAAATAAATTCACAAAGGGGGAAAAAGACGAGACAAGGCCAGCAGTACGGCTCAATTCGTCTGAGAAAACATCTGAAACGGGAAATTTTGGTTAGACCATTTGACTCAAGAGCAAAAGGGTTGGTAAGTAAACCACCCCACCCTCCATTATCACCACACCTCTTTCCTATGGACCTTCCTTCACCACCACGTCGTCCATTCTCTGGATAGGCTGCTTTTGTCAAACGCTATGTTTGTCGTTCCAATTTATATCTGTTCACGTTGTTCGAATTGGAAGACAATACAAAGTTCAATCAAATTCATCAAAAGAGACCAATATATTTCTTCAATCACATCACAAGAAATTCCACACCGGATAGCAAGAGGAACTTTATGTTTGATTTCTGCTTAACATTTTCTCACTGTCCAAGAACCATACAGAATAGTTTACAAGCACAAATACGTTGAAGAGAAGCAGATAAAAAATAAGGCAGCAACATCTAAACTGCTGACAGCAAAGATCTAAAATACAAAGACAACTCAGTCCCTTAGATGTTCTTTGACCATGCGATCATTTCCACAGGAGTCATTACAGGTCTGTAACTGTAAAATTGGCTCATCACGGTTGTCAAAATCAAAATACCAAGAAAGTGTCAACGGGCATATGTGCATGTATGTAAGAGCCGCTGTTGCCCTGGGAGAAAAAGCTCAGGGCACACAAAAGGGGCGAACTAAGGATACAACAGGATGCTTTTGCTTCAAGGGAACGAGTCCAGTGGGAACCGATCAGACTCAAGAGACTGATCATCCCAATGACCAGATGATGAAGCACAAACAGATCGCAAGTTGAGACAAAATGACAAAGCACACAAAATTCAGAGTGTGTTGTTCATGAAATATTGGTGATTTCCTGGGTGTCGGGAGAAATTGATGCCTGAAGGCACCCCAGAGGTTCTTGTATTCAGCACGTTAGGAGATAAGATAACCGTAGGTGGATCATTTATCATTGTTGTGCTCCGACTTTGCTTACCACAAATGATTATAGAGCTGCTAAATCTAAATAGTACATTAAGTAAAACTAAGATAAATCGTTGAGTGTTTAAAGTTTTGTTGAAGGCATATAAGACTGATATTCTGAACAGACAAACGTCAGAGTTTGTTTCTTCAGATATCTTGCAGCGGGTTCTGCTGCCAAGATGATTCAGGCAGGGAATGTATGAGTGGATCTCATGCCATTATTTAACTCCCATCTCATAGAATCAAGAGATAAAGCTGATTTCAGCCTCTTCCGCAAATCAGAGATACTCTCTCCGTCCCATAATATAAGAACGTTTTTGACAAACGTTCTTATATTTCAGGACAGAGGGAGTATTTGTGAGAGGATAGTTACACTCAACTTGTTTTCAGTAGAAAAATAGCAGAACTCAAATTGAGAACAGCAACAAAAGTTTTATCTGAAACTCAGACTTGCCCATTAATGTCATGTGGATACAGCGCCTCCAGGTAGGTTCATCCTGTAAACAGGATCCTAGAGCCATCTGCACCTCCAAATGTTGGGCACAGCATCATCGGCAATTCAGATGTTTCATAACAAATCACATGCCACTAATCCTGATTCAGAATGCAAGGAACATATAAAAAAATCAATCATAAATTTTCAGTTATCAACAATAGGCGAACAAAAAAATTGAAGTGCAACGGCTCAGATATTGTATTAACAGGTTTTTCAGTCATGAATTGTCGGAAGCAGAACTGGCATGTTTGCTGAAAGTGTTTATCATCACAGATATGCTCAAACCAGAAAACACTAATCTAAAAAAGGACTTTTATATTTTTATGGCTCATATTAAGAAATTCAACCATGTTTTCCCTTGTACTTCATGAATTAATCAGAAGCGCGGGTAAGGTTCAAATCACTGCCATCAATCAAACAAATTTCACAACAGAGTTAAACAAAGACACATCAGTTTTGTCAAGTGGGTTCAAACTGATTGGTGGCATCAGATAATAAGCGGAGTTTTGTAAACATGTCAAAGATTCAGTGTTTAGCACACAAAGATTTGTAAATTTGCAAGGAAAAAGAACAAGGTGACAAATAGAGAGTGCTAATGCAAGGCATCAGATAATAAGCGGAGATTATTAGTCCACACGTGGAATTTTCCATTGAGAGTGTAGGATATCTGTTCATCACTTGCCAGCACAAAGAATCAAAAGAACTCGAAAACTATGTTTAAACTAAAAATCTCGGTTAGGCTATTTGACTCCAGAGCAATGGCAAACGCTGCTAAGGGTTGGTAAGTAAACCATCTCACTATCCGCGCCGGCTGTGCCCCCATTAGATCCGAGCCCAGTAAAAAACTGAACTAAGTCTAAGAGGATGAATATGAGCCGAGGGCAAACATGAACAGAACAAAAAAAAATATTAACAGATCGGAATCCTAGTGTTTCTCTCGGATGCAAACCACAGGGGCAGGCACGGATGATGCAGACATATCAACATGGCATCAGTTCAGACCGCCCGTCTGCTTGTACTCTCGTCATCGAGAAAGATTTCGAAACAGAGACCATCTGATCTGATGATTCTAATCTAATCCCACGACAAAAACTCGGAAGCAACAAGACGTACCACAAAAATCTACAGAGAACAAACGAGGCGGAGAGCGGCTGCGGCCTTGGATGAGAGCAGGCGGGGGCGGAGGCGGAGGCGATGGCGGCCGTGTTGGCTGTTGGTTGGAAGGAAAGCGGCTATATATAGAGAGGAGGAGGGAGGTTAGGTTTCGGTAGCAACGGAAATAAACCTTAAATATGGGCCTTCGGCCGAAACATCAATAACTGGGCTGGGAGGTAAGAGAAGCCCATCGCCAGAACTGGCCCGATCGCGACCCGCCAGCCGCGAGAACGACGCGAGTGAGTGAAATCACAGGAGGCCGTCGCAACGGACAACCGGGCCCGGGCCGCCGATGCCGACGTGGAGGGTCCGAGCGAGCGAAAACCGCAGCCATGCGAAACTCCCAGCGACGCTCCCCGCCACAAACCCCCACCTGCTCGACCGTTCCCCGCTGCCACACCCACACGCGTCCGTCGCCATGGCCGGCGCCCCGCGCAGGTCCGACGTCGACTTCGCCGACGTCTTCGGCGGCCCGCCCCGCCGCTCGTCGGGGAGCGACCGCGGGCGCCGCTCCTCGCTCGACTCGCCCTCCGGCTCCGGCTCCGGCCCCGCGTCCAGGGCGCGGAGCGGGGCCGAGGAGAGGCCCGCCTTCGGGGACCGCACCAGCTCCGGCTTCGCGTCCAGGGAGCGCCGGAGCGGGGGCGAGAGCGGGCCCGGGGAGAGGCCCGTCTTCGGGGACCGCACCAGCTCCGAGCGGAGGCAGCCCGGGCAGGAGTTCTACAAGGATATCTTCCTGGGGGGCGAGCCGCCGGCGTCGCCCAGGCCGGGCGCCGCCTCCGGCGATCGGGACGTGTTTGGCGCGCCGACGTCGCCCGGCGGGTCCACCAGCCGCCTGCTGTCGCGGTCCAGGTATTTGGTTCAGTTAGTGTTCTGCGGGATTTCCATACTGAATTAGAGTGAAGTGATGTGAACAATATCGGTGCCCATTGTTCTTGCCGATTGTAGATACTGTCACGCTAAGAAATGCGACACGTGTATACCATCAATTTCTCTAGTGTGGAATTTAAACAAAGAAATGTTAGAGCATTGGTCATGACGTAAGCAAAGAAACAATAAGACCTTCAACGATGTGGCTGCGCTGCTGTCCCGCGTCATCCAAATGATCAAACATCATTTCATGCTATGGAGCACGGCCGGGGCGAGTGGATTGGGCTATCTGCTTTGGTTTATGGCATAGTGCAGTTTTTCTTTTCTTTTTGCTCAGAGCCGTTATTCTCTATTTTAGTGATTTGTTCGAAAATGCTATATTTAATGGTTGATGTCCATTTCCCCTGCATTATCTTGTAAATAACCACTATCTGCTTACACCTTGTGAAATTTCACTCCACACAGGAATGCACAGAATTACACATCATGCTTTATTTTTATTTTACTTTTATCTGCTTCTTGCAGCTTCTCCATGAAGTTCACCAGAGGTGTGGACAGTTCAGTGCCTACTTCTCCATCCCGGCATATATCCAGCAGAAATGATGATGACACATCTTATGGTTACAGTGTTCCAGCTTCACCGAATTCATCCACGAACAGTTCTCTTGCCCAGGGGGTATCCCAGCAAGATACGAAGAAGAATCCCTTTTCGTGGCATCGATATCCCTTCCTATCCCGGTTCCGTTCAAGTGGAGATAAGAAGGACACCTCTCAACATGTTAACTCTATGGACAGTGAATGTGAAGGGACTCCTATTAGCTCAGCAAGCTTCATCAGCAGTGACAAGTTCCATTTTTCATTCTATAAGTGGGCAGGGAAAGGAGCTTTGTTGATGTTGCCAGCTAGTGTGCAAGAAAAAGATGGAAATATTATTGGGGTTAGAAGCTTCCCTCAAGTTGTTGTGCAAGGCATGGACCTAATTGATGAGGAAGAAAGCATGTCAACCGCCACGCCTGCATCAAAAAGTCAGACCGACTATGAAGATTACAAATCTGGGAAGGATGGCTTATTTGAAAGAAAACACAGTATAAACTCAACAACCAAGGAGGAATCTTCAGTGTTTGATGAGTACCTGCAGGGTGATAAATCCAAAGAAGCAGGTATCCTTTTATTTAGAACGCTGCTCGCATGTCATTAAGTATGTAGTCTGTCAGCTTATGTAACTTCTGTACCAGTAAACGGCATGCCTCTTTTCTAGGACAGTAATATAAACTGTTTTCATGTCGTTTTGATGGAACTTTATTGAAGCTGGTGCTCTCTCTCTTCAGGAACAAAGAAGAGTATCAATAATGCAAAGAACAATGTATCAGCAGGGAGCCCCAGAACTCAAAGTTCACGTCCACCTTCAGGAGAGAAAAGTCGTGGTAGCAGAGTGCTAAAAGATTTCATCAAAATCTTCAGTCCTGAGGTTTCACCAAAGCGAAAAGCGGCAGTTGAGGCTCAAGATCAGTCCAGTGGAAAAAATGGAAGCAAAGGTGGAGTTGAAGATAAATTTAGCATCTCGGATTTGGAGACTGGTGAGGATATTAAGACGGATAAAACAAACAATCAGAATGCATTTTCCCCTGCAGCTGCTCAAGTAAGTCAAATCTGGGTGGTCATATTTCCTGGATACTTCGTTGAATGCTGATAAGCTCTGAATTATAAATGTGTGATATTTTCCTTTGTACTATCTTTAAACAAGATAAGCAGTTTGACATTACACAGATACACCAGTTGGATTAATCTTTACTTTCATTCAGATGAGAGACATACAAGGTTGGATGGAGAAACCCGTCCTTACAGTCGATGATGAAATGCTCACAAGAACAGGCAAACTCTCAGGAAAGGAAGATGTTAAACCTCCATCTTCTGATAGTAAGTATACCTGAATGAATTAATGAATCAAACCTGTGAATTGTTTTTGCTTTCTAGGAATAACTTTAATTGATTAAACCATTGGTTGTTTTTTCCATAATCCTGCAGCCCATAAATCCCACATAGTTCTTTCTAGTCTCTGGATGTCCTCTGTAACATTTTGGAGCTCGCAATACTCAGTATGTAGCGGGGTACTGTACTGTAAGTGGTTTATTCATGTTTGGCTAAGTTTCTCCAGATGGTGGTTGGCAAAAACATTTCTGTATGATTGTTGTCATCATTTTACTGAACTTGTGTCGCTAGCGTAATCTCCAAGAACTCATATGTGATGTATTTCTTGTTGTTGTGTTCCCTAGAGTTGTTCCATGTTGAAACAGAGGAAAAGGTGTGTGACACAACAAGTCGTGAGGAAAGTCACATGGAAAATCTTGAGGAATGTGTGGTACGTGCAAAGTCTTTCTGTTATTCAAAAAACGAATTATTCTAGCCTTGTAGGTATAAGAAAATACAATTGTTATTGTTGGTTTGTATACTGAGCAGCCATGCTAACCCTGCTTGCTATAATCGGTATATAAACTCCAAGGACCCTGAAAGTTGAAATTCCATCATTGGACTGGTATATAGTATTACTGCTGTTCTGCTAAGCAAGCTGACTATGTCAGTTTACAGCCAGTTAATTGCTAACCTACATGTCTTATAACAAGCCACTGTCAAAGGTTGAGACACAAGCCCATGACAACTTGGAATTGGCCAGTTATGCTAATAGCCAGTTTCTTGCTCTTCTTCAGAGCCATGTTGACTGTTTCAACGTTCCAAACTTTCTCACTTATAACAGGTACTGTTATGAACCATTATGCCTATCCGCTAACAACACGTACACTGACCATAACATTCACGTCATCATCTCAGAATGACATTGCATGGATAGCCCTTTTTTTCGAATAATGGCATAGATAGGCCTAGCTGTGACACCCAAATATTTCTGATTTAACTTATGGTAATGCTGTTCAGTTAAAGCTGGCTACCTAAGTGTTACATTTGCACATGAGTTGCTACCCTTCAACACAATATTTTAAAGAGAGCACATCTCCACACCCTGTTATTCTGGTCTCTAGAGATTCAACAGATGCACCATTAGAGTGCCATACCTACTATATTCAGCTGTAACCCAGGGCCAACATGAAAAAGAACAATATCTTACAATAGGTAATAATGTAAGAATTCAACTTAGATATAGTTTCATAATTTATACCATGATGAAACCTGACCTGGTGATGATTCATTAGCAGAAATCACCAGCATTTGAGCAGTTTGTCATTAAATTTTGGAGACCAGACTAATAAAAGCGTGTGCCTCTAACAAAAGATAAGTATGAAAGTTGTTCAGCCCATTAGATGTTTTCTCTAACCTTTTTTTTTATGTTTTACCATCTCTTATTTTACAAACCAGGTTGAGCATTTGGATGAAGATCAGATTCTTCAGGATGACAATGAAAAGGAACAAATAAAGGTACCACGCGGAATAGGAATCGGAGTTCACAACTTGTTGCTTCTTTCCCATGAACTTCCTGTTCTATTTCTCAGCTCTATTGCTTGTTGCAATGTAGATATCTCAATCCAAAATCCGGGAGTGGTCAAAGGGAAAAGAAGGAAATATTCGGTCATTGCTTTCTACACTGCAATATGTAAGTGCAAGAGCATCGTTTGCATGTAATCTCATAGTGTATGCTATCTCTGAATTCCCCAGGGCAATGTTTCACATCCACACTGGCCGGGGGTTATCCTCCTTTTCTAAAAAAAACACTTGCAATTTTTAGTTCACTCGTCTTCTGCACTAACCCATTATTAAAATAAATTACTATCTTCTTCCTACTTTATTGGCACATTGAAGGTCAATGCCAAGTTATGTACATAAAGAAAGATATCTCTTGAACAGGTGTTGTTTTTGTTAAACGAGGCTTTCCTCCTTTTTTTCTCTTTAGAGTATGACATGATGATACCAGGGTTATGTTTTTTTTTTTTCAACTTCATGTGCTTCTGTAGGTTCTCTGGCCTGAGAGTGGATGGAAACCAGTTCCATTGGTTAACATAATTGAAGGAGCAGCGGTTAAGAAAGCTTATCAGAAGGCGTTGTTATGTCTTCATCCAGATAAGTTGCAACAGCGAGGAGCTGCCATGCATCAAAAGTATATAGCAGAAAAGGTTTTTGAGATTCTACAGGTAGCATGGATTATCCCAAATGCCTTTATGTAAAAGAAAAATAAATAACGTTATGGATTGACTAGAAGTTCACAACAAATGGCTAAGTTACTTCAGGGTAATTGCTCTATACCATTTTTAAAATCATTTTTTAGGGTGAAACTCTATGCTTGTCTGATTAGAAATGGTGATAGCTAGTTTGGTATGTGGTTTACGGCATAGCTGATGGTGGAGTTCACAGCAGGTGGTTAACTTTTGTCAGGGTACTAGTTGTATACCAAATTTTTTCCCTCTTTTTTTTTGTGAAACTCTATACGGGCTCGATTAGAGGTTGGGATAGCTAGTTTGGTATGTCGTTTACAAGCATAACTGACAGTGGAGGGCAAAAGTGATATTATGCAATTCTGCTCCACTGTCGTTGCCTTTTACTTATTATTACTCCAACCTGATTTCACTCAAATCTGTTGGTGGTTTTCAAAATCATCTCTAAACCATCTCAAAATCATCTGAAGTTAAGTATCAAACCTGTGTGAACGTTTTGCAGGTGTTATTCACTCTTATCCATACCGCAGTGCTGTAGTATGCATTTCTAGTTGATTTTGTACAAAATAATACCTTCTGTGATGGCTGCGACCATTTCTCACGCTGATTCATTGCTGTGAAGAAAAACAGTTTCGACTAACCAAAATAATTTACGTGATTTCCCTTTTGTTTCTGCAGGAGGCATGGAAGGAATTCAATTCAGTCACTTTTGGATAGTCTTTCGTAGCTTCTTTTGTTCAGCATGTCTACACTGTTTGCGGTGGTGCCAAAATGGACATGAATAATCTTATCTACGATAATGTGTACAAGGACATCTTTTAAGCCGGCGAACTGCGCCTTTTGAACTTGTTTTGGTGTAAATGCAAGTGTGAATCTGGAGAACCAACCAATGCTGCCATTTGCTAAAAAAAAGATTTTAGCAATTAAACTGTGTTTGGTTCTGGTGTATTTTGATGGTTGAAATTCTCCATATGCTATGCCTATGTACCTGAAGCCTGGTCCTTGCTTGATTACCGAGTCTTGTAATGTTGAAATTTCCAGCAAGAATGCAGATTCTATTTGTTCACGGATTTCACCAGTCTTGTGCATTGCCAGATCCAACACAAGAACAAAATAACCTGACAAATTAAGCATGCTACTCTTGTAATGTAATACGCATCTTTCAAATAAGGAAAAAGTCCAAAACAAACCTTGAACTTGAACAGTGCAGATATATCTACAGTGGACAAAGAAACATGCCATCACACCCCAGGCCACGGCCCTTGCTGTCTGGGGACTGACGCCACCACTACTTTGGAGTAGTACTCATGGATGTATATATCGCAACAATCTAAAATGTGGACTATAATATGGGAGAGCCATCGGTGTCGTCGGTCATGTCCATAACCGCAGGCATGCATATTCAACATCCACAGTTGTGCAACCAGATCAAAAATCCAGAGGGGACATTTGGTTTTTTTTACATCAAAGTACTTTATTGCAAGATGATCATCATATTATCTTTTACAAGAGTATCAACAATCTCTACGAGAGGATCTTCTATCCACCTCGCACACACCTTACTTCTGGTTTGGCTAAATCATCGACAACACAATTAGTCGCCCTACGAGCATGCTAAAAATAATATGCGGGAAATCACACGCAAAGGTAATATATATCCTCAAAAACTGCCGCCGATTTTTCCGAAAAAAAAATATTGCCGCCGATAAACCGAAAGAGTAACCTCCATTATTCATTGTCTCTATCACCACGATGTTGTCGGAGTTCACCTCTATGCGACCACACCTAAGTGTGGTTGCCAAATTGAGACCAAACAGGGGTAGTGCTATCACTATAGCATTGGGGTCAGCTGACCCCAATGAAATTAGGTAAAACTAGTACTAATTGTTTTTGTTTATTGAAGAGATATTAGTCTTTTTTTTGAGCATCAGTACAGACACAAGGGCTCATATATACGCGCATACACTCATCCCTATAAACGCACACACGCACATCCTGCCCCTATGAGCACGACCTCCGAGAGAAAGCGCATCGCCGGAAATCCTGAAATAAATCCAGGAATAATGCGAGCACCAGAATTTGAACCCTGGTGGGTTGGGGATACCACTGTCCACCTAACCAACTCAACCACAGGTTGATTCGCAGAGATATTAGTCTTGAATAGTCTATGAAGATGACCCCAATGATTATTTTGGCTGGCTTCGCCCCTGAGACCAAACTAGAAGGGACATTAAGTTTTTTTTTTGACAGCAATAAGACTTTATTCCTCAAATGATTGACATATCGTTTACAAGTAAATGAGTAAAATCAGGGATCTGGGTGTCCAAAAGCTACAAGATTTAGTACTATAGGAATTCTTGCTAACCCATCAGCTACTGCATTTGCTTCGCGATAACAGTGAGTGTATGTGACTTTTGTGAAATTCGCCACAAGCTAGCTACATTCCATAATGGTTGCTACTTCCGGGCCTTGATATTCGTCAAGATGTTGTACAGAATCAATGGCGTTGTCCGATTCAATATTCAAGTTGTTACATCGAAAAACGAGGACCGAAAAGAAGCCCGACCCCCGCGTCGCCCCTCCTCTGGCGACACGGGGGACCCCTCGTCGCGCCGCCGCGCTCCCCCATCCCACCTCCCTCCCGTCTCGCCACCACTCGAGGGGGCGCCGGCGAAGGCCACGCGCACTCCAGGGAAGGTGGCGGCGGGGCACATCTGCTGCTCCTCGCAGCCGTCTCGTTGCGAGGGAGGCGACGGGCGTCGGGATCTCGCCGCTTCGAGGCGGGCGGCGGCGGCGGCTTCCTCTGGCGCGGAGGTGACGGGTGCTGGGGCTGCGTCGTGGCCTGCATGTCGCCGTGGTCTTCCCGTGGCGGGCGCTGGGTCGGACACAGGGCCTCCCTGCCAGATCCATGAGCCTCGCGTCCACGGATCCTCCTCGACCCGTCCTCTGTCAGCGACCGGCCGGGCGGCCGCAGATCCGGCGCCGCGTCCCCTCCTCTACATCGACAACCCGTCCTGCACCTCCACCCCGCCGCCTCCCCGTCCCGCCACCGCCAGCCCTCGCCGGAAGAACATCTACTCGTGGTGCCCGGCCCTCATCCACCACCGACGCCACCCCACCTCGTCTCCACCTCCTCACCGGCGGCTGCTCCACTCGTCCTTCCTCGGTTCACCATCCGCCTCATATGTCCGTCTCGGTCCTGTCCTCTGTCGCCCTTCGACTCCACTTGGATGGCGGCCCACCATTGACGGATGTGCTACGGGAGAAATCCATGCTGACCTTGTCAGCTGACCACGGCGGCGCTACTCCAGCGTCGCTTACCCTCTTGGGGGCGTGGCTCATGTGCCATTCTGTCTCTCGGTCCGGATTCGCAGCTCGGCTCGCCTCAGGAATTTAACGGTTATGCTCCAGCGAAGCTTCTGTGGCGGCGTCATCCTCGGATGTCGTCCACCTTCTTGAAGGCGTCACTAGGGAGCTCCTTGCCGCCATTCATCCTCCGTTGCCCTTGGGGGTCGGTCATCCTCTGCTCTGCTAGCTCAAGACCCTCTCATGCCTGTCGTCCGTTTTGGTGAGCTTCGTGCTCTTCGTGCTATCTCGGTTCATCTTTGCTCAACAACGACGCAACGATGCCTCCCCACCTTGCTAATCATGTCGGCTTGCTGTGGCGGAGTTTCCAGTTAAGGTTCGTGATGGGTCACTCGTTGATTGGTGTTGCTCCTCTGTTGTGCCAAGGGGTTGGTATGCACGCAGGTGTGGTGCGTTAGGATAGTTGTTTAGTGTTGGTATTGTGTTTCCTAGATGACACACCACTTCCACTCGACTTTTATGGTGCTGGTCTCTTGGCTTGCTGGCTAGGTAGTGCCTTCTTCGGGGCGTCCATATGCTCTCACCTTATGTAATCTTTTCCCCCTGTGTGGTTTTTCGGCCCGGTTTCCCTTATAAACGGGGTCAACCTGTTAAGGTTTTCGATCCGGTTTTCCTTATAAGAACCATGTTGTTGCTGCTATGAATCTCCCACAATCGTCGCGAGCAACTGCACCAGTGGACATTAAGTTTGTAATAACTAGAAGAAACATTTCTAAAATCATCATACGTACTCCTATGGCACGCCAAAGGTTTAGGCGGGCAAGTTGCTTGTTTCCACAGTTTTTCTGGCCTTCAAGTTGATGACGTGTCCAGCCTAATCCCGGCCCAATTGCAACAATCTCGTACTAGTAGACTGCCCATGCGTTGCCACGGTCATTTTAAATTTTTGCTGGTATTATATATAAACCAAATGCATGCTAAATTTCGCATGTATAGAAAAGACAGTGGGTATCCAACTATTAATTTGTTACAAACTAAGATCTAGTTGATGTGCTCAAGATATTCTCGTACAATATCATGAATGTTGTCCTTAACTTCGTTCGCACAATACTTGGCATATAATAATAAAGAAAGCTCTCCAATCATACCATCCTGCATAAGCAATATATGCATTTAGCACGAATATTTTACATGGAATGCGTAAGAATATGCGCAATGAGGAATACTCACTGTGCAAACCCAACAAACCAATTATTTACAATTCCACGAGAGCATAAAAAAATAGCCAGGCAAATCCCCGCAATTCAATAAATTATTATTATCTTGAATGTAGTGATACTTTCAAAGCATCGTTTGAATCCATAGGTTTTATCTTTGATCAACAAAAGTGAACCATGTAAACATATACTGTATTAGAAATTAAAATATGCTTGTATACAATATATATTCATTATGGCATCTTGTTCTTCTTTATAGAAGTGAGTCTCATCGTAATTTCTACTCCCTCCGTCCCAAAATAAGTGTCGTGGATTTAAGCTATTCAGAGTGTTTAACATCGGACATGTAATGTGTTTGCATCAGGAATAGCCTTAGAGCCATGGGATGGCACATGACAATAATCTACAACGACAACAATAGGATGGTTAGGTTCAACTACAAACAAATTATACATATATAGTTTAACTACAAGTATACAAGATTCACCCTCCTTACATCTTTGATAGTGAAGAAGTTTTTGTCTATTTTTCCATTCTTCTAGCCATTGTTGTTGACAAAACCATTATGCATCCCACATTTGACCTCGCTCTCAGGATTCATTGCTTGCCTTTGCGTGAGCTCATTCCCATGATGTGGCAATATCAAATATTTTCCTCGGCCGTAAATATTAAACGCTTGCCTAAATAATCCCGCTCATTCCACTACAATCAATATGACATCCCGGTCTTTCACGACCACAAAGACTTTCCCAGAATGGATCACCCTCCTTAGCACACTAAACAAAAAACATGCAATTTTGTGAAGGATAACACTAATAAGTCATGAGCCTCTAACCGTAATGCTTACATTTGAAAATGATCAGCGCCATTGATGTTTGAGTTCTAAAGCAATTTGCAGAGTCGTAGCCCCTCGAGTATTTGTTCTCTATATTTTCTTCTTTTTCGGTACATTGTTTCCCACACATATTCTATGTATATAGTTCCAATCAATCACACAAATACCTAAAAGAAAAGAAGAAAACTAAAGTGAAATTGCTGGGAAAATCACAAGAATAATAAACAAGACATGTAGAGGAAAAATTATTAGGCATTCAACATAACATAGAAACAAAAAAAATCATGGCTCAATGGATTTTATTAAAGTTAGTTGTTCATTCTCAAAAAGACACCCGCACTGCTAGGATCTTCAAGTCGGACTCCTAAGGAGTCTCCTAAGCCCAAATATCACCTTCCTCGTGTCGCTGAAGTACGGCGGTGTGAATGGCCGTGCAACACTTTCTTGAGGGATGTGGGAATTCTCAATGACTTATATCATTCGGCGAACAAGACTTGTATCATTCCCTTCCTCGAAGATAAGTGTGACCAGTACCTTCTCCTCACAAATAATTTTGTGCAAAGTTTTCATTTTCACTCTAGGGCAGAACCACCCACTCAACCTATATGATGTTCCTAGAGAGATGACACTAGATGAGTTTGTGAGGCTTGTTTGATTCCATCTGAGGGCAACCCTATAGAGCCGCGTCCCCGTGATCTTGAGGATTTTATATCCGACGTCACTGTTGGGGAGACGAGAGGAGTTTCTGAGGCTAGAGTTGCTAGTTTACATTTCCCCGTTCTGTGCTATTATTCATTATTTGCCGGGAGGTGTTTGACTGGACGGAGGGAGAATGGAACACTCAGCTCTCCGGATCTTGCTATTTTGCGCCATGCTCTTTACAGCGATAGTACTTTTAGTTTGGGTGCCATGATTGCTCGACGATTACACACTAAACGCTCGAAGGGAGTTATTTATGGTGGTATTTATGCCTCTCGCCTCACTAGACATTTTGAGATTCCTATTAGTCATGATGAGGTTGAGGATAAGCTTTTACCTGTTAGACACCTTGATTACACTAACATGGTTGGGAATGATTTTATTAACAGTAGCGAGCCGCGATTTCGGTATAACTTGGTTTTTAGTCAACGCACTTGTGAGACTATTACCTTGCCTGCGTCTGCTTTGTTCGATCTTTCTTCAGGTAGGTACACTATTATGTCGGATGACATTTATGCCTATTGGGGCTTGGAGCCGCCCCAAGTGGAAAAGCCAAAGCCGGCACCTTAGCCCATGGCTGCCGCAGAGCCTGTTTACCAGTGGGATCCGCAGGACCCTGTCTATCAGTAGAACCCTGAGGAGCCCCAGTATTATCCTGAAGAGGGATACCTCGCTCCATGTCCATAGAGCAACTTAGGCCAAAGGTCTAAGCTTAGGGGCAATGGCGGAGACAGCACCCGGCGAGCTGGGGCACTTGCCCGGGCTCCCTTGGTACATGTCCATGAAGCTCTAGTAGAGAAAATTGGATGAAGTGGAAGTTTGTTTGGGCAGAAACTAAGTAATTTGACAACACTTAGATCTTGCCCCGGCTCTAAACTTGAGCTGGCTCCGCCACTGCTTAGGGGAGTACGTATTTCTCACTGACATTAGATTCATGTACCACACATTTCATTTCAGTTGTCGGTGTTCATCCATTTTCATTGTATATCCATGTTATTTTGTGTGTTTGAAAAACTTCGAAAATCCAAAAAAGATTCTCATTTCTTTTTGGTTTTCCTTTCTCGTTTAGTATTAGTAGTTTAGTATTAAAATAATAAAAAGATTTCTCGTTCTTCTTTTACTTGCTGGGAGCTTTCCTGTGTAAATAGTTTTTCTTGTTTTTAGTTTTTCTCTTTTGTTAAATTTGCTTCTTCAAGAAAAACTAAAACTCCAAAAATATTTCAGTGTGTTTCTTTAAAATTCTTTTCTTTGAGTTGAGTTGGGAGAAGACCACAATGAACATGTTGAGTGACTCTCATATGCATTATTGTTGATCTAACGAAAGAGCCCATATTACCTAGTCTTCTCCTTTGAATAAAATGTTTACAGATTCCAGCTTAGTCCACGGCACACTTGCGCCATTATTATTTTCATATCATTCGGTCATGCAAGTGAAAGACAATAATGACGATAATTCGATGAAGTGATTGAGGTGAAGAAAAGCTGGTATGAACTCCTCTTGTTTTTGTTTTTGTAAATATGTTTAGCTCATCGATCTTGATTCAGTATTATTACTAGTAAGCGTGCACGTGCAACACACGTATAAGATATTTTTTGCGTGTGTTACGTAGTGTGTGGATTCTACAAAAGGGAAATTAAGTGCTTCCTAGGCATGGAGAGAAGGGACTTCGGCCTGATATTATAATGTTACCTAACATGGTGAGGAATTACGTTTGTTATCAGACAGAAACCGCAAAAGAATTGTGGACCGAGGCGACCTACAACCAAATGGTTATTCATAGAGATCTTCCTGTTGGGGAACGTAGCATAAATTTAAAATTTTCCTACGTGTCACCAAGATCTATCTATGGAGAAACCAGCAACGAGGGGAAGGAGAGTGCATCTACATACCCTTGTATATCGCTAAGCGGAAGCGTTCATGTGAACGGGGTTGAAGGAGTCGTACTCGTCGTGATCCAAATCACCGGAGATCCTAGTGCCGAACGGACGGCACCTCCGCGTTCAACACACGTACAGCCCGGTGACGTCTCCCACGCCTTGATCCAGCAAGGAGAGAGGGAGAGGTTGAGGAAGACTCCATCCAGCAGCAACACAATGACATGGTGGTGATGGAGGAGCGTGGCAATCCCGCAGGGCTTCGCCAAGCACCAAGGGAGAGGAGGAGGAGGAGAGGCAGGGCTGCACCAAGAGGAGAAGTTCTCATGTGTGTTGGGCAGCCCAAAACCTCAAGTATATATAGGGGAAAGGGGCTGCGCCCCTTTAGGGTTTCCACCCCAAGGGTGCGGCCAGCCCTAGATGGGACTTGGGGCGGCCAAGAGGGGAGGAGTGCCTCCCAAGTCAAGTGGAGGCCCTCCCCTTAGGGTTTCCCCTCCCATGCGCATGGGCCTTGGGGGCTGGTGCCCCGGCCCATTAAGGCTAGGGCCCCCTACAGCCCATGCTACTGTATTGGACGTGGTGGAACAATTTCCGGACCTCCGGACCCCTCCGAATCCTCCGGAACCTTCGAAGCTTCCGGTACAATCTGAAAAACCTGAACTTTTTCCTAACCCGAACAACAACTTTCCATATATAAATCTTTACCTCCGGACCATTCCGAACTCCTCGTGACGTCCGGGATCTCATCCGGACTCAACAATATTCGGTAACCACATACAAACTTCCTTTATAACCCTAGCGTCCATCGAACCTTAAGTGTGTAGACCCTACGGGTTCGGAGACATGTAGACATGACCGAGGCGTTCTCCGGTCAATAACCAACAGCGGGATCTGGATACCCATGTTGGCTCCCACATGTTCCACGATGATCTCATCGGATGAACCACGATGTCAAGGACTCAATCAATCCCGTATTCAATTCCCTTTGTCTAGCGGTATTGTACTTGCCCGAGATTCGATCGTCGGTATCCCGATACCTTGTTCAATCTCGTTACGGCAAGTCTCTTTACTCGTTCCGTAACACATCATCCCGTGATCAACTCCTTGATCACATTGTGCACATTATGATGATGTCCTACCGAGTGGGCCCAGAGATACCTCTCCGTCACACGGAGTGACAAATCCCGCTCGATTCGTGCCAACCCAATGAGACACTTTCGGAGATACCATAGTGCACCTTTATAGTCACCCGATTCGTTGTGACGTTTGGTATACCCAAAGCATTCCTACGGTATCCGGGAGTTACACAATCTCATGGTCTAAGGAAATGATACTTGACATTAGAAAAGCTTTAGCATACGAACTACGATCTTTGTGCTAGGCTTAGGATTGGGTCTTGTCCATCACATCATTCTACTAATGATGTGATCCCATTATCAATGGCATCCAATGTCCATGGTCAGGAAACCCTAACTATCTATTGATCAACGAGCTAGTCAACTAGAGGCTTACTAGGGACTTGGTGTTTGTCTATGTATCCACACATGTATCTGAGTTTCCTGTCAATACAATTATAGCATGGATAATAAACGATTATCATGAACAAGGAAATATAATAATAACTAATTTATTATTACCTCTAGGGCATATTTCCAACAGTCTCCCACTTGCACTAGAGTCAATAATCTAGTTCACATCGCCATGTGATTAACACTCACAGGTCACATCGCCATGTGACCAACATCCAAAGAGTTACTAGTGTCATTAAACTAGTTCACATCATCATGTGATTAAGACTCAATGAGTTACGGGGTTTGATCATGTTTTGCTTGTGAGAGAGGTTTTAGTCAACGGTCTCAGAACATTCAGATCCGTATGTACTTCGCAATTCTCTATGTCATATTGTAAATGTTGCTTCCACGCTCCACTTGAAGCTATTCCAAATGGTTGCTCCACTATACGATCCGGTTTGCTACTCGAGTCACTCGGATAGGTGTTAAAGCTTGCATCGACGTAACGCTTTCGCCGAACTCTTTATCACCTCCATAATCGAGAAACATGTCCTTATTTACTCCAAGGACAATTTTGACCATTGTCCAATGATCCATTCTGGATCATTCTTGTACCCTAGATGACTCATGGCAAGGCACACTTCGGTGCGGTACACAAACATAGCATACCATAGAGCCTATGTCTAAGGCATAGGGGCGACCTTCGTCCTTTCTCTACGTTACTGCCGTGGTCGAGCTTTAAGTCTTAACTTCATACCTTACAATTCAGCTAAGAACTCCTTCTTTGATGATCCATCTTGAACACCTTCAAGATCATGTCAAGGTACATGCTCATTTGAAAGTATTATTAAACATTTTGATCTATCTTATAGATCTTGATGCTTATTGTTCAAGTAGCCTAATCCAGGTTTTCTATTGAAAATCATCTTTCAAATAACCCTATATGCTTTCCAGAAATTCTACATCATTTCGATCATCAATATGTCAACAACATATACTCATCGAAATTCTATAGTGCTCCCACTCACTTCTTTGGAAATACAAGTTTCTCATAAACTTTGTATAAACCTAAAATCTTTGATCATCTCATCAAAGTGCACATTCCAACTCCGAGATGCTTACTCCGGTCCTTAGAAGGATCGCTGGTGCTAGCATACCTTTTAGCATCCTTAGGATCGACAAAACCTTTCGATTGTATTACATACAACCTTTCCTTACTAAAACCGGTAAGGAAACTCGTCTTGACATCCATCGCCAGATTTCATAAATGCAGCTAATACTAACATGATTCCGACGGACTTAAGCATCGCTACGGATGAGAAAATCTCATCGTAGTCAACTCCTTGAACTTGTGAAAAACTCTTCGCCACAAGTCGAGCTTCATAGACGATGACATTACCGTCCACGTCCGTCTTCTTCTTAAAGATCCATTTATCTCTATGGCTTGCCGATCAACGGGCAAGTCCACCAAAGTCCATGCTTTGTTCTAATACATGGATCCTATCTCGGATTTCATGGCTTCTAACCATTTGTCGGAATATGGGCCCACCATCACTTCTCCATAGCTCGTAGGTTCATTGTTGTCTAGCAACATGACCTTCAAGACAGGATTACCGTACCACTCTGAAGCAGTACGCGTCCTTGTCGTCCTACGAGGTTCGGTAGTGACTTGATCCGAAACTCCATGATTACTATCATAAGCTTCTACTTCAATTGGTGTAGGTGCCACGGGAACAACTTCCTGTGCCCTGCTACACACTAGTTGAAGTGACGGTTCAAGTCTCCACCATCCTCCCACTCAACTTTTCGAGACAAACATTTCCTCGAGAAAGGACCCGATTCAAGAAACAATCCCTATTGCTTCCGGATCTGAATTAGGAGGTATACCCAACTGTTTTTTTTGGGTGTCCTATGAAGATGCATTTTATCCGCTTTGGGTTCGAGCTTATCAACCTGAAACTTTTTCACATAAGCAGCCCCAAACCTTTAAGAAATGACAGCTTAGGTTTATGTAAACCATAATTCATACAGTGTCATCTCAACGGAATTACGTGGTGCCCTATTAAAGTGAGTGCAGTTGTCTCTAATGCCTAACCCATAAACGATAGTGGTAATTCGATGAGAGACATCATGGTACGCACCATATCTTATAGGGTGCAACTATCATGTTCGGACACACCATCACACTATGGTGTTCCAGGCGGTATTAATTGTGAAACAATTTGCACAATGTCTTAATTGTGTGCCAAAACTCGTAACTCAGATATTTATCTCTATGATCATATCATAGACATTCTATCCTCTTGTCACGAAGATCTTAAACTTCACTCTGAAATTACTTGAACCATTCAATATTTCAGACTTGTGTTTCATCAAGTAAATACACTCAAGATCTACTTAAATCATTCGTGAAGTAAGAACATAACGATATTCATCTGCATGCCTCAAAGACTCATTGGACTGCACACATCAAAATGTGTCACTTCAACAAGTTGCTATCTTGTTCCATCTTCTCAAACCGAGGCTTTTCACCATCTTGCCCATGTGGTATGTTTTGCATATCTCAAGTGATTCAAAATCAAGTGAGTCCAAACGATCCATCTGCATGGAGTTTCTTCATGCGTACACACCAATAGACATGGTTCGCATGTCTCAAACTTTTCAAAAACGAGTGAGTCCAAAGATCCATAAACATGGAGCTTCTTCATGCGTTTACACCAATATGACTTACATGGCGATTGCCACAAGTAAGTGGTACTATCATTACTTGTCTTATATCTTTTGGCATGAAAATGTGTATCACTACGATCGAGATTCAATAAACCATTCCTATTAGGTGCAATACCATTGAAGGTATTATTCAAATAAACAGAGTAACCATTATTCTCCTTAAATGAATAACCGTATTGCGATAGACATAATCCAATCATGTCTATGCTCAACGCAAACACCAAATGACAATTATTCAGGTTTAATACTAATCTTGATGGTAGAGGGAGCATGCGATGTTTGATCACATCAAAATTGGAAACACTTCCAACACATATCGTCAACTCACCTTTAGCTAGTCTCCGTTTATTCCGTAGCTTTTGTTTCGAGTTACTAATACTTAGCAACCGAACCGGTATCTTAATACCCTGGTGCTACTAGGAGTACTAGTAAAGTACACTTTAACATAATGTATATCCAATATACTTCTATCGACCTTGCCAGCCTTCTCATCTACCAAGTATCTAGGGTAATGCTGCTCCAGTGGCAGTTCCCCTTATTCCAAAAGCACTTAGTCTCGGGTTTGGGTTCAACCTTGGGTTTCTTCACTAGTGCAGCAGCTGATTTGCCGTTTCATGAAGTATCCCTTCTTGCCCTTGCCCTTCTTGAAACTAGTGGTTTCACCAACCATCAACAATTGATGCTCCTTCTTGATTTCTACTTTCGCGGTGTCAAACATCGCGAATACTTCAAGGATCATCATATCTATCCCTGATATGTTATAGTTCATCACGAAGCTCTAGCAGCTTGGTGGCAATGACTTTGGAGAAACATCACTATCTCATCTGGAAGATCAACTCCCACTCGGTTCAAGTGATTGTTGTACTTCAGACAATCTGAGCACAAGCTCAACGATTGAGCTTTTCTCCCTTAGTTTGCAGGCTAAGATAATCGTCGGAGGTCTTATACCTCTTGACGTGGGCACGAGCCTGAAATCCTAATTTCAGCCCTCGAAACATCTCATATGTTCCGCAACATTTCGAAAACGTCTTTCGTGCCTCAACTCTAAACCGTTTAACTAAACTATCACGTAGTTATCAAAACGTGTATGTCCGATGTTCGCAACATCCACAAGCGACGTTTGGGGTTCATCACACTGAGCGGTGCATGAAGGACATAAGCTTTCTACTGTCCGCATAATCGCTACTTTCAACTTTCAACTATATTTTCTCTAGGAACATATCTAAACAATGGAACTAAAGCGCGAGCTTACGACATATTTTGCAAAAGGTCTTTTGACTATGTTCAGGATAATTAAGTTCATCTTATGAACTCCCACTCAGATAGACATCCCTCTAGTCATCTAAGTGATTACACGATCCGAGTCAACTAGGCCGTGTCCGATCATCACGTGAGACGGACTAGTCATCATCGGTGAACATCTTCATGTTGATCGTATCTACTATACAACTCATGCTCGACCTTTCGGTCTCTGTGTTCCGAGGCCATGTCTGTACATGCTAGGCTCGTCAAGTTAACCCTAAGTGTATTGTGTGTGTTAGAGGCCATGTCTGTACATGCTAGGCTCGTCAACACCCGTTGTATGTGAACGTAAGAATCCATCACACCCGATCATCACGTGGTGCTTAGAAGCGACGAACTTTAGGAACGGTGCACGCTTAGGGAGAACACTCCTTGAAATTGTTGTAAGGGATCATCTTATTTACTACCGTCGTTCTAAGTAAACGAGATGCATAAACATGATAAACATCACATGCAATCAAATAGTGACATGATATGGCCAATATCATTTTGCTCCTTTGATCTCCATCTTGGGCTCCATGATCATCATCGTCACCGCATGACACCATGATCTCCATCATCATGATCTCCATCATCGTGTCTTCATGAAGTTGTCTCGCCAAGTATTACTTCTACTACTATGGCTACCGGTTAGCAATAAAGTAAAGTAATTACATGGCGTTGTTTAATGACACGCAGGTCATACAATAAATAAAGACAACTCCTATGGCTCCTGCCGGTTGTCATACTCATCGACATGCAAGTCGTGAATCCTATTACAAGAACATGATCAATCTCATACATCACATATCATTCATCACATTCTTCTTGGCCATATCACATCACATAGCATACCCTGCAAAAACAAGTTAGACGTCCTCTAATTGTTGTTTGCATGTTTTACGTGGCTGCTATGGGTTTCTAGCAAGAACGTTTCTTACCTCATAAAACCACAACGTGATATGCCAATTGCTATTTACCCTTCATAAGGACCCTTTTCATCGAATCCGCTCCGACTAAAGTGGGAGAGATCGGCACCGCTAGCCACCTTATGCACCAAGTGCATGTCGATCGGTGGAACTTTGTCTCATGTAAGAGTACGTGTAAGGTCGGTCCGGGCCGCTTCATCCCACAATATCGTCGAAACAAGATTGGACTAGTAACGGTAAGCATATTGAACAACATCAACGCCCACAACTACTTTGTGTTCTACTCGTGCAAAGAATCTACGCAATAGACCTAGCTCTTGATGCCACTGTTGGGGAACGTAGCATAAATTCAAAATTTTCCTACGTGTCACCAAGATCTATCTATGGAGAAACCAGCAACGAGGGGAAGGAGAGTGCATCTACATACCCTTGTATATCGCTAAGCGGAAGCGTTCATGTGAACGGGGTTGAAGGAGTCGTACTCGTCGTGATCCAAATCACCGGAGATCCTAGTGCCGAACGGACGGCACCTCCGCGTTCAACACACGTACAGCCGGTGGCGTCTCCCACGCCTTGATCCAGCAAGGAGAGAGGAGAGGTTGAGGAAGACTCCATCCAGCAGCAACACAACGGCATGGTGGTGATGGAGGAGCGTGGCAATCCAGCAGGCTTCGCCAAGCACCAAGGGAGAGGAGGAGGAGGAGGAGGCGGCTGCACCAAGAGGAGAAGTTCTCATGTGTGTTGGGCAGCCCAAAACCTCAAGTATATATAGGGAAAGGGGCTGCGCCCCATTTAGGGTTTCCACCCCAAGGGGTGCGGCCAGCCCTAGATGGGACTTGGGGCGGCCAGAGGGGAGGAGTGCCTCCCAAGTCAAGTGGAGGCCCTCCCCTTAGGGTTTCCCCTCCCATGCGCATGGGCCTTGGGGGCTGGTGCCCTGGCCCATTAAGGCTAGGGCGCCCTACAGCCCATGCTACTGTATTGGACGTGGTGGAACAATTTCCGGACCTCCGGACCCCTCCGAATCCTCCGAACCTTCGAAGCTTAAATTACAATACCAAAAAACCCGAACTTTTCCTAACCCAACAACAACTTTCCATATATAAATCTTTACCTCCGGACCATTCCGAACTCCTCGTGACGTCCGGGATCTCATCCGGACTCGAACAACATTCGGTAACCACATACAAACTTCCTTTATAACCCTAGCGTCATCGAACCTTATGTGTAGACCCTACGGGTTCGGGAGACATGTAGACATGACCGAGACGTTCTCCGGTCAATAACCAACAGCGGGATCTGGATACCCATGTTGGCTCCCACATGTTCCACGATGATCTCATCGGATGAACCACGATGTCAAGGACTCAATCAATCCCGTATTCAATTCCCTTTGTCTAGCGGTATTGTACTTGCCCGAGATTCGATCGTCGGTATCCCGATACCTTGTTCAATCTCGTTACCGGCAAGTCTCTTTACTCGTTCCGTAACACATCATCCCGTGATCAACTCCTTGATCACATTGTGCACATTATGATGATGTCCTACCGAGTGGGCCCAGAGATACCTCTCCGTCACACGGAGTGACAAATCCCAGTCTCGATTCGTGCCAACCCAACAGACACTTTCGGAGATACCTGTAGTGCACCTTTATAGTCACCCGATTCGTTGTGACGTTTGGTACACCCAAAGCATTCCTACGGTATCCGGGAGTTACACAATCTCATGGTCTAAGGAAATGATACTTGACATTAGAAAAGCTTTAGCATACGAACTACGATCTTTGTGCTAGGCTTAGGATTGGGTCTTGTCCATCACATCATTCTACTAATGATGTGATCCCGTTATCAATGACATCCAATGTCCATGGTCAGGAAACCGTAACCATCTATTGATCAACGAGCTAGTCAACTAGAGGCTTACTAGGGACTTGGTGTTTGTCTATGTATCCACACATGTATCTGAGTTTCCTGTCAATACAATTATAGCATGGATAATAAACGATTATCATGAACAAGTAAATATAATAATAACTAATTTATTATTGCCTCTAGGGCATATTTCCAACACTTCCGCACCGGTGAAGACTGAAGTCAGTAAACCAGTGAAAAAAAAGTGATGATTTCGGCATAGAGCATATGTTCCATAGTAAAGCTTCGGCACAAACTGCAGTCAGAAAATTCATCTCATTCATATTTGGTTAGTTATGCAGACACGTAATTCATCTCATTCTTATTTGCTTAGCTTTCTAGACATGTAACCAATTCATGCACAAATGCGGGTGACAAGGAACACATGAAATAAATAAATAAAAGCATATCACCATATCACATATCATCTAAAAATTGCATTATCTAATTGAACTACAAGAACTGACCGTAGTGGGACTTTTGTCAAAATGACACATTAGAGCCATCATCTCATCTCACGGAACCTTGTAACTTTTAAAAAATTGTATATGACCATAAAAAATATATTTTGAAAATTGTATCATTTCATTGAACTACAGAAACTGCAAATAGTAGGAAGGATTTATAAAACAGACACGACACTCCTCCCCAATTATGATGATCCGTTGGCATAAAACCTTTTACTTTTGTTTCATCTTTCATATCCCTCACATGAATGATGAGAAGATGGCTCCGCTCCGCTCTCCGCTCCCTAGCTCTCCCCTTCCCACCTAGCCTCCAGCCACCGCCGGTGACCCCTCGCCGGCTGCCCTTCCCCCCCCCTCCCCCTCCCCCTTTTCCCTGCCATGGCGGACTCGGTCTTGACCACAGCCGACCGCCACGCGACCCTCTCCGCGGCGCGTGTCCTCTAGTGACCACTGCTCAGCTCGGAGAGCGAGTCCCAGCCTCAGAGCAATCGCCGCCCGCCGCCCGCCCCGCCCCGCAGGCTCCTCCTCCGCGCCCACGGCTCCTCCGCGCCCACGGTTCCTCGGCGCGCGCCCAGGCTGCCGGCGAAACCGCCTTGCCCCCGCCGAGGTACACGCGTCTCTGGCGGAGATGTGGTGGGCGAGGGCGGATGCCGCTCCCGGCGTCGGAACCGCCGCCGTCGCCCAGCAGCGGCCACCTCAGCCCTCCGGCGCCCGCCGCCGAGCCCGCTCGCCGAAGTCGCTGGCTCGCTTTGTTGCACAGACCGCCACGGGTGCGTCATCGCACTAACGACATCCGGTGCCGCACATGCTCGCGATGCAGGCATGACTCCGCTCAGCGACCCATCGCGCGGGGCGTGGCGCCGCGATCGTCAATAAAGAAGGCTACCCGGCCGCTCCAAAGACGCGTGCGGCCGTCCTCCGCGCTCATCCTCTGCCGCCCCGCAACAATTGCCACGGCGACACCTACGGTCGACGCGCGCCCGCCAGAGCCTGTCGCGGATCATCATGGCACGCACTGTCGAGATGGAGGACGCGAGAGGGTTCTGTCCAGCGCGATGGTCGCGTCCATCACCGCAACCGACCGTCCGTCTCCGCCCCGAGGTGGCTGCGCTGCTCGGGACTCATTCGACCTCGTCGGCGACTTCACCGTCCCACCGTCACCACCGGAGGACTTTACGATCTGTTCATTTCGCTGGCCATCAAGGAGCGGCTCGCCGGCGACCACTTCATCCGCTCGCCACGCTTCTCCCTTTCGATGCGGCCTTGTTGTAAGCTCGCGCACGCCGGCTGCAGCGAGTTCGAATTCCACATCGAACTCGAGCTGCGCGGTGTCCCCGCTCAAGCATGGCACCTCTCCACCGCCGAGCATATCCTCGGGCAAAGCTGCTGGATCGAACGTCTCCACCCCCACACCCGTTCCCGCGACGACCTCGCCACCTTCCGGCTATCTGGGCGCACGCATGACCCTGACAAGATCCATCGCGATCGCCATTCTTGAGGTGGTCGGCGGTGCCGCGGCCTTGGCCTCCGGCGCGCCCACCATCGATCCTCGACCTACCCCATCTCCATCGCGCTAGCCCGCTCCGTCATGATCGAGACCGCGGCGACTACAAGGCCCTCGGCGAAGGGCGACCACGAGCGCGGTACCGACGGAACGCGACCACGCCCGCCGATCGGGTCGTCGCGCGCCGCATGGACGCATAGCGCAGAGCCGCAGACGCGCCCGCCACCGGCGGGCCGACGGCATGGCCATGGACGACCTGGGCTGGCGCGTCGCTAGGCTGGCAAGGTCTGATGGCCTATCCTCGTCGCCGACGTGGCCTTCCGGCGCCGGCTCCGGCGCGGCGCCGTCCGCGAATCCGCTGCGTACGGGCATGATGCCACGGCTCGGGCAACGAGGGGCCACCGCCGCTCACCAAGCGAGAGAGGAAAAGGCAGAGGAAAGCAAAGGAGCGATCTGCAGAGGGCCCGTCTGGCTGAATCGACGCGGTCGCCACAGACGCCAGGTGGGCGGTCGAGCAGCGTGTCGACCCACAACCGCCGCGAGTTCAAATCGGTGGCCGCAACGATCCCAATGAGCGATCCTATGGGGCATAGACCCACCACCCACGCCTTGCCGGCACTGTCGGGATCTGGCCCATGGGTGTTGCGCGCCTGTCGCCTCGCAGGAGAGATCTGCAGCGCCAGAGACCCGGTCGGGACAAAGTGGAGATACCGCCTCACCCGTGCCAGAGGTGGGGCTGGATTCCGCTGACCAGTCCGCCGCCACCAATCCCTCTCACGATGCCTCGGGCGGGAACGCCTCTCGGCGCCGACCCTCCCGCCTTTGCTGGGGCCGTCTCCACTGCTGCCGCTGCATGGTCGGCCCAGCCCTAGCAGCCGGTTGCGATTCTGCAGCGGCCCACGCCTACACCTCCCCTCCTGCTGCCCACCGAAGACCAGCTACCCCCAAACGCTGGGGCCGCGACAAACCAAGGCCCAAGTGGCCGCACGTCGAGCCGCTTCGCATCGCCTCCATTTACGCTACGGCGATCCCGAAGCCGCACTACGCCATAGCCATGGACCCTTGGAGAGTTTCTGGCCACCGCCACGAAACACCTCAACGCCGCCCTGCCGGCCCCTGGAAAGAAGCCACGCCGACCCCTCAACTTCGCCCCTCGCCGTGGACGATCTGCAGCTACGACTTGCCAACCGAGCGCCCCTCCCACGGCGGAGCGGCGCGCCCACGTGCAAATCCTGCGCACCCTTGGGATCATAGGGATCGATCAGAAGATCTCTGCCGCTGAGATGAAAGCCTATGACGGCATGTTCGCGGCACCGCTACCCCTGACGGTACTCAAGGCCATTGCCACACTGGTTGACCGCGAGGTCCCAGTCTGCATGGCACCGGCTGTGACCGGCAGCGTCGACGTTGCATGTGAAGGCTAGACCAGCATACGCGCGCCCGCCCGTCGATCCCGTTCCCATGGATCACGGCCTTAAGATCGCTATCTGGAATGTGCGCGGCATGAACGCGCGGGCTCGGCGACATGCTATCCGGTCGCTGCTGGACACCACCGGGGCCTCCATTGTTTGCATTCAAGAAACGAAAATGGAGTTGATCTACTCGGCTATTGTCCTTGATGCGCTTGGTTCCGAATTCGATGACTACACGTACCTCCCAGCCGATGGCACGCGGGCGCATCTTGTCAAGCGTGGAAGAGTAGGGCCGTGACCATCACGGACCCAATGTTCACCACCAATGCGATCATCGCTAAGGTGACCACGACCACCGCCCTCCTTGGTGGCTAACGGTGGTATACGGACCCGTGAAGATGCGCATAAGGTGGCATTCCTGCAGAGCTTCGCGACATCCGAGCCGCCGCCCGGGCCCGTGGATGGTTTGCGGCGACTTCAATCTTATCCTCCGCGACGGCGACAAAAACACGGCACCGTCGGCGGCGCATGATGGGCAAATTCCGCCGTCTCACAAATGACCTCGCGCTCAAGGAGATCTACCTCAACGGGCGGCGCTACACATGGTCCAACGAGCAAACACCGCCGACGCCAGCAGCTCGACCGTGTGCTTTGCACGCTGATTGGGAGGACACGCCGGCGGATGCCACCTTCGATGTCTCGCGGCTATGGTGTCGGACCACGTCCGTTCTTCTCGCTGGATTGCTCGCCCACGCCCACCTCACACCGGAGGTTCCATTTTGAGGAATACGGCTACGCTTGGATGGATTCCATGACGTGGTGACCGCAGCACGGGCTCTACACACCACGCCGATCCTTCCACCGCTCATGCTACGGCTACGAGCAACGGCGGCTAGCCTCACTAGCCGAGTTCCGTGTCTCTGAGCAACATCAAGGCCAAGTCGCGATATCACGGAGCTCATCTCGCGCTCGACCAAGCCGTGAATCGCGCAACCTCTCGCCACGAGAGGTCAGCTACGCAAGCAGCTCAAGATATCCTACCTTGGGCTCGCATCCATGGGCGCGACGATCGCCCGAAGAACGCCTCGCATTGCCAACCTCAAGGACGGCGACGCCAGCACCGGTTTCTTCCACCGGCAATGCTCATTCCGTCGGCAGAAGAACCACATCTACAGCCTGGCCGTGGAAGACAGGGTGCTCACGGACCACTCTGACATGGCCGAGGCGGCCTTCGCCCATTTCGAGGCCTTCTTTGGCACGGCGACGCGCCGGGAGCACTCGGCTGGACTGTCACATACTCATTGAGCCGACCGACCTCGCCGACCTTGATGCGCCGCTCATTGGCGAGGAGATTTGGGAGGCTGTCAGCGCCTCCCGCCAAGAAGGCGCCAGCCCAGACGGGTTCACAAATGAATTTCTCTGGCGCATCTTTGGACTACCATCGAGCAGATTTCCTTGACGTGTTCCAAAGAACTATATGACCTGCGAGGAAGGGATTCTACAAGTTGAACCAAGCATTGCCGACGCTTCTTTGCCAAAGCCGACACCCATGGGCTGCGCGACTACCGCCGATCTGCTGATTCACCTTGTGGCCAAAATCTTCGCCAAGGTGCTCTCGATCCGCCTCGGTGCCAAGCCGACAACCCGGTTAGCCGCAACCAAAATGCTTTCATCTCGGGAAGGAGCTTGCACGACAACTCGTCCTTGTCAGCGATCACTCAAGTCTTTGCACCAATTGGGAGCTCCGAGAGTCATGCTCAAGCTCGACCTCACGCGCCTTTGATTCCCCGTCATGGCCATTCCTCTTTGAGGTTCTACGCCAAGATATGGATTCGGGAACAATTCTTGGAGTGGGCGGCCATCCTCCCTGTCTTCTGCGAGCACACGCATCCTCCCGAACAGCGAGCCCGCCCACCCATATGGCACCGCAAGGGCTCCGTGAGGCGACTCCATGTCCCCGCAGCTCACGTGCTCATGGTCGACACCTGGGGCGGCTCCTCGACGCTCCACTTGCTGGGCATCCTGCGGCCGCTACACCGACGGCGCCACATCCCGGCGATCTCCTCTCGCCGACGACGCCATGGTCTTCGCCCGCGCCACGGCGGACGACACCATCGCGATCGGGAGATCCTCGCCTTGTTCGGCAGGGCCTCCTACTGGTGAACTTCACCAAGAGCTCCGCCACCATCCCGCACGGCGACCAAGCGCCACGGAGATGATCGCGACCTCGGCTGCCCGGTGGCGACTCTCCCATCACCTACCTCGGCATCCCCATGTCCACGCGCCGCCCATCGCGCCGCCTACAACCCATGGTTGATGCGGTTGCCGCCGCCTACCGACCGAAGGCTCGGCTAATGACTAAAGCCGGGCGCCTCGCTGCTGGTTAAGTCGGTCTTGAGTGCCATCCTGATGCACCAATCGCTATGTTCGCGCCCCAAAAAACTCTCAAGCGGATCGAGAAGATTCAGCGGTTTTCTTTAAATTTGGGCGCGCCACGCCGATGGCGGACATCGCCACGTGAATCGAACGAGTTTGCCGCCCCATCGAGCTTGGGGGCTCAGGCGTCGCGAGACCTCGGCGTGCGGTCTCGCCTGCGACTACGCTGGTTATGGTTCTCGAACGGACCCGGAGCGAGCATGGCGGGCCGGACCTTCAATTCGCCACTAAGGCGTGCCACATTACTCGCATCCACGCTCACGCCATTGGGAATGGGCGACCGTCCCGCTTCTGGGAGGACCGATGGATAGGTGGCCAATCCGTGCGAGCTCATGCCTAACCTCTACTACCGCATCCCCAGCGGCAGACGGAAGACGAGAACCGTGGCGGGCGGACTCAATGGCAACTCCCAGGCACGCGACATCCAAGGCAACCTCGGCCTCCACGAGATTGGTCAAGATCTCTGACTCTGGCAGATCATGCAAAGACACTGAGCTCTCCACCACACCGACAAAGTTGATCCGAGATGGACGGCGAAGGCACCTACTCCGCCATCCTCTGCTACACGGCCACCTTCCATGGATCAACGGCCGCCATTCCCGGAAGCTCATCTTGAAGTGTTACGCCGCCGCCATGGTCAAGTTCTTCCACCGTTAGCCAACCAGACCGCCGATTCTTCAGGAGAGAGGAGAGGGCGCGCCACGGTTTCGATATCATCCCAGCGCCTCCTATGTGACCAAAGAATCGGAGACGATCGCGACACTGCTGCTGAATGCCCCCTAGCCCGACAGGCATGGCACGAGACCACAGCCAGCTACGCATACCGCCCCGATCCCAACACAGAACTGCGTAAACACGGATTGGTGGAACCATGCCAAGGAAGACACGCCACGATCCTTCGCAAGGCCACAAATCTGTCGCGCTGCGTGCCTTGGATGGTGCGGAAACACAGGAACAGCCGCGTCTTCGACAATACGACTCCATCCCTTAACACGCTCTAGATAGCATCCAGACGAGGCCCGCTCATGGCGGCAGCTGGGGCACCGGTCTCCGACTTGTGCTGCCCCAAACCTGGGATGTGCATTAATCCACCTGCTGCAACCCACACATCCTCAGATGTCTGTAACTGAACCTCCCCCTTTTCAATGAAAAGAAACGCAAGGCTTTTGCGTTTTCTTGAAGAAAAAAAAAACATGAATGATGAACCTTCATATTGCCTTTAAGAGTCATGCTTGGAAATGAAGGGAACATGAAATCTAGAATATTGTTGCCAACGCCATGACTCGTTTGTGAAGATGTGCCATGGTCAATCCAGTTCTGGTATGAATCCATGATCCACACTTTTCCCAATGATCCCAAGTCTGAAACAGACAAAATAAGGAATCCATAGTCGACACTTGTACATCAGTTTTTACACAGGACTAACTGGAGCTTGTGAAACAGACAAAATAAGGAATCCATAGTCGACACTTGTACATCAGTTTTTACACAGGACTAACTGGAGCTTGTGCCTGATTCTATTTGATTGCTAAAGTAACAGAGCTAATAAAATGAATAGGACATGAGAAAAAAAATACCCAAGCTTGCTGTTGATTACCGTATATTGAGGCGCTAGAGATTACACTAAAAACTGTCCAATAAAATAGCATAGAAAAGTTGCTCAAAATAAATAGTATGGCACAATGGCATAGAGGAATGTCACATAAGAATATAGTAAGCCCTGCAGTCTAGTTTCTATGCTTCTCTAATACTGAAAGCAATACCAAATATAACTGTATAGTTCTTTGAGAGTAATATAAAATGGCGGGCTCACTTCAATATCCAATCCAAATGCACACATCTCACTCAGAATTGCTACATGATTAGGTAATTATGCATGTAACCTTAGTTGTCCAGAACACAGGGGGCTGATGCGTATTAGAAATGGAATTGGCAAGATGCAGAGCCGCCTACTTGCCAACACCATCAAATGTGACATGAAAAATATAGAATAGAATCTTCATGAAACAAATCTGCAGACAATACCAAAACAAGAAAAATATCGAGTGGTGATAGAACTCGAAATACAAATATCTCCATGACAGACTCATCCAATCTTCGCAAAACTGGAGTTTTCTCGGTTTTTTTCTGTAATAACTGTTAGATTCTGAAAGGATTATGTCATCCTAGTGTTAAGGCCTCTAGGGCATTTATATTTAGTCTCAGTGAAGAAGAGTAGTTCAAAATGATGCCCCATTGATGAATTCAAGATATAATTCTGCTAATTTAGAAGTTGGATAATTCATAATATGCACATGTAGGACACGGATTCATATAATGAAACGGGAAGTGCAAAAGAATGTAGTTGATTACTCCACTATTTAGGTATAGAGCAGTTGCCATCTCTCAAGTAAATCGAACCATAGGATCGACAGAAATGGTTTTCTGAACAATAACCTTTTTCTTCACTTCCTCCTCTCTTGACAGTACATGTTTCAAGATTTGTTGTGCTCATGATCGTTAGAAATATAAATATGCAAAGGCAATTAATAAATATTCGTCCAACACATGTTTTTCTAAATATATGTTGGGGTAAAGGTAGAAAGAGATATACAAGGGGAACCTATTTCTGCCTTCTAAAAGTATCTCTTCTTGGGTCATACATTTTTCTTCCCAGTTTCCGCTGCTTCTAAAGAGATACAATACAAGGTAGATATATAATCACATGGAGTGCAGGAGCAAACCATCAGTGGATCCCTAATTTACCGTTTATTTTGTCATTACAATTGAATAAATTATACAGAAGATCACTCTTTTCCCAACGTCTGTAACAACCAATGAGGCATAAAAGCTAAATCCCTAGCATTACTATACTATGTGGCATGAATTATGAAGAATAGGGGTTGTCTTAGTATGCATAGATTTAAACCTTTGCTTTTGAATAGAATTGCTGGAGAAATATGGCCAGTATGCATCCTTCAACTGTACTAATATGAAATATACTGTCTTATGTTATTATTGTTATACTAATTTGATTATAATTCGAGGAGAAGAGGGCACAAGAGAAGTTGCCTGTCTAGCGCAGGGGACCTTCAAATTCTCAGTACCCCAATGGATTTTAAGTAATCCTGAATTAGTTGACACCAAAAGTTACTACAGCACAGTGTGGATGTGAATTCTCTTGTCATTTTGAAGTTAGACTGTGATCAGCATATATGCAAAGGCAGTGCACACAGATAAACAAAAAGTCAAATTTTCTTTGCTGATTTGCTATGTACTGAAGTACATGCAGTACCTACAGACTCTGAATCAACCTAAGAGCCCATAGTTAATTAGCACAGCCACCATTTTATTAATGAACAAATACCACCCAGTGGATATGTGCTCTTCTAATTCTATTTATGCACATCATCTTACCATGCATTCCAAACACACCATAACAGACTCAAGAGGGCCATCTGCGTCGGGGCTCAAGAGGAGCCTCTCAGTGAGTTGTGCAGCGCGGCGGGTGGGGTCTGCACCGCAGAGGAGTTGGACTCGGCGGCCTACAAACACAGAGGAGGAGGCTAGCATACACAAGCCGGGACGCTCAGTAGAATGGTGAAAATGCACACGCATCAAATCCTAACGGAAATCCAAAGCTATTGAAAATGTATAATACCCAGTATCACACATCATTTCAACATGACAAGAAATAAATACAGAGTTGATCTGAGGACATTAGAATAACTACATACACAGAATCTAGTTTCAGAATTGCAAGGTATCAACTGAACGGGAATATTTGGCAGACGTTAATAAGTACAAGTAACTCTTATATGCAGTATGGCAGCATCAAGGCAGCTAAAAAGAGCAGGGCTGTCCATGTATTCATGATTATTACATGCATCACCAAATTTCACCTGGATTAGCAGCATATAATGTCCATGTGTTCCTGCTTGTTAATGTAAGTTCAGGTGTAGAATTAATATTTATTTAGACTATAATGGCTTACCGATATGCAAAGAAAAAAAAAGATGGCATAATGTAGAACAGCAAAAATGATGTAATGTTCAATGCAGTAAGGTGAGATGCAGACTATTGAAGGAAAATCCATCACATATTGCCTTTGCTATTTTTCTTGTCATGCTTATGTTTATTGGTATTGTAGGCTCTCATTCGGCAAAAAAAAAAAATCTGACTACACATCATTGCCGTTTTAGGAAAGCAAAAACCAACTAAACCAGCAACTTAAAAATAACTTTGAAAAATATACCACAAAGTGTGTGAGGGATCAATTTTCTGATTCGATTGATTCATCAATAGCTTCCTTGGCCACATCAAAAAGATCCCTCAAAGATGCAGCTGAAACAGGGCCTCCATGTTGCCCAACAGTAATGCACTCTCGGATTGTTAGAAGGTGTGGACTGCATAATCTTCCTTTTGGAAAAACACAAGTGTTAAAGAAGAAGCAACAAAGAACAGAAAGAGTTGAAGAAGCATATGCAATGATCAGACATTGGAATAGCATGTACAATGCGACTACAGAGTTCAGAGTAAGCAGCATTGATGAACTGAAGGAGCGTCAACATAGATAGACAGATCATAATCATCTACCCCATTATGTACATCAACCCGATTCTGCAGTCCACCGCTCCAATACATATGTTTGCATATATGTTTTAACTATGGCACTCTATGAAGCAAGCTTAGAATTGACAGAAATTGTCATTGCAACTAGAATGAATCTGAGGGAAGGAACCTGCAGCGTGGAGGTCCGGCGGCGCGTGGACGACGCGTGTGTGGAGCGTGGATGAGGTGGCCCGGAGGCGGACGTGCGCCTGTAGCGTGGACGCGGCGGTCCGGCGGATCGAGGAGAGGCACAGGTCGCGGCGGTGCTTGGGCGCGGCGGTCCGGACGTGCGCGTCGAGCGTGGCCGCGGCGGTCCGGCGGTTCGTGGAGAGGCACAGGTCGCGGCGGTCCGACGGTGCTTGGGCGCGGTGGTCCGGCGGCGCGTGGAGATCGAGGCACAGGTCGAGCGGTCCGGCGGCGCATGGAGATCGAGGCGGTGGCTGGCGGCGAGGGTGGGGCGGTGGCTGGCGGCGAGGCGTGGGGCGTGGTCGGGAGAGGGCAGCGTTTTCTTTAGTGCGTGAAAGAGGAGAGGACTAACGTAATGGCACGGTGGGTAATTAATTACCGTAATGGCATGATGGGTAATTAAAGCATAAAACATGTTTAGTATGCTAGAGGAACGTAAACCATCAGATAATAGGATTTGACGGATAGGATGAATTGTTTCTCCGCTCTTTTATGCTTTTATATGGGTAAATAAATAGATAGATAGTAGATGAGTAAACATGTTTAAGATGACAATTAGAGATTATAGTTGCTCATACCATGCTTAAATAGCTAGGAGCGGATAATAATTTATTTTGAGTGTCAACATGCATTAAAATAATTATGATGTAGTATGATAGTATGGTATCTCCCTCTGAACAATTCGAGTGGCTAGACTTGGCACATGTTCACGCATGTAGTTGATTCAAAACCAACATAGCCTCCATGATATTTATGCTTATGGTGTTTGATATCCTACTCATGCTCGTATTCAATGTTAATTATTCTCAATGCATGTTTATGACCGTTTTCACTCTCTAGCTGGTCGCTTCTAATCTATTTGCTAGCCTTCGCCTGTACTAAGCAGGAATACTGCTTGTGCATCCAAATCCTTAAACCCAAAGTTGTTCCAGATGAGTCCACTATATCTACCTATATGTGGTATTATTCTGCCATTCCAAGTAAATTTGCATGTGCCACCTCTAAACATTCAAATAAACATATGTTTTGTGTGCCTGTACCGCTCATGAAGCGACAGGGAGTGGTCAGTACATTCCATGCTAAGCGGGTTATTCTCATGATGAGTATTTATTCACTTGTCCTTATACTAGAGGGGCTGGTAATCAGGATGCCCAATCCCATGATCAAATCGAAAATAATGAAACAAACTCCTCTGGGAAGCTGTTGGTATGGAGTGTACCCGAGGATTCGGCTAGCCATGGTTTGTGATTGTTGGTGGAAGGGGAGTAAACTTTACCTATTCCGCTTGGGAACCGCCGCTAATTTGTTTAGCATGGAAGATATTAAAAACTCTCGGTCGTGATGTTGACAGGAAAGGCATACCTTCTAAAATTATATTCATCTCTGTTTTAAGTTTCGATCTCTGGCACTTTTGCAAAATCTCCGCTTCCCTTGGCGAAGGGCTTATCCATTTACTTTTATGTTATTTTACTTTTATTGAGTCATCACCCTCTCAATTAAGCACCAGTTGGGGAGAACTATTGTCATCCTTATGTGTTGAGTATAGTTAATGTTGAGTGTGACATGACTGGATCTTTTGTACCATGAATTACAATGTTTAGTCGTTGCTTGAACTTCAGAGGTGCTCTGCATTTATGTTTTGCGGTCTCAGAAAGGGCTAACTAGATAGCATGTTTGTTGGGGAACGTAGTAATTTCAAAAAAAAATCCTATGCACACGCAAGATCATGGTGATGCAGAGCAACGAGAGGGGAGAGTGTCGTCCACGTACCCTCGTAGACAGTTAAGCGGAAGCGTTATGACAACGCGGTTGATGTAGTCGTACGTCTTCACGATCGACCGATCCTCGATGCGAACGTCGGCACCTCCGCTGCGTTGACACGCTTCAGCTTCGGTGATGTCCCGCGAACTCACGATCCATGAGAGCTCGAGGGAGAGTTTCGTCAGCACGACGGCGTGGTGACGATGTTGATGAAACTACAGTCGCAGGGCCTCGCCTAAGCACTGCTACGATATGACCGAGGTGGATTATGGTGGAGGGGGGCACCGCACACGGCTGAGAGAGATCAATGATCAACTTGTGTGTTCTAGGGTGCCCCGTGCCCCCGTATATAAAGGAGCAAGGGGGGAGGCGGCCGGCCAAGGAGGAGGGCGCGCCAAGGGGGGAGTCCTACTCCCACCGGAGCAGACTCCTCCTTCGTAGTAGGAGTAGGAGAAGGGGAAGGAGGAGGTGGAGAGAAGGAAGGAGAGGGGGGCGCCGCCCCCTTCCCTTGTCCAATTCAGACTGGGGCAAGGGAGGGCCGCGAGCCACCTCCTGACTGCCCTCTCTCTTCTCCACTAAGGCCCAACAGGCCCATTACATCCCCCCCGGGGGGTGGTTCCAGTAACCCCCCGGTACTCCGGTAAAATCCCGATTTCACCCGGAACTCTTCCGATGTCCAAATGTAGGCTTCCAATATGTCAATCTTTATGTCTCGACCATTTCGAGACTCCTCGTCATGTCCGTGATCATATCTGGGACTCCGAACTACCTTCGGTACATCAAAACACATAAACTCATAATACCGATCGTCACCGAATGTTAAGCGTGCGGACCCTACGGGTTTGAGAACTATGTAGACATGACCGAGACACGTCTCCGGTCAATAACCAATAGCGGAACCTGGAAGCTCATATTGGTTCCTACATATTCTACAAATATCTTTATCGTTCAAACCGCATAACAACATACGTTGTTCCTCTTGTCATCGGTATGTTACTTGCCCGAGATTCGATCGTCGGTATCTCAATACCTAGTTCAATCTCGTTACTAGCAAGTCTCTTTACTCGTTCCGTAATGCATCATCCCGCAACTAAATCATTAGTTACATTGCTTGCAAGGCTTATAGTGATGTGCATTACCGAGAGGGCCCAGAGATACCTCTCCGACAATCGGAGTGACAAATCCTAGTCTCGATCTATGCCAACTCAACAAGTACCATCGGAGACACCTGTAGAGAACCTTTATAATCACCAAGTTACTTGTGACATTTGGTAGCACACAAAGTGTTCCTCCGGTATTCGGGAGTTGCATAATCTCATAGTCATAGGAACATGTATAAGTCATGAAGAAAGCAATAGCAACATACTAAACGATCAAGTGCTAAGCTAACGGAATGGGTCAAATCAATCACATCATTCTCCTAATGATGTGATCCTGTTTATCAAATGACAACTCATGTCTATGGTTAGGAAACTTAACCATCTTTGATAAACGAGCTAGTCAAGTAGAGGCATACTAGTGACACTTTGTTTGTCTATGCATTCACACATGTATTATGTTTCCGGTTAATACAATTCTAGCATGAATAATAAGCATTTATCATGAAATAAGGAAATAAATAATAACTTTATTATTGCCTCTAGGGCATATTTCCTTCAATGTTATCATATTATATCATGATTGTTTTGACAAATTGTTGGCATCCGAGATATCTTATTATTGCTCGCTAGTTGGTTATGTCATTGGTATGAGTAAATGCGAGACCTAAATGTTATCATGAATATTGTTAATTAATAATCCTTGCTGAAAACTTGAGCATTAGTTAAAGTATATTTACAATAACAAGAACAAAAAGAGTATGTAAAAGTTTTTCTTTATCACTTTCAGTTTGTCAACTGAATTGCTTAAGGACAAGCACTGAATTAAGCTCGGGGGAGTTGATACGTCCCAAATGTATCTACTTTTCTGAACACTTTTGCTCTTGTTTTGGACTCTAATTTGCATGATTTGAATGGAATTAACCCGGACTAACACTGTTTTTCAGCAGAATTGCCATGGTGTTGTTTTTGTGCAGAAATAAAAGTTCTCGGATTGAGTTGAAAATTTATGGAGAATTATTTCAGAATATATAAAAGATATTGGTGAAGGAAATTGTTAGAGGGGGGGGGGGGGTCACCAGGGCGCCACAACCTAGGTGGCGCCTCCAGGGCGCGCCTAGCAGGCTTGTGGGTCCCTGGCTGCTCCCGCAACCCTAACTCCAACTCCATAAGTACCTATTTGCGAAGAAAAAAAATCAGAGAGAAGGAATCATTGCGTTTTACGATACATAGCCGCCGCCACCTCCTGTTCTTCATCGGGAGGGCTGATCTGGAGTCTGTTTCGGGCTCCGGGGAGGGGGATTCGACGCCGTCGTCATCATCAACCTTCCTCCATCATCAATTTCATGATGCTCGCCACCGGAAGTGAGTAATTCCTTCGTAGGCTTGCAGGATGGTGATGGGTTGGATGAGATTTATCATGCAATCGAGTTAGTTTTGTTAGGGCTTGATCTCTAGTACCCACTATGTTCTGAGATTGATGTTGCTATGACTTTGCTATGCTTAATGCTTGTCACTAGGGCCCGAGTGCCATGATTTCAGATCTGAACCCTTTATGTTTTCACGAATATATTTGTGTTCTTGATCCTATGTTCCAAGTTATACGCACCTATTACGTGTTATGATCCGCATACCCCAAGGTGACAAAAAATGGGATTCTTTCCGGTGATTGCCGTAGTTTGAGGAGTTCATGTATTCACTATGTGTTAATGCTTTGTTTCGGTTATCTATTAAAAGGAGGCCTTAATATCCCTTAGTTTTCTTATGGACCCCGCTGCGATGGGAGGGTAGGACAAAAGATGTCATGCACGTTCTTATTATAAGCACGTATGACTATATACAGAATACATGCCTACATTACATTGATGAATTGGAGCTAGTTCTGTGTCACCCTAGGGTATAACTATTACACGATGAATGTTAGCCAACATAATTATCCATCACTGATCCAATGCCTACGAGCTTTTCTCATATTGATCTTTGCTAAGTTATCATTGTTGCTGCTGCCGTTACAATTGCTACCAAACTACTACTGTTACCGTTACTGCTACTGTAGCTATTGTTGGGGAACGTAGTAGTTTCAAAAAAACTCCTACGCACACGCAAGATCATGGTGATGCATAGCAACGAGAGGGGAGAGTGTTGTCCACGTACCCTCGTAGAACGAAAGCGGAAACGTTATGACAACGCGGTTGATGTAGTCGTACGTCTTCACGATCGACCGATCCTAGTACCAAACGTACGGCACCTTCGCGATCTGCACACGTTCAGCTCGGTGACGTCCCACGAACTCACGATCCAGTAGAGCTTCGAGGGAGAGTTCCGTCAGCATGATGGCATGATGACGGTGATGATGAAGTTACGGACGCAGGGCTTCACCTAAGCACCGCTATGATATGACCGAGGTGGATTATGGTGGAGGGGGGCACCGCACACGGCTAAGAGATGAATGATCAACTTGTGTGTCTATGGGGTGCCCCCCTCCCCCGTATATAAAGGAGTGGAGGGGGAGGAGGCCGGCCTCCTAGGCACACCCCAAGGGGAGTCCTACTCCCACCGGGAGTAGGATTCCACCCCTTCCAAGAGTAGGAGTAGGAGGGAAGGAAGGAGGAGAGAGGGGGAAGGAAAAAAGGGGGGCGCCGCCCCCCTTCCTTGTCCAATTAGGACTAGAGGGGGAGGGGGCGCGCGGCCTGCCCTGGCCGCCATTTCCTCTCTCTACCAAGGCCCATGAGGCCCATTACACTCCCCGGAGGGTTCCGGTAACCCCCCGGTACTCCGGTATTCGTCCAAACTCCCTCGGAACCCTTCCGAAGTCCAAACATAGTCATCCAATAAATCGATCTTTATGTCTCGACCATTTCGAGACTCCTCATCATGTCTGTGATCATATCCGGGACTCCGAACTACCTTTGGCACATCAAAGCACATAAACTCATAATACCGATCATCACTGAACGTTAAGCGTGCGGACCCTATGGGTACGAGAACTATGTAGACATGACCGAGACTCATCTCCGGTCAATAACCAATAGCGGAACCTGGATGCTCATATTGGTTCCTACATATTCTACGAAGATCTTTATCGGTCAAACTGCATAACAACATACGTTGTTCCCTTTGTCATCGGTATGTTACTTGCCCGAGATTCGATCGTCGGTACCTAGTTCAATATCGTTACCGGGAAGTCTCTTTACTCGTTCCGTAATACATCATCCCGCAACTAACTCATTAGTTGCATTGCTTGCAAGGCTTATAGTGATGTGCATTACCGAGAGGGCCCAGAGATACCTCTCCGACAATCGGAGTGACAAATCCTAATCTCAATCTATGCCAACTCAACAAGTACCACCGGAGACACCTGTAGAGCACCTTTATGATCACCCAGTTACGTTGTGACGTTTGGTAGCACACAAAGTGTTCCTCGATATTCGGGAGTTGCATAATCTCATAATCACAGGAACATGTATAAGTCACGAAGAAAGCAATAGCAATATACTAAACGATCAAGTGCTAAGCTAACGGAATGGGTCAAGTCAATCACATCATTCTCTAATGATGTGATCCCGTTAATCAAATGACAACTCATGTCTATGGCTAGGAAACTTAACCATCTTTGATTCAACGAGCTAGTCCAGTAGAGGCATACTAGTGACACTCTGTTTGTCTATGTATTCACATATGTACTAAGTTTCCGGTTAATACAATTCTAGCATGAATAATAAACATTTATCATGATATAAGGAAATATAAATAACAACTTTATTATTGCCTCTAGGGCATATTTCCTTCATCTCCCACTTGCACTAGAGTCAATAATCTAGATTACACAGTAATGATTCTAACACCCATGGAGTCTTGGTGCTGATCATGTTTTGCTCGTGAGAGAGGCTTAGTCAACGGGTCTGAAACATTCAGGTCCGTATGTATCTTGAAAATCTCTATGTCTCCCTCCTTGACTTGATCGCGGATGGAATTGAAGCGTCTCTTGATGTGCTTGGTTCTCTTGTGAAATCTGGATTCCTTTGCCAAGGCAATTGCACCAGTATTGTCACAAAAGATTTTCATTGGACCCGATGCACTAGGTATGACACCTAGATCGGATATGAACTCCTTCATTCACTGCTTCCGAAGCAGCTATGTACTCCGCTTCACATGTAGATCCCGCCACGACACTTTGCTTAGAACTGCACCAACAAACAGCTCCACCGTTCAATATAAACACGTATCCGGTCTGTGACTTAGAGTCATCCGGATTGGTGTCAAAGCTTGCATTGACGTAACCATTTACGACGAGCTCTTTGTCACCTCCATACATGAGAAACATATCCTTAGTCCTTTTCAGGTATTTCAGGATGTTCTTGACCGCTGTCCAGTGATCCACTCCTGGATTACTTTGGTACCTCCCTGCTAAACTTATAGCAAGGCACACATCAGGTATGGTACACAACATTGCATGCATGATAGAGCCTATGGCTGAAGCATAGGGAACACCTTTCATTTTCTCTCTATCTTCTGCAGTGGTCGAACATTGAGTCTGACTCAACTTCACACCTTGTAACACAGGCAAGAACCCTTTCTTTGCTTGATCCATTTTGAACTTCTTCAAAACTTTATCAAGGTATGTGCTTTGTGAAAGTCCAATTAAGCGTCTTGATCTATCTCTATAGATCTTGATGCCTAATATATAAGCATCTTCACCGAGGTCTTTCATTGAAAAACTTTTATTCAAGTATCCTTTTATGCTATCCAAAAATTCTATATCATTTCCAATCAACAATATGTCATCCACATATAATATTAGAAATGCTACAGAGCTCCCACTCACTTTCTTATAAATACAGGCTTCTCCAAAAGTCTTTATAAAACCATATGCTTTGATCACACTATCAAAACATTTATTCCAACTCCGAGATGCTTGCACCAGTCCATAGATGGATCGCTGGAGCTTGCACACTTTGTTGGCATCCTTTGGATCGATAAAACCTTCAGGTTGCATCATATACAACTCTTCTTCCAGAAATCCATTCAGGAATGCAGTCTTTACATCCATTTGCCAAATTTCATAATCATAAAATGCGACAATTGCTAACATGATTCGGATGGACTTAAGCATCGCTACGGGTGAGAAAGTCTCATCGTAGTCAACTCCTTGAACTTGCCGAAAACCTTTCGCAACAAGTCGAGCTTTGTGGACAGTAACATTACCGTTAGCGTCAGTCTTCTTCTTGAAGATCCATTTATTCTCGATGGCTTGCCGATCATCAGGCAAGTCAACCAAAGTCCACACTTTGTTCTCATACATGGATCCTATCTCAGATTTCATGGCCTCAAGCCATTTTGCGGAATCTGGGCTCATCATCGCTTCCTCATAGTTCGTAGGTTCGTCATGGTCAAGTAACATGACCTCAAGAACAGGATTACTGTACCACCCTGGTGCAGATCTTACTCTGGTTGACCTACGAGGTTCGGTAGTAACTTGATCTGAAGTTACATGATCATCGTCATTAGCTTCCTCTCTAATTGGTGTAGGAGTCACAGGAACTGATTTTTGTGATGAACTACTTTCCAATAAGGGAGCAGGTACTGTTACCTCATCAAGTTCTACTTTCCTCCCACTCACTTCTTTCGAGAGAAACTCCTTTTCTAGAAAGGATCCATTCTTAGCAACGAATATTTTGCCTTCGGATCTGTGATAGAAGGTGTACCCAATAGTCTCCTTTGGGTTTCCTATGAAGACACATTTCTCTGATTTGGGTTCGAGCTTATCAGGTTGAAGCTTTTTCACATAAGCATCGCAGCCCCAAACTTTAAGAAACGACAACTTTGGTTTCTTGCCAAACCACAGTTCATAAGGCGTCATCTCAACGGATTTAGATGGTTCCCTATTTAACGTGAATCCAGCTAGCTGTCTCTAAAGCATAACCCCAAAACGATAGCGGTAAATCAGTAAGAGACATCATAGATCGCACCATATCTAGTAAAGTACGATTACGACGTTCGGACACACCATTACGCTATGGTGTTCCGGGTGGCGTGAGTTGCGAAACTATTCCGCATTGTTTCAAATGAAGACCAAACTCGCAACTCAAATATTCTCCTTCACGATCAGATCGTAGAAACTTTATTTTCTTGTTACGATGATTTTCCACTTCACCCTGAAATTCTTTGAACTTTTCAAACGTTTCAGACTTATGTTTCATCAAGTAGATATACCCATATCTGCTCAAATCATCTGTGGATATGAGAAAATAACAATACCCGCCGCAAGCCTCAACATTCATTGGACCACATACATCAGTATGTATGATTTCCAACAAATCTGTTGCTCGCTCCATTGTTTCGGAGAACGGAGTTTTAGTCATCTTGCCCATGATGCATGGTTCACAAGTACCAAGTGATTCATAATCAAGTGATTCCAAAAGTCCATCGGAATGGAGTTTCTTCATGCGCTTTACACCAATATGACCTAAACGGCAGTGCCACAAATAAATTGCACTATCATCATCAACTCTGCATCTTTTGGCTTCAATATTATGAATATGTGTATCACTACTATCGAGATTCATCAAAAATAGACCACTCTTCAAGGGTGCATGACCATAAAAGATATTACTCATATAAATAGAACAACCATTATTCTCATATTTAAATGAATAACCGTATCGCATCAAACAAGATCCAGATATAATGTTCATGCTCAACGCTGGCACCAAATAACAATTATTCAAGTCTAAAACTAATCCCGAATGTAGATGTAGAGGTAGCGTGCCGACCGCGATCACATCGACTTTGGAACCATTTCCCACGAGCATTGTCACCTCGTCCTTAGCCGATCTTCGCTTAATCCGTAGTCCCTGTTTCGAGTTGCAAATATTAGCAACAGAACCAGTATCAAATAGCCAGGTGCCACTGCGAGCATTAGTAAGGTACACATCAATAACATGTATATCACATATACCTTTGTTCACCTTGCCATCCTTCTTATCCGCCAAATACTTGGGGCAGTTCCGCTTCCAGTGACCAGTCCCTTTGTAGTGGAAGCACTCAGTCTCAGGCTTAGGTCCAGACTTGGGCTTCTTCACTTGAGCAGCAACTTGCTTGCCGTTCTTCTTGAAGTTCCCCTTCTTCCCTCTACCCTTTTTCTTGAAACAGGTGGTCTTGTTGACCATCAACACTTGATGCTCCTTCTTGATTTCTACCTCCGCAGCCTTTAGCATTGCGAAGAGCTCGGGAATTGTCTTACCCATCCCTTGCATGTTATAGTTCATCACGAAGCTCTTGTAGCTTGGTGGCGATGATTGAAGAATTCATCAATGACTATCATCCGAAGATTAACTCCCGCTTGAATCAAGTGATTGTTATACCCGGACATTTTGAGTATATGCTCACCGACAGAACTATTCTCCTCCATCTTGCAGTCAGAGAACTTATTGGAGACTTCATATCTCTCAATCCGGGCATTTGCTTGAAATATTAACCTCAATTCTTGGAACATCTCATATGCTCCATGACGTTCAAAACATCGTTGAAGTCCCTGTTCTAAGCCGTAAAGCATGGCACACTGAATTATCGAGTAGTCATCAGCTTTGCTCTGCCAGACGTTCATAATATCTGGCGTTGCTCCTGCAGCGGGTCTGGCACCTAGCGGTGCTTCCAGGACGTAATTCTTCTGTGCAACAATGAGGATAATCCTCAAGTTACGGACCCGTCCGTGTAATTGCTACCATCATCTTTCAACTTTGCTTTCTCAAGGAACGCATTAAAATTCAACGGAACAACAGCACGGGCCATCTATCTACAACAACATAGACATGCAAAATACTATCAGGTACTAAGTTCATGATAAATTAAAGTTCAATTAATCAAAATTACTTAAGAACTCCCACTTAGATAGACATCCTTCTAATCATCTAAGCGATCACGTGATCCATATCAACTAAACCATGTCCGATCATCACGTGAGATGGAGTAGTTTTCAATGGTGAACATCACTATGTTGATCATATCTACTATATGATTCACGCTCGAACTTTCGGTCTCAGTGTTCCGAGGCCATATCTGCATATGCTAGGATCGTCAAGTTTAACTCGAGTATTCTGCGTGTGCAAAACTGGCTTGCACCCATTGTATGTGAACGTAGAGCTTATCACACCCGATCATCACGTGGTGTCTCGGTACGATGAACTTTCGCAATGGTGCATACTCAGGGAGAACACTTATACCTTGAAATTTAGTGAGAGATCATCTTATAATGCTACCGTCGATCTAAGCAAAATAAGATGCATAAAAGATAAACATCACATGCAATCAATATAAGTGATATAATATGGCCATCATCATCTTGTGCCTTTGATCTCCATCTTCAAAGCACCGTCATGATCACCATCGTCACTGGCGCGACACCTTGATCTCCATCGTAGCATCGTTGTCATCTCGCCAACTATTGCTTCTACGAATATCGCTACCGCTTAGTGATAAAGTAAAGCAATTACATGGCGATTGCATTTCATACAATAAAGCGACAACCATATGGCTCCTGCCAGTTGCTGCTAACTCTGTTACAAAACATGATCATCTCATACAATAAAATTTAGCTTCATGTCTTGACCATATCACATCACAACATGCCCTGCAAAAACAAGTTAGACGTCCTCTACTTTGTCGTTGCAAGTTTTACGTGGCTGCTACGGGCTGAGCAAGAATCGTTCTTACCTACGCATCAAAACCACAATGATATTTCATCAAGTATGTGTTGTTTTAACCTTCACAAGGACTGGGCGTAGCCACACTCGATTCAACTAAAGTTGGAGAAACTGACACCCGCTAGCCACCTGTGTGCGAAGCACGTCAGTAGAACCAGTCTCGCGTAAGCGTACATGTAATGTCGGTCCGGGCCGCTTCATCCAACAATACCGCCGAATCAAAGTATGACATGCTGGTAAGCAGTATGACTAGTATCGCCCACAACTCACTTGTGTTCTACTTGTGCATATAACATCTATGCATAAACCTGCTCGGATGCCATCGTTGGGGAACGAGTAATTTCAAAAAAATTCCTACGCACACGCAAGATCATGGTGATGCATAGCAACGAGAGGGGAGAGTGTTGTCCATGTACCCTCGTAGACCGAAAGCGGAAGTGTTATGACAAAGCGGTTGATGTAGTCGTACGTTTCACGATCGACCGATCCTAGTACCGAACGTACCGCACCTCCGCGATCTGCACACGTTCAGCTCGGTGACGTCCCACGAACTCACGATCCAGTAGAGCTTCGAGGGAGAGTTCCATCAGCACGACGGCGTGATGACGGTGATGATGAAGTTACCGACGCAGGGCTTCACCTAAGCACCGCTACGATATGACCGAGGTGGATTATGGTGGAGGGGGGCACCGCACACGGCTAAGAGATCAATGATCAACTTGTGTGTCTATGGGGTGCCCCCTCCTCCGTATATGAAGGAGTGGAGGAGGGGGAGGAGGCCGGCCTCCTAGGTGCGCCCCAAGGGGAGTCCTACTCCCTCTGGGAGTAGGATTCCACCCCTTCCAAGAGTAGGAGTAGGAGGGAAGGAAGGAGGAGAGAGGGGGAAGGAAAAAAAGGGGGGCGCCCCCCTTCCTTGTCCAATTCAGACTAGAGGGGGAGGGGGCGCGCGGCCTGCCCTGGCCGCCCCTTCCTCTCTCTACCAAGGCCCATGAGGCCCATTACACTCCCCGGGGGGTTCCGGTAACCCCCGACACTCCGGTATTTGTCCAAACTCTCTCGGAACCCTTCCGAAGTCCAAACATAGTCATCGAATATATCGATCTTTATTTCTCGACCATTTCGAGACTCCTCATCATGTCCGTGATCATATTCGGGACTCCGAACTGCCTTCGGTACATCAAAACACATAAACTCATAATACCGATCGTCACCGAACGTTAAGCGTGCGGACCCTACGGGTTCGAGAACTATGTAGACATGACCGAGACTCATCTCCGGGCAATAACCAATAGCGGAACCTGGATGCTCATATTGGTTCCTACATATTCTACGAAGATCTTTATCGGTCAAACGCATAACAACATACGTTGTTCCCTTTGTCATCGGTATGTTACTTGCCCGAGATTCGATCATCGGTACCTAGTTCAATATCATTACCGGCAAGTCTCTTTACTCATTCTGTAATACATCATCCCGCAACTAACTCATTAGTTGCATTGCTTGCAAGGCTTATAGTGACGTGCATTACCGAGAGGGCCCAGAGATACCTCTCCGACAATTGGAGTGACAAATCCTAATCTCGATCTATGCCAACTCAACAAGTACCATCGGAGACACCTATAGAGAACCTTTATGATCACCCAGTTACGTTGTGATGTTTGGTATCACACAAAGTGTTCCTCCGGTATTCGGGAGTTGCATAATCTCATAGTCATAGGAACATTTATAAGTCATGAAGAAAGCAATAGCAATATACTAAACGATCAAGTGCTAAGCTAACGGAATGGGTCAAGTCAATCACATCATTCTCTAATGATGTGATCCCGTTAATCAAATGACAACTCATGTCTATGGCTAGGAAACTTAACCATCTTTGATTCAACGAGCTAGTCAAGTAGAGGCATACTAGTGACACTCTGTTTGTCTATGTATTCACACATGTACTAAGTTTCCGGTTAATACAATTCTAGCATGAATAATAAACATTTATCATGATATAAGGAAATATAAATAACAACTTTATTATGGGAAATTTTTGTTTTTGCCACTCTATATCTTGCCAATTTTCGTTATGCCATTCTAGATTTTGACATTTCACTTCTGCCACTCTTAGCTTTTGACAATTATCACGATTGCCATTCCGTGGCAAAAGAAAAATGATTTTATTTCATTTTTGCCACTGTTAGCTTTTGAAATGTATCACAATTGCCACTCTGAAAATTTTGCTTTTGCCACTGAAATGGCAATTGTGATAATTGTCAAAAACTAAGAGTGGCAAAAGTAAAATGTCAAAATCTACCGTGGCATAAGGAAAATTGGCAAAATATAGAGTGGCAAAAACAAAATTTTCCCCTTTATTATTGCCTCTAGGGCATATTTCCTTCAGCTATTGCTACTACCGCTATCAAATTACCATACTAATGTGCTACTGATCACTCTGCTGCAGATATTTAGTTCTCCACGTGTGGTTGAATTGACAACTCAACTGCTTATACTTGCAAATGTTCTTTGGCTCCCTTGTGTGGAATCAATAAATTTGGGTTGAATATTTTACCCTCGAAAACTGTTGCGATCCCCTATACTTGTGGGTTATTAGAGCCCCTCCGTGATTGATCCCCCCTCTAGCAGACTACCGAAAAAGGCCCCCATATGGGATCTCTCGAGAACGGAAGCTTGCGGCGGCGGAAAAAGGGTTTCTGGTGGCTCTCTGTTGGTTTCCCAATTTTATATAACTAGACGATGCCCCGTGCATTGCTGCGGGAATTCTTAGTCCTATGCATATGATAATACATAAATTGAATATCTTTGTTGCGTAGTAGACCTATGATCTTAAGATGAAAATAAATAAAATAGACACAATTTTGGAGTGTAATTGTAAAGATATCAAACTGTTTATTATTTGATACTTTAATAAATATATGACATAATTAATCTCACATGATTTATATACAAACCAATGTATATATACACAATATATTCTAAAATGAAGATGACACAAAAGGTCATGTAAAAATTGTTTTGAGATACTTATGTGTGTGGCTCCTGTTATAAATCAATCTTCTGCATCTTAGTACTGAAGTTCTACGAAGTATAGCCAAGTAGGTGCTATATAAGTTTAGAGAAGGAAGCCTTGAGACAATTGGCAAGGGTACCACAAATCAAATGTCAGAAGTTCAGTGGAAATAGAACCACCCGATAGCTATATCAAATGCTTAATGGAGAAAACTAATTAAGCTCCTGGTTTCACTCCAGGGCTTCAAAGCTTGTGTGGAGTCATTTAATAAGCACCTCCATACAAAGCAGCATGAATACGAAATTAGATAACAAAATTTGATACAATCCTGAAGAATAACTAATGACCATGCATCGTTGGGATAGCAAATAGTACAAACACCCATTCATCTATGTGCCTAGAAAAAAACAATCAGCAAACCATGTAGAATAACCTCACAGTTAGTAAGATAGTAGAGTAGGGTTATGAATGGAGCCATGGAGGAATCAGGAAGTACCTGACATGAATCAGATGGCCTGATATTGGGAGATACATAACAAACTCCAAATTTCACCCAACATTATAACTTGTATGAGTGGAAATATACATGCATAAAGCAAAATTAACATCCCCCGTGAGGTAAATTTGTGAGATATAATTAGGTAAGGAGGGATTAGTTACCATCTCATGGGCTAGTTATTGGGACCATCGAAGGAAAGGTACTCCCGAACGACACCAAGATGCATGCCGGCAGATGATGTATTACATGCTGTACTCCATGGGGCAGATTGAGTACAATTGGGCCCTCGACACCGCGAGCTTCCGGCCTGAGCGGTGGAGCAACGACAACGACAGGTTCCGCGGCACAAGTTCATGGCGTTCCACGGTGTTGAGGCTCTTCCTAGGCAAGGACCCGGCGTACCTGGAGATGAATATGGGGCGTGTTTGGTTGCCTGGGTGGCTTTCAGCTGCATTGCATGGAGGATCCTGGTTGAACATGGCCAGGTTGAGGCGATGCAAAGTTGCGTCGTGATGGATGTTTGGTTGCCTTGCATCATATGGCTGCATGCGGTGCTGTTTTTGTCTGAATGTCACTGAAATTGATGTGGAAAGAGGAGCACACAGCAGCGCAGGCGACGGATACGGGAGGCAGGATCTCAATGGCTCCAGACGGTGGGATCCTTGCTCCGGCGGCACGGCGAGGCAGGATCTGGCGCGCTGCAGCGCCACTTGCTTGCCCGCTGGACGGCGGCGGCGCTGATGAGAAGCGGCGGTCGTGGGTCCTGATGGCGGCGGCGTTCTTCATCGGCGGTTGGACTTCTGCGAAGCCGTACTGGCGTCCATGGCCGGCGACGGGATTGTGTGGAGGCGCTCATCAAAGGAGAGCCGGCGGGATTGTGTGGAGGCGCTCGCCGGCGTGGAGACGCTCGCCGTCGTGGAGGCGCGTGGAGGACGGAGGCCGGCGGCGGGGTGAGCACGAGCTGCGGGAGGCCCGGTCGATGGGGCCATGGGGATACGGGGAGGTGTGGTGGCGGCGCTTGGGAAATAGAGGAAAGGAAGAGGAAAGAAAACGAGCGAGCGAGCCTGCATCCGTGATACGCTCGAATCCTGCGTATCCCTCACCTGGTGAGGCCCCTTTGCATCCACGGGCCAGTGAAGGGCCCATGCAGTGTACCAAACAACCCAAACTTTGCATGGTGGGTGCGGGCCAGATGCAACACAGGGAACCAAACAGGCCCATGGTGTTGGGCATCTTGTGCGGGTTCTTTAGGTTCGAGTTTGTGGAGGGCCATGCCGTCAAGTACCTATGATGAGTTGATGACCATCCTCTCGGTGGCGCATGGCCTGAAGGTCCGCATCTTCAGGTTAAATTTGTTTGGTGGAGAAGATGAAGATAAAGAGAGCCAGTTGGTGGGGGAGTTAATTGGGGAGATGGATTTTTTGATGTGAGATGATGGAGATGTTATGCCATATACTCCATGGAAAATCAATTGGTGGAGGAGTTGATTGGGGATACATAGGGTCGCAGAAAAGTTGGTACTAATTGCGGGTGGGCCACGTGGTGGATTGAGTAATTAGTGTGTTGATTACGATAAAAAGAAAACTGGCCGGTGTTTGGAATTGAGCGTTGATGTGCCATGCATGTTGACATGGACAGTGTAGTGCTGATGTGTCATGCATGGTGATGTGGACAGTGTGCATGTAGAGAGAAATGGTAGTAGTGGGGATCAATTAATAATATAGGATTTACAGAGGCGGAATTAGGTCAAACGGAGCAAAGGTGGGCCCACGAGGCACCAAGGCACGCCTACCCCCTGGGCGCGCCCTGGTGGCTCGTGGCCACCTCCTTCGTCTTCCGACTTCCTCCCAAAGCTTCTAGTGTCTCTTATGTCCAGAAAAAATCTCCAAAAAGTTTCATAGCATTTGGACTTTGTTTGGTACTGATATTCTGGAAAACCAAAAACAGGGAAAAAACAGCAACTGGCACTCGACACTAAGTTAATAGGTTAGTCCCAAAAAATGATATATAATTGCTTGTAAAAGCATATAAAACATCAAAGATTGATACTATAATAGCATGGAACAATAAAAAATTATAGATACGTTGGAGATGTATCAGAGAGGAAGCGCACACTTCGGGACATCTATGCGTTGGAGCCTGTCGCCCCGAAGTTCAATCCATGGTCGGCTCACCTGATCACATTTGACAAAAATGACCATCCGGCCAGTATCAAGCATGGCGGAACGGATGCATGGGTCCTGGACCCAATCGTCGATGGTTTCGACCTGACGCGTGTCCTCATGGATGGAGGCAGCAGCCTCAATTTAATCTATGTGGATACAACCAGGAAGATGGGCATCGACTCATCTCGGATCAAACCCAGTACCACCACCTTCAAAGGTGTCATACCAGTCGTTGAGGCCCGCTGCACCGGATCGGTGGCACTGGAGGTGGTCTTCGGATCACCCAATAACTTCAGGAGCGAGGAGTTAATCTTCAACATCGTCCCCATCCGCAGCGGATACCACGCGCTCCTCGGGTGCATCGCATTCGCTTGGTTCAACGCAGTCCCGCATTATGCTTATTTAAAGCTAAAAATGCCAGGACCAAACGACATTATTATAGTCAATGGCAATACCGAACGCTCCCTCCAAATGGAGGAGCGGACCGCGGTTCTCGCAGCCGAGGTCCAAGCATCCGAGGAAGTGATCCGCGAGGGTAAGCATACCCCCAGCTCATCGAAGCACATGTGGGCCGCAAAAGCCGACCTCAGACAGCTATCCCCCCGCCCAAAATGGGGGACGGGCTCCTCATGCACCTTCCTTGGAAGGGGCATTACGTCCCCAGGGTGCACAATTTCGCACTCAAAATTCCGTGAGCCATTGAGGAGCCAAACCAATGGAAACATCAAACCGGCTGGATTGAGCAGCTACGAGCTTCGGGCTTGCACATCGAAAAGGTTTTGTCAAAGAGCAAGTCAATAATAGCATACCCATGTGGCTTTAACCAACCAAATGGCAGTCGGACACCTCTTCAAAGGACTCAAATGACGAAAAACATCAAGCTCACGAACGTCCGAGGTTGCAGGCAGGCCACATTGGCTTCACTGTCAACGAAGATGAGCTTGTCAACAGCACGGAGACGCAGACGTGCGTTAGTAAGCAGCTCGGGCTGATACACCCGATAACAAGTCCGCCCTATTTTTATTTACTTCTTAACTTTTCTTTACATTTCTTGCATTGTATCTTTTCGAAGTTCTTTTTGTTCAAGCTTGGCATATACGGCTTGACCATATGAAATAAAGAAATTGCGCCCTTCAAGGTCCTTTAGCATTTCCTCATAATTACTGCCTTTGAGCCTACAAGAACATGCTATGATACAATGGGCTTCGCTTTTTAATTGCCTGCTATTTGCTTGTTTCTGCGTTGGTATTTCCCCGAAGAGGAGAGGATGATGCAGCATAACAAAGGTAAGTATTGTTGGGGAACGTAGTAATTTCAAAATTTTCCTACGATCATGCAAGATCTATCTATGTGATGCATAGCAACGAGAAGGGAGAGTGTTGTCTATGTACCCTCGTAGACCGAAAGCGGAAGCGTTGAGTAACGCGGTTGATGTAGTCGAACGTCTTCGCGATCCAACCGGTCAAGTACCGAACGCACGGCACCTCCGTGATCTGCACATGTTCAACTCGGTGACGTCCATCGAACTTCTAGATCCAGCTAAGGTTGAGGGAGAGTTTCGTTAGCACGACGGCGTGTTGACGGTGATGATGAAGTTACCGACGCAGGGCTTCGCCTAAGCACTACGACAATATGACCGAGGTAGAAATATGTGGAGGGGGGCACCGCACACGGCTAAGAATCAACTTGTGTGTCTATGGGGTGCCCCCCTCCCTCGTATATAAAGGAGTGGAGGAGGGGAGGGCCGGCCCTCTCATGGCGCACCCAAGGGGGGAGTCCTACTCCCAGTAGGAGTAGGTTTCCCCCCTTCCCTAGTTGGAGTAGGAGAAGAAGGAAGAGGAAGAGGGAGAGAAGGAAAGGGGAGCCGGCCCCCTCCCAATTCGGATTGGGCTTGGGGGGGGGGGGCGGCGTCCCCACCTTGGCTGCCTCCTCCACTCTTCCACCTTGGCCCATTAAGGCCCATTAACTCACGGGGGATTCCGGTAACCTCACGATACTCCAAAAAAATGCCCAAACCACTCGGAACCTTTCCGGTGTCCAAACATAGCCTTCAAATATATCAATCTTTATGTCTCGACCATTTCGAGACTCCTCGTCATGTCCGTGACCACATCCGGGACTCCGAACTACCTTCGTTACATCAAAACACATAAACTCATAATACCGATCGTCATCGAACGTTAAGCGTGCGGACCCTACGGGTTCAAGAACTATGTATACATGACCGAGACTAACTTCCAGTCAATAACCAATAGTGGAACCTGGATGCTCATATTGGTTCCTACATATTCTACGAAGATCTTTATCGGTCAAACTGCATAACAACATACGTTGTTCCCTTTGTCATCGGTATGTGACTTGCCCGAGATTCGACCGTTGGTATCTCAATACCTAGTTCAATCTCGTTACCGGCAAGTCTCTTTACTCATTCCGTAATGCATCATCCCGTGACTAACTCATTAGTCACATTGCTTGCAAGGCTTATAGTGATGTGCATTACCAAGAGGGCCCAGAGATACCTCTCTGACAATCGGACTGACAAATACTAATCTTGATCTATGCCAAATCAACAAACACTATCGGAGACACCTGTAGAGCATCTTTATAATCACCCAGTTACGTTGTGACGTTTGATAGCACACTAAGTGTTCCTCTGGTATTCGGGAGTTGCATAATCTCATAGTCATAGGAACATGTATAAGTTATGAAGAAAGCAATAGCAATAAACTAAACGATCATAGTGCTAGGCTAACGGATGGGTCAAGTCAATCACATCATTCTCTAGTGATGTGATCCCATTCATCAAATGACAACTCTTGTCTATGGCTAGGAAACTTAACCATCTTTGATTAATGAGCTAGTCAAGTAGATGCATACTAGTGACACTCTATTTGTCTATGTATTCACACATGTACTAAGTTTACGGTTAATACAATTCTAGTATGAATAATAAACATTTATCATGATATAAGGAAATATAAATAACAACTTTATTATTGCCTCCAGGGCATATTCCCTTCAAGTATTTCCCTCAGTTATGAAACCAAGGTTATTAATACAATAGGAGAACCAAGCAACACTATGTAAACAACACCTGCACACAAAGAACAAATACTTGCAACCCAACGCGTAAGAGGGGTTGTCAACCCCTCCTCGGTATTGAGATAGATTGAATTGTATGAGATTTGATAAATAGATCTAGAAAAAACACAAAATGAAATAAATAAAGAAAAAGTGCAGCAAGGTATTTTTGGGTTTTGATATGATGGGAAATAGACCCAGGGCCTGTAGATTTCACTAGAGGCCTCTCTCTCTCTCGAGAAAATAGCATACTTTGGGTAAACAAATTACAGTTGGGCAATTGACAAAGAAAGCAAATAATTATGACGATATCCAAGGCAATGATCTTGTGTATAGGCATCACGTCCAAGATGAGTAGACCGACTCCTGCCTGTATCTACTACTATTACTCCACACATCGACCACTATCCAACATGCATCTAGTGTATTAAGTTCATGAAAAAATGGGGTAATGCAATAAGAACGATGACATGATGTAGACAATATCTATTCATGTAGGAATAGACCCCATATTTTTATCCTTAATAACAACGATACATGCATGTCATGCCTCTTTCTGTCATCGAGATTGAGCAACCAAGATCGAACCCATCACAAAGCACCTCTTCCCATTGCAAGAAAAATCAATCTAGTTGGCCAAACCAAGCCAAAGTTTCAGGGAAGAAATACGAGGCTATAACAATCATGCATAAAAGAGTTCATCAAAGAATCAAATATATTCATCGATAGATCTGGTCATAAACTCACAATTCATCGGATCCCAACAAACACATCGCAAAAATTCTTTACATCAAATAGATCTCCAAGAACATCTAGGAGAACATTGTATTGAAGATAAAAAGAGAAGAAGCCATCTAGCTACTACCTACGGACTCGTAGGTCTGTGGTAAACTACTCACGCATCATCGTAGGGGCAAGGGTGATGATAAAGAACCCCTCCGTGATCGTTGACCCCTCCGGCAAAGTGCCGGAAAAGCCCCCTAGATTGGATCTTGTGGTTCTAGAACTTACGGTGGCTGGAATTGTGTTTCGTCGACTCCCCTAAGGTTTTTGGGATTTTAGAGTATTTATAGAGACGATAGTCGGTGGAGAAGCTTCTCGTGGGCCCCACTACCCACTAGGGCACGCCTGGGCCTCCTGGCACTCCCTGGTGCCTAGTAGGCCCCATGGGCTTACTCCCATGCACTTCTTTGGTTCCCTGGGTGTCTTCTGTCCAAAAAAAATCTCCAAAAAGTTTCGTGGCATTTGGACTTCGTTTGGTATTTATATTCTACAAAGTACAAAACAAGCAGAAAACAACAACTGGCACTTGGCACTATGTCAATAGGTTAGTCACAAAAAATGATATAAAGTTGCTAGTAAATGAATATAAAACATCCAAGATTGATAATATAACAACATGAAACAATAAAAAAAATTATAGATATGTTGGAGACGTATCACCTGCCCGAAATACATGTCCGAGGTACTCGGCGTCTCGGATGTTTGCATTATATGAATTAGTTTTGAACCTAGATTTTGGTCAATAGTTGTGTTGCCGGACTCCTATGTGTACCTCTTATGTTTCAGACCAATTCGGCTAAGGGCGTAACGGGAGAATCACTGCGATATTGCCATCGGCTTGCATGGCAGATGGCCTCAATGGAGAAAGCCAAAAACTGACTGTCTTGGTAAGCGTAAACTAGTCGGCCGTCCGAAGACCATGTTAAGCGACGTGTCATTAGTGATCACCCGTGTTAAACGAAGGGCCTCTTTCTCGCATGGGATGAAGTAGTTAGTGGCACAAACCTCAACCACCTACCTACGTCGACCACTTCACACACCAGGGGCTCGTTGATACGTCTTCGTCATATCTATAATTTTTTATTGTTTCACGCCAATATTATACAAGTTTTATACACTTTTGGCAACATTTTATATAATTTATTTGTACTAACCTATTGATCCAGTGCCCAGTGCCAGTTCCTGTTTGTTGCATGTTTTTTGTTTAGCAGAAAATACATATCAAACAAAGTCCAAACGCGATAAAAATTTACGGAGAATTATTTTGGAATATATGTGATTTTTGGGAGGTGGAATAAACGCAAATGGGGGCCCACAACCCCCAAGATACACCAGGGCACGCCAGGGGGTGCCGAGAGCGCCCAGGTGTCTTATGCCCTCCTCGTAAGGCGGTTGGGGCCCTTATTCTGGCGCAAGAAATATAATTTATGGAAAAAAATCGTGTAAAAATTTCAGCGCAATCGGAGTTACGGATCTCCGGGAATTTAAGAAACTGTGAAGGGCCAGATCTGGGGGACGCGAAACAGAAGAGAATAGAGAGGGAGATCCAATCTCGGAGGGGCTCTCGCTCCTCCACCGGCATGGAGGCCATGGAACAGAGGGCGAACTCTCCTCCCATCTAGGGGGGAGGCCAAGGAAAAATAAGAAGGAGGGAGGATCTCTCCCCCTCTCTCCCGGTGGCGTCGGAGTGCCTTTGGGGCAATCATTGTGACGACTATCTACATCAACAATCTTGCTACCATCAACACCAACTTTCTCCCCCTCTATGCTACGGTGTAACACTCCTCCTCCCTAATGTAATCTCTACTTAAACATGGTGCTCAGCTCCGTATATTATTTCCCAATGATATTGTGGCTATCCTATGATGTTTGAGTAGATCCGTTTTGTTATGTGGGCTAATTGTGATCTTGGTTGGTATGAGTGTATATTTTATTTATGGTGTTGTCCTACGGTGCCCTCTGTCTCGTGCAGACGTGAGGGGACCCCGCTGTAGGGTGTTGCAATATTTCATGGTTTGCTTATTGTCGGTGTTGCAGGGGTGATAGCAGCCTAAATGCCGATAAGTGGGTTATGGCATATGTGAGTAAAGATGACTTGATACTTAATGCTATGGTTGGGTTTCACGACCTTAATGATCTTTAGTAGTTGCGGATGCTTGTTAGGGGTCCAATCATAAGTGCATATGATCCAAGTAGAGAAAGTATGTTAGCTTATGCCTCTCCCTCATATAAAATTACAAGAATGATTACCGGTACTTGTTATCGATTGCCTAGGGACAAATGACTTTCTTGTTGACAAAAGCTATCCACTTTTATTACCTTGCAATTTATTCGTAGTTTTATTCTTGCAAAGTACTTGTAGTTTTATTCTTGCAAAATAGTTTCATACTTGTTTTAGGTAAAGCAAACGTCAAGTGTGCGTAGAGTTGTATCGGTGGTCGATAGAACTTGAGGGAATATTTGTTCTACCTCTAGCTCCTCGTTGGGTTCGACACTCTTATTTATCGAAGAAGGCTACAAAGGATCCCCTATACTTGTGGGTTATCACTCATCATCAACCCCCACTGTGAAACTCCTATGACTAAGTTAAAGTTATAAAGCCACAATAGTCTGATTGCCTAGTCCCTATGTGCACGGACCGCCTTTGGGAACCGATGTTGGCTAAGGGTCATGACTGCCTAAAGGGACACCCGTTGTATGCTATACATTGGGGTCAAGCTGACGAGTGGCTACTTTCAGCATAACACGGTCAAAACAGGAGGTACATTAAAACAAAACAACACAGTCATGGGGCGGAATTTAAAGCCATACTCATCGGAACAAAAGATAGTTTTTATACATCACACACACTTCGGCATTTCAAAGTACTATCTAAAAAATGCAAAGTGTCCTTGGGACACTTGGATTTGGTAATCCGAGCCCCTTCCTCTACCGCGGCTAGGAACTATTCTACAGTTTGATTTTTTCCTACAGGGGGCCCTGCGGTAACGACCTCTACTTCAACGAGCCGAAAATGCATCTTCACATGAGCATATGCCTGTTGAGCCCCTTCCAGGCATAAGGATCACTTCCAGCGGGCCACTTGTGACACGGCTTCTTGCAGCCGAGCTATTAGCCCGAAGAAGCAGGTGGGCAACACCCCCCGCGGGCCACAGATTGACGCAGAGGTCTTGGAGCGCTAGCCTAGCCATACCGAGAAGCTCCACCAGCTGCTTCATTTGGTGATTCAGTCGCTCCGGACGAGGCGACGCCTAGAATTTTTGCCAGAATGCCTTCTCCACCTCATGGCCCTCCTGCTCGCCGAAGTGGTGGGCAACGTCCAATGCACTCCTCGGCAGATCCGCGAAAACCTCTGCGGAGCGCCACAGCTAGGTAAGCTCGATGAACACCTTGCTGCCAAACACGCACTAAAGAAAATATGCTTACCCGCGGCAATCCTCTCCACTTGCTGGAGCACCTCATGGTTAGCCCTCGCCTGGGTCTGGAGCTCGGAGTGCGCCAGATGGAGCTTCTCGAGCTCTTCGTTCGCCTTCTTCTCCTTGATCTGAAGGCCATCACATTCCTCAAACACGCCCTTCAGGGTCTTCTCTACCTCCATGACCCGTGCCTAGTCCCTGCCCCTAGCTACCCTTACGGTGGCTAGGTCCTTCTCCGCCTTGGCGGTCGCATCCTTCTGCTGCTAGGCCTTTTGCCGAGCTTTCACAAGATTGGCCTTGAGCTCCTCAAGCTCGGACAAATCCGATGTCATTCACACAGTTCGTCGTCAGCTTCTAGTACACAAAGCTATCCTCACATAAAGTAATTTGACAATGTTCTGGATTTTACCTTGAGATTGCTCAATCCGCTTGTTCATCATATCGAGGTCCTTCTCGAACCTCTAAAGCTTCTGGGTCATCTCCGAAATCTCCTCGGTGGAGACCTTGGAGCCGAGGTAGAAGCCGGTGAACAAACACTTTACAATTAGCCCCTATACCAGGCATCAAGATTCTAAATACGCACGCCAGAGTCTTGGGGGCTCCTCATTTTTAAACCTATGGTAATTCGCTAAGATCCCAAAGCCAGTTTTTTAAAACTAGCCTTGGGATCGGAGGCTACTCACTAGCTACACTGTCTAAGTACCAAGCCGTAATATAATTTAAAATGTCCTCGGACAGATGCACAATTTTGCAAACAAATCTAAGAAGGGATGTTGTCCTTCATATAATGCAGAAGATTACTATCGGTGTCAAAACCGGCGGATCTCGGGTAGGGGGTCCCGAACTGTGCGTCTAGGCGGATGGTAACATGAGACAAGGGACACGATGTTTTTACCCAAGTTCGGGCCCTCTCGATGGAGGTAAAACCCTACTCCTGCTTGATTAATATTGATGATATGGGTAGTACAAGAGTGGATCTACAACGAGATCAGAGAGGCTAAACCCTAGAAGCTAGCCTATGGTATGATTGTTGTTAGTCCCCACGACTAAAACCCTCCGGTTTATATAGACACCGGATAGGGTTAGGGTTACACAGAGTCGGTTACAATGGTAGGAGATCTACATATCCGTATCGCCAAGCTTGCCTTCCACGCCAAGGAAAGTCCCATCCGGACACGGGACGAAGTCTTCAATCTTGTATCTCCATAGTCCAGGAGTCCGGCCAACGGTGATAGTTCGCTATCCGGACACCCCTAATCCAGACTCCTCAAGAGCCCCGAACCAGGCTTCAATGGCGATGAGTCCGGCGCGTGATTGTCTTCGCATTGCGAGGTGGGTTCTTCTCCAAATTCCATATACCGCCGAATAGTGTCCGCTTCGATAAATGCTGCGCCCTTGGCTTCCACGCCCAATAATGGCCATCTTCCACGTGTTTGAATGAATGCGAAAAGCCAGGTATTTTTACACTTATCCCTAGCTGCGCAAATGAGCCGCCTATAAAGGGACGAGGATCTAGATCTGAGTCACACCATCCCCTCCATGAGCTTTCATCGGGCGCCTCGACAAAAATCCATTCCATCATGGACGGTCGACGTGGCTCCTCCTCTCGCGCTCCCAGCCCTCGGCACTGAAATTGGGAGAGATGCTCAGTCCGCATAGCGAGCTAGTGACACTCCAAACCAAGGGATTTCTTCCCCGGCCTTCATGGTTCGGTTCGAGCCGGACTACGCCACCTATAAGGGCGAAAAGCAAGCGGAGAGTGTCCCGATCCCTCCAAAGGAGAGCGGGTATGCTTTATCTCTTATCTAGTAAGAGGACTCGGATTTACAATTCATCCGTTTCTCCGGGGCTCTTGGAGTTCTCTGACCTCGGTTGCACCACCTTCGCCTGCCTCCATTTTGCACATCGCGGGCTTCGTGGCCCTTTGCGAACTGTTCTTGGGCGTCGAGGCTCATTTTGCGCCGTGGAAGAGATTATTCTGCCTTGTACCCCGTTCTCATGAGGGGTCAATATATCAAGTGGGCGGAGCCGAGCTATGGCGCATCGCCGGGACCGGATATCTATCTGGAACCCCGAAGAAGGCGTTCGAAGACTGGCCTTAGGAATGGTTTTATATAGAAGACGTCCCACTGCCGGATCCTGTTCGGATCGGTCTCCCGGAGTTCAGCAATGCTCCTTTGAAGAAACGCCTGTGTTGGCACCCGCGGAGCTCCCAGAGGGAAGATGACAGGGACGTCCTTTACCTGATGAACCGAATAAGATTGTTAGCTCATTCCGGACTGACCATGATCGGTGTCATGGCCACATGTATTATCTTGGGTGCAGCCGCTCAAAGATAGGGGCCACCCATGTGGGATTTCAGCGGGAGGACGATGCCACCCGTCATGGCCGTAAGGGGTCGGGATCGGTCACCGATCTGGTGAAGATCTTGTCCGCTGTACAAGGGAGAAGAGGAGGATTTTCTCGCGTCTACCCATTGAACGGATTTTCTATGAACAATCCTCAAAGCTGGGTAAGCGGACATTTCTTTTTGCACATCCGCTTACAGTATTCCCATGGTTAGGTATCTCATTTTGTGATTTTGGCGCAGAAACTGCGCCAGCCGTAAAAGACATAAACAGCCGCCTCCACAACCCGAGGATCCGGGCGGCTCCTCGATCCGCCTCCCAAGAGGATCCGGACATATTGGTGGAGCTGATTGATGGGGTATTTCACCAACCGAGCATCGATAATGCCTTGGTTGCCATTACGGCCGATTACCCCGGAATACTTCCAGCCTCACAGGTAACTGAGAACGAGGTCCCAATACTCTGATAATGACCCATTCATGCTTATTTTTTGATCACCGTATACTAATGGTGTTTCGCAGAGGGTGCCTTCGAGGCAGGAGGCCGAGCCCGCGGCGGCTAGCCAACAAGGGGCAGTACGGCCCCGCAGGCTAAAAAGAAGTGCGGTCCGGATCGAAACGCCGCCGCAACGGTATGGCGCGTCACCATATTCCCAGGATTGATTCTTGGAAGGCGTACTAACGCTGGCGCTCCTTTTAGGAAAAAGAGCGCTCGCCGGATTGTGTCCGGAGAGGTTGCCAATCGAGCCTCCGCCAGCCAGGCTCCAAAGCCGGGTCCAGAAGCGGAGGCGAGCACGAGGCGTGCGTCGGATGCTCCTCCGACAGAGGATGCCGACAGATTGTCCGCCACCAACTCCGAGGTGGAGAGCGCCATGAATCACAGGCGCCGCCGGACAGTTCTTCGTGACACATGTTTCTCCCAAGAGGCATTGAATGCCTTCAATTCAGGAGATGCGCACCTCCGTGCCGCTCAAGATGGTCTAGCCAGAGCAACGGAGCAGTATGTAAAGGAGATACGGGTGAGTAAATTTGACGGTTATATATGCCAGTAGCCCCCGAGACTTAAAATAGTTAGAATAACTGATTTAAGGATCATTTGTTATCTGAGATCTTACAAAAGGAATACCCGACCGTCGGGGCTTGAAGAATGCAAGGCCCAACTTGAGGCCGCACTAGCCGCTACAGGGGGAGCCACAGATACCCCCTACGGTAATATATGCTTCAAAAGATAAGTAGTTTGTGGAGTGCGGTGTGTGTCTAAATCTGACAATAATATTGTAGATGGCGCCGGACTAGATCCGGACAAGCAACAGCTCTTGCGCCGGTTGAAGGCCGGCGAGAATGTGCTTACAAGGGTGAGGCAAGAGAAAAATAATCTCCAGGATGCCAACACCCAGCTGGATGAGGAACTAAAGGATGTTCGTGCCCAGCTGTCTGACTCCGTGAAGGAGAATCGGCGACTTCGTCGCGGCATTTATAGTAAGTGCTTGAGCGATCTTTGAAAAAAGAGTTCGGCGAGGAAGTCAACTAACAGAGTTATGTCTGTAGGTATGCTCACGAGTCGTCCTGCAGAGGAAATGCCCGGTTCTACGGGTGACCTTCTTCCCGAGCTATTGCAACTGCAAGAACGAGTTCGGCAGGTGATGAAAGGCGTCGCACAGGCCTTGTGGCCATCTATCTCCCTGCCCGAAGGCCTTGGAGAGCTTGCAGAGAAGCTTCAGGGAGCACGGTGGCGCTTTGGACTATGGAAGATATCGGTCTGTCGTCAAGGCGCCAGGGAGGCCTGGGCCATGGTGAAGACGCGGTACACGAAGGCGGACCCAAACCACATGGCCGAGGTCGGACCTGTGGGGCCCGACGGCAAGGAGATCCCTGTGAGCTTAGTGTACGGCCAAGTAGAGTTGGCATAAAGTATTCCCAAGGGACTATAAACTAGACAGGCTATTAGATGGCATTGAAGAGGAATACAATCAGTCAATTTGACTATGTAATTTAAAATGACATGTAAAATGCCTTCTAGCCGGATTGTAGACCGTTTGTCGTAGCGGACCTTTTCGCTTCAACCTCGTGACCCAATCGTCCGGAGTGTGTCTGAATACCCTCGCGGTTACGTAAAAACCGGGGCATGCGTGGAGACCAGGCGTAGGGGTCATGAGTGCTTTATCAGACAAGTGCCCAACTAGTTATGTTATATTACATGGTTAGCAAGAAACATCTTCTAGGGAGAATAGTTCCGTTAGGGGTTCCTTTCCCTGGGAGGCGTGCCCTAAAGTGCATGTCCGGACTGCGCAAAAAGAAGAAAAGCATCTGGGGGCAGATAAATGGAAAAAAAATAAAAATCGTCTTTTAGTTCACCGACGAATATTCCCTTAAGAACGCTTCACCCGATCCGAGGTACACGTCCGGTGACCGGCGGTAATAATCGCAGAGGTGCTCCTTTACCACCTAGCCAATAATCGGGAATGTAGGGTAAGCACAGAGCCAGGAAACCTAGCTTGGCCAAAACTTAAGTCATATCGATGCATATAATGGTGAATAAAAGGTACATGCGGAAGTGTGACACATGTGTTGGGCATAAAGCCCGTATAAATAAGCTTATGTTAGAGAAGCCCCGGGTATAATGGCGCGGATAAGCGCGTCAAGTGTGTCTTGAACGATCTTGCGAACGAGCCTTTAACGGCTTCGGAAAAAGGAGGAAGAAGGAGAGAAATAAAAGATAGCTTAAAGTATAAAATATAGACGGAGGAAGGATACGAACTCAGAATTCGGCGCTAGGCGTAGAATCTTCGGAGACGGGCTGCGTTCCATGGGTTCGGCTCGAGTCGGTTATCCGATGTGTTTCGCAGACGGTATGCTCCACCGGCCAGGACTTGGTCGATGATGAAGGCCCCCTCCCATTTGGGCTTGAGTTTGTCCTTTTTATTGTCCGGCAGGCGTAGAACTAGTTCGCCAACGTTGTAAGCTTTGGCCCGTACTTCCCTGCTTTGATATCTTCGAGCCTGCTGTTGATAGAATGCGGAACGAGCTTTTGCCACGTCGTGCTCCTCCTCCAAGGCGTCCAAACTGTCTTGCCGATCGAGCTCGGCTTCTCTTTCTTCGTACATGCGCACGCGAGGTGAGTCATGAATTATGTCGCAGGGCAAAACTGCCTCTGCACCGTATACCATAAAAAATGGTGTGAATCCGGTAGTGCGATTCGCGTGGTCAGCAGCCCCAGTACGGTCGAGCTCCTCAACCCAAAGTCGTGTTAGATTCCTTGAGGGACCACACTAGTCGGGTTTAATGCCGCTCATGATTAGACCATTTGCTCGCTCGACTTGACCGTTAGTTTGGGGGTGATAGACTGAAGCGTAGTCGAGCTTGATGCCCATGTTTTTGCACCAGAGTTTGACCTCATCGGCCGTGAAGTTCGTGTCGTTATCAGTGATGATGCTGTGGGGGACGCCGTAACGGTGTACTACCCCTGATATGAAGTCTATCACCGGTCCGGATTCGACCGTCTTTACAGGCTTGGCCTCTATCCTTTTGGTGAATTTATCCACCATGACCAATAGGTATTTTTGCTTGTGGGTTCCTCCTTTAAGGGGTCCAACCATGTCAAGCCCCCAGACCGCAAAGGGCCAGGTGATGGGTATAGTTTTGAGGGCGGTGGGTGGCATGTGGCTTTGATTAGCAAAGAGCTGGCAACCGACGCATCGTTGGACTAAGTCTTGAGCATCTGCCCGAGCCGTCGGCCAATAAAATCCTGTACGGAAGGCCTTGCCTACAAGGGCCCGGGCTGTGGCATGGTGCCCACCGAGTCTGGCATGAATTTCAGCCAGGAGATTCTGCCCTTCCTCTTCGGAGATACACCTTTGAAGGACTCCGGTTGTGCTTTTCTTATAAAGCTCTCCCTCATGGACCTTATAGGCTTTAGACCGCCGCACTATGCAGCGGGCCTCGTTTTGGTCCTCGAGAAGTTCCTGCCTAGTTAGGTAGGCTAGGAATGGTTACATCCCACGGGCAATGACTGCCATTATTGCGTGGGCTGATGGTGTTATTTAGTTGATGAACCACCAACTATGTCGGAATGTTCGGTGTGGGGCGGTGTGGTTGGGTCCGGGTTGTTATTTCCGGACTCTCCTCCCATAATCGGATGGCTTGAAGAGCCTCTCTAGGAAGATGTTGGGGGGGGGGCGTCGCGCTTTCGCAATGCGTGCTAACACGTCCGCTGCTGGTTGTTATCCCGGGCTATATGGTGAAATTCGAGCCCCTCAAACCGAAATGACATTTTAGGGCGACATTGCGATAAGCTGCCATTTTCAGATCCTTGGCATCAAAGTCCCCATTTATTTGGGATATCCCGAGGTTCGAATCCCCGCACACCTCTAGGCGTTGAATGCCCATGGAGACTGCCATCCGAAGACCATGTAGAAGGGCCTCGTATTCGGCTGCGTTGTTGGAGTCCGTGTACATTATTTGAAGTATGTATTGGACTGTATCTCCGGTTGGGGACGTCGAGCGACGCCAGCCCCAGGCCGCCAACATTTTGGAGCCGTCGAAGTGCATGATCCAGTTGGAATATCGCCGTACTCTTTAGGGAGTTCGGCTTGATCCATTCGGCGCATTTAAGTCAGCCAAAACTTGCGACTTAATAGCTCGCCGTGGCTTGTAGGTTATGTCGAGCGGAGGAGCTCAATGGCCCATTTAGTGATCCAGCCCATTGCGTCATGGTTGTTTATAATGTCATTAAGAGGTACTTGAGGCTATCATTATCGAACACTCTTGAAAGTAGTGTCGCAGCTTCCGGGATGCCATGAACACCGCGTATGCTATCGTTTGATAATGCGGGTACCGTGACTTGCATGGAGTTAGGACAGTGGACACGTAGCAAACTGGTTTTTGGAGAGGGAACTTGTGTCCGTCCGTTTCTCATTCGACAACGAGCACCACGCTTACAACTTGATGGGTTGCTGCGATGTATAATAGCATTGGTTCACCCATGTTGGGCGCGGCCAGGACCGGATTTGTTGCCAATATGGCTTTGATTTTTTCGAGTCCGGCCGTGGCGGCATCCGTCCACTCGAAGTGTTCGGTGCGCCGGAGGAGACGATAAAGGGGTAATGCCTTTTCTCCTAAGCGGGAGATAAAGCGGCTTAGAGCCGCCACGCATCGATCAATTTTGTATTTGTTTGAGGTCTTTGGGGATATCCAATTGTGACAGAGCTCGGATCTTGGCTGGGTTTGCTTCAATTCCTCTACGGATACAATGAAGCCCAAGAGCTTTCCGGTGATGCGCCAAAACGCATTTTCGGGTTGAGCTTGATGCCATATGTTCGGAGATTATCGAATGTGAGCCTCAAGTCGTCGACTAGGGTTTCGACATGCTTGGATTTGATGACCACATCGTCTATGTATGCCTCCACTGTTTTGCCGATCTGGTTTGCCAGACATGTCTGAATCATGCGCTGATATGTTGCGCCGGCGTTTTTGAGCCCGAAGGGCATTGTGTTGAAGCAGAATGGGCCGTATGGAGTGATGAACGCCGTTGCGGCTTGGTCTAGCTCTGCCATCTTAATTTGGTGGTAGCCGGAGTATGCGTCGAGGAAACACAATGAATTGTGTCCTGCGGTAGCGTCGATAATTTGATCGATGCGGGGGAGGGGGAAGGGATCCTTTGGGCAAGCCTTGTTAAGGTCCTTAAAATCGACACATAGGCGCCAGGATTTGTCCTTCTTTGGTACCATTACCAGGTTTGCTAGCCATCCGGATGTTTAATGTCTCGATGAATCCGGCCTCCAATAGTTTGGCTAGCTCCTCTCCCATGGCTTGTCTCTTGGGTTCGGAGAAACACCAAGAGCTTGTTTGACTGGCTTGAATCCTTTTATGATATTTAGGCTGTGCTCGCCACCGTGGGGATTCTGGCATGTCCGAGGGTGCCAGCAAAAATGTCCCAATTTTCGCAGAGGAATTCTCGTGGTCTGGCGTCCACATCAGGGTTTAATTGTGCCCCGATGGAGGCCGTTTTTGTAGGGTCCATTGGATGGACTTGGAATTTGACTATTTCGTTTGCCGGTTTAAAAGAGGTGGACTTGGATCTCTTATCGAGTATCACATCGTCCTTGTTCACCGTGGAGCGCAGCGCAGTGAGTTCCTCTGCCGCTAGGGCTTCGGATAGTGCCTCAAGGGCAAGTGAGGCTGTTTTATTTTCGGCACGGAGCGCTATGTCCGGGTCACTAGCGAGAGTGATAATTCCATTGGGTCCGGGCATTTTGAGCTTCATGTACCCGTAATGGGGTATAGCTTGAAAAATTGTGAATGCCTCTCGCCCTAATAGAGCGTGGTATCCGCTGCTGAACGGGGCCACTTGGAATGTGACCTCCTCGGACCTATAATTGTTCGGCGTGCGAACACCACATCGATGTGATCTTTCCTGACTGAAGATGCTTCCCGACCGGGATTATTCCTCTAAAGGTTGTGCTGCTTTGCTCAATGCGGCTCCAGATCTATTTCCATTTTTGAAGGGTTTCCTCGTAGATGAGGTTTAATCCGCTGCCGCCGTCCATGAGTACCACAGGAAGGCGAAAATCCCCACTATTGGACCGAGGACCAATGCGGCCGGTGCTCGGGCTGTTCGGATTTTAGGTTAAATCCTTTGGCGTTAAAGGTAATAGCCGTGTCCCCATGGATTTATTGTTGCTATCTAGTAGACTTCGCAAGGCTGCAGAGTGTTCGTTTCGCATATTATTTGATGCGAAAGTCTCAAGACTGTTAATACCGTCTTCGGTATTGTTGGGCTGGTGCTCTGAGCTAAAAGCTCTTCGCCACTTTTGGCCACTGCCGTAGTATCCAACATGCTCTAAGGCTATGAGTTGGAGTGGCGCCCTCGTGCTATGAATTTTGCAGGTCCATTGAGCCATCCCTCCAAAGACGGTTCCATGCCCTTTGGGGTTTTTTTGCTTTTGATATGTAACCCGGTGCTCGGTGATGATGCACCCTTTATTTCGGACTAGGGTCGATTCGGGGCGGATTATCCCAAAATTTGATTTCGGTTTTCCAGGCGCTCTCCATCGCGCAGTACTTTTGTACTATGGACGCCAAGTCAGCAAAGCGTGTAATTTCACGACGACTTATGGCGTTTAGGATTCCCTTGTCCATGCAATTATTGCAGAAGAATGAGATTGCGTCTTCCTCGTGGCAATCCTTTATCCTGTCCATAACCAGGAGGAATCTGGCCCAGTAATGATGTACTGTTTCACTGGGCTCTTGCCGGGTTTGGGATAGATCGCTTATATTTGGGTGGGCGGTGGAATTAAATTCCGAACCCCGTCCGATCTAAGATTCAGGGGCCAAGAAGTTTCCGAACTTGGAAGCTTGGGTTCTTGGAGGTTGTCCAACGAATCTAGCCTGCTGCCTGACTTTAAGTTCGTGGCTTGAGGGTGTCCTCCCTCCGCAGAATCCGCATGGAGGGGTCAGAATCCGGCATAGCTAGTCCTTAAGGTAGGAGAAGAGTCGCCGATTGTTCCTCTACCACAGCAACGTGGTGGGTAGCACAGGAGAGTTGATCTCTCTCGGATCGGTTTTAGGTCCAATCGATCGTAGTCATGGCGACTCCTGGGATGGCGATGCGATCCAAGAGCTCATTTAAGGAAGAGAGCTCCATCGGATCTAACTGCTCGGCGAGTTCCGAGTTAACGTGAAGATTGCTTTCGATGACCCGAGAAGTCATCGCTCGGTGGCGCCGACAACAGCGGTCATAAGAAAACCGCTTAGCCGGAGAGTTTGGCCGTGGCCAAAGCTCCTTTAGCAACGGTGCCGTCTTTAAAGACGGGATGAGGCATCCTTCCTAACAGCGACGACACAGGAACTCTCAATGAAAGCACCAATGTCGGTGTCAAAACCGCGGATCTCGGTAGGGGTCCCGAATCAGCGTCTAGGCGGATGGTAACGGAGACAAGGGACACGATGTTTTACCTAGGTTCGGCCCTCTCGATGGAGGTAAAACCCTACTCCTGCTTGATTAATATTGATGATATGGGTAGTACAAGAGTGGATCTACCACGAGATCAGTGAGGCTAAACCCTAGAAGCTAGCCTATGGTATGATTGTTGTTCGTCCTATGGACTAAAACCCTCCGGTTTATATAGACACCGGATAGGGTTAGGGTTAGACAGAGTCGGTTACAATGGTAGGAGATCTACATATCCGTATCGCCAAGCTTTCCTTCCACGCCAGGGAAAGTCCCATCCGGACACGGGACAAAGTCTTCAATCTTGTATCTTCATAGTCCAGGAGTCCGGCCAACGGTGATAGTTCGGCTATCCGGACACCCCCTAATCCAGGACTCCCTCAATTACCTTGAAGCTCGTAACAAGGCCCTTGAAGACCTCACGCATTCCGGCCTCTGCAGACCGAAAGCCTTGTAGCACCGCGTCGATCAATGGGCGGTTCTCTTCCTTGAGAGAGAAGCCCGTTAGGGATACCTCCACCTCCTCAGTCCACCCCACATTAGCCCGCCCTGGTGTAGGAAGCGGGGGTGGTAAAACCTCAGAACCTAGCACCAAAGTGCTAGGAATAAGGGTCTCCGCTGTTGCATTGACACGAGAGTCTACTTCGGCTGGACGATGATTGGCCCAGACCTTCCTCAATGACCTTGGGGGACCCTGTCCCCTTGGCCCTGTTGGACCGAGGTCTCGACCTCAGCCAAGACGACTGGCTCTTTGGCCCCCGTAAGGTCAATTGGGGGAGCCAGAGCGGACACCGCTTCCCCCAGGCCCTCTTTAGCTAGAGGGGAGTGGCGGGATCAGGCGTCCTGCTGGGGGGTGGCAGAACAGTTGAAGAATCGCCACTAGGGCGCACCCATGGTGTACTGAATAATAGTACCTAATATGAGTTACATCTTGCTGGACAGACTTGTTGAAAAAAGGACACGATAATGACGACCTACCTCCGGGGCATGGTCTTTTTCCTCCCCATCTCGAGGTCGTCATCATTCGACTTGTCGGAAAGGGTAATATACTTCGATAGAGCGGGCTCCCTAGCGGGCCTGACAGAGGCCTTGCGCGCCCTCTTCTGGCCTTTCGACCGCACCTTGTCCTCGGCGTCCTCGGTCGCTGCCCTCTTCCCCTTGAGGGAAGGGTTCTCTTCCCCTTGTTCCTCCTCCATGTCGTTCCCATGGGAGGAGGTGGCATGGGTACCCTCGGATCTAGTGACCGAGGTCTCCCTGGTCCGAAGACCTGGCCTGCCCTTCTGGGTCTTGGACCCCTTGGGGATCACCACATGCGGCTCCTCGACTAGGAGGGCCGTAAGTAGGGGGCTCTTCTCCCCCTCTGGAAGTGGCGCCGAGCATAGCATTTGCTCCGCCCTGGTGGCCCACTTCTGCAAGCAACATACCCATCAATTAGTCGAGGTCTTTGACACTCGGAGAAATACAGAAGTGTAAAACTTCTGCGTTGAATATTACCGGTGGGGCGTCATAGCCGGCTTCAAAGCCGAGGTCACACCCCTCCGAGGGAAAGTCGTCCTCGGACGGCTTAAAAATCCGCGTCTGCATTCCGGCCAAGGTGGAGCGGAAGAAGTGGTGGACAGGCCATACATCCTTGGACTTGTGCTCCCACATCGGGGTGTCCCGGAGTTAGAGCAGAATGATGCGGCGGTGGAGCATGACGTTTACTACGTCTGCCAACTGGAGGTTCTTCTCATCGGACCACCACTTGATCTTCTTGATCAATGCCTCCACCTCCTTTGGGTTCCCCCCCGCGATGCCCTTCTTCTTCCAGGACACGAGCTTCCTCAGGGCCCAGTCGAGAATGCTAGGACTTCGGCCTGGCCAGCAGCGAGTGACTCAATGATGTAAAACCACTCGCGATATCATTCTTTGACAATTTTTATGAAGGTGCCCTTGAACCAGTCGGCTTTCTGGTTCTTGCTGATCACGACACCTCCACACTCCGTCAGATCGGAGCCGCTGGACTTCGGCTTGACACCGAAGATCTTCAGCTATAGGCCTAAGTGTGGCTCGATGTGGAGGAAGGCTTCACAGATTATGATGAAGGAGGCGAGGTGGATGATGGAATTCGGGGCCATATGTGATGGAAGTGGAAGTCTAGCCTATAGTAGAACATAATCCCGCGCACAAAGGGGTGCAGCGGGAAGCCCAGACCTTTGATGAGGTGGGGAAGAAAGACTACCCTCTCCCCTGGGTTGGGAGCGGGCACATGCTCGTTGCCGTCTAGCATGCGGGCGATGATCTCCATGGGGATGTACCCCACGCTGCGCAACTCTATAATGGTGCCCTCTGTGACAAAGGAGCCATCCCAGTGCCCCTTGAGGGTGGCGTCAGCCATGGCTAGGAATTAGAGCTAGGACGCGTTGCAGAGGAGGAGAGCGAGATTGGATCTGGGAGCTAGAGCTTGAGGAGGTAGCAGGTGAGGGAAATGAGAGCATGCTTATTTCCAACGCTATATTTTTGCTCTTATATGCTGTTGAAAGGCCAAAGAGTCCCTCTGTCGCGCTGGTAAAATAGCCACTCCCCGTGAGAGATGCCATTATGTAGTATGGGGAGAAACAAACTCTTAATGATACCCCTAAGAAAACAGGCACGATCTCCACTTCGACGGGATACGCCAGTAAAAATATTGCCTAGGGCCATGATTTGAGTAAACAGTAACTGCCCTACCCGTCATGGGTAGCGCCGCTTCGATAAAGTTGTCAGGCTAGAAGACACCGTTCACACCTATGCGGCCGACCTTCGAGGCTAAGTGACCCCACGTCTTCAGGCGTTGGGTGAGTTCGGCTAAGCCATGATCAATAAATGTCATTCCTTTAAAGGATGGGTCATATGCGCTCAAGAGGGGAGGAATTTCAAAAGGAGAACTCATTTGTCAAGCCAAGGACTTCAGATCCGAGGTTTATTTACATCAAGAAATCATCCTCGGCATAGAAGACCAGTTCGGGGGCTACTGACGGTGTCGTGGACTAGGGGTACTAACCTAGTCGGCCCATGGTCCTCAGGCTGGGCTGGTGGGCCCTCATTCCCCTCGAGGTGGACTCCGAAAGCCGCACGCTGGAGTTGTGATTAATACTGCATCTCCCTAAGACTTGACGTATACTCCAAGACTTCTCCTGCCTAGATACCGACCATGTAACTCTAGATGCCCTACCTGGCATGTATATAAGCCAAGGGATTTAGCCCGTAGGGGGGACTCGAACACAATATCATTCACCTAGCCCTAGGGTTAGAACAATACTTACGATCTCGAGGTAGATCAAGCTTGTACTCAATACATCTCCATTGATAATAAATGAGAGCAGGACGTAGGGTTTTACCTTCATGAAGAGGGCCCGAAACTGGGTAAATAATTTCTCCCTTGTTCTGGTACCATCTTTCCAAGATCCACAGCTCAGGACCCCGTACCCCGAGGTCCGCCAGTTTTTGCACTAACAGAGGGGCTGAAATTTCACTCAGGAGACAATGCTCTTGTTCACCCTATTCTCCCTGAGTTAAGATCACTTAGACCTCGCCAAATCACTCGTGGTAGATCTTCAAGGCAACCTCAAAACCTTCATAGTCTTGTTTTTCTGCCAATCCACAAGCTTGGGAGTCTCTAAATGGATACCTAACCATTCAGAAGATGTGCAATCTTCAAGAGTACCAAGTCTTCAGTGAGCATAGAACAAATTCTTTAGTGATGCTCAATCACTTAAGATTGTTAGTCTTTGGGTTTTTCCTCAGTAAGGATTCACTTGAATTCTTCGGGAGGATGAGTTGCTCGGACAACTTGTCTCAGATCATGTGGAACGGCCTACCAACTAATGGTGGAGGCATGGGATATTTATAGCCGGAGATCGCAATCCGGGGCCTAAGACGACCATTGGAAGGGGCGAATACACCAAACATCTGTTGCGAGTTGTCGCAATGGTCAAAAATTTGAACTCTCAAATTCCTCATGATACCAAAACCAAACTGCTAGTTTCCTAACTCGATAGCGAAGAAATCAAACTCATGTGCACTGAAGAATCACCTTGAACGTGCAAACTTGAAGACTTTGCCCAAAAGGATATTTCCAAGTCTTCAACTCAAAAGAGATATGTTCGATTGAGTACAATTGAAGATACGCTATCTTAGTAACACTTGGAGCAACCCCCCCTCCCCTTGACATTATATATTGCCCTATTGACTCAAATAAGAATTAAAAGAAATAGCAAAACGCTAAGTGTTCACGCTCCAGTTCTTCGACTAATTCTTCGAAGGCCACACCAAAACTTTCAATATTTCCTTAACATTTTTAGGGGTCATACATGATAACCCACAACTATAGGGGATCGTTTGTAGCCTTTTTCGATAAATAAGAGTGTCGAACCTAACGAGGAGCTAAAGGCAGAACAAATATTCCCTCAAGTTCTATCGACCACAGATACAACTCTAGGCACACTTAACGTTTGCTTTATCTAGAACAAGAATAAAATTAGAAGTACTTTGCGAGAATGAAACTACGAATAAAATGCAAATAATAAAAGTAGATAGATTTTGTCACACAAGAAATTCATTTGTCCCTAGGCGGTCGATAACTAAACCGGTAATCATTGTTGTAATTTTATATGAGGGAGATGCATGAGCTAACATACTTTCTCTACTTGGATCATATGCACTAATGATTGGAACCCTAGCAAGCATCTGCAACTACTAAAGATCATTAAGGTCGAAAGCCTACCATAGCATTAAGTATCAAGTCCTCTTTATCCCATACGCAACAACCCCCAAACTCGGGTATGTGCTTCTGTCACTCACTCCACCCACCATAAGAGAACCATGAATGTATTGCAACACCATACAACGGGGATCCCTCCTTTTGCGCAACACGAAGGGCACCGTAGGACAACATCAAAATAAAATATACAACTCAAATCGATCATGATCATCTATCAACCCATAGGACAAAACGGATCTACTCAAACATCATAGGATAACCACATATCATTGGGAAATACTATATAGTGTTGAGAACCATGTTTAAGTAGAGAATACAGCGGGGAGAAGGGGTGTTACACCACTGCATAGAGGGGGGTAGAGTTGGTCTTGAAGGCGGCGAAGTTGTTGGTGTATATCACCGTCACGATGAGTTGCCCCGGCGGCGCTCCGGCACCACTGGGAGAGAGGGGGAGAGAGCCCCCTCCTTCTTCTTCTCCCTAGGCCTCCCCCTAGATGGGAGGAGAGTTCCCCCTCTGGTCCATGGCCTCCATGGCCTCGGAGGGTGGGAGCCCCTCTGAGATTAGATCTCCCTCTCTGTTCTCTTCTGTTTCGCGCTCTGTTTTCTGGCCAAAAACCGTTTCTTATATTCCCGGAGATCCGTAACTACGATTGCGCTGAGATTTTAACATGATTTTTTTCGGATATAAGCTTCCTTGCACCCAAATAGAGCTCCAACCGATGTACGAGGTGAGCACAACCCACCACCGCGCGCCTGGGCCCTGGGGCGCGCCCTGGTGTCTTGTGGGGGTTGTGGGCCTCCTTTTGCGTTGATTCCACCTCCCAAACATCACATATATTCCAAAATAAATCTCCGTATATTTTTATCGTGTTTGGACTTTGTTTGATATGGATATTTTGCGAAAAAAAACATGCAACATACAGGAACTGGCACTGGGCACTGGATCAATAGGTTAGTCCAATAAATCATATAAATTGTTGCCAAAAGTATGTAAAAGTTGTATAATATCGGCATGAAAGAAAAAAAAATTATAGATACGACGGAGATGTATCAGCATCCCCCAAGCTTAATCCCTTCTCGTCCTCGAGTAGGTAAATGATAAAAAAGATAACTTTTAATGTGGAATGCTACCTAGAATAATCTTGATCATATATCTAATCATGGCATGAATATTAAGACATGAGTGATTCAAAGCAATAGTCTATAATTTGACATAAAGAGATCAATACTCAGGCATCCCAACAAACAATCATGTCTTTCAAAATATCAATGCTAAAGAAAGCTATCCCTACAAAATCATATAGTCTTGTCATGCTCTGTCTTATTAACACGAAGTATTTATCATGCACAACCCCGTTGACAAGCCGAGCAATTGGTTCATACTTTTTAACGCGCTTTAGCTTTTACATGAGCGCAAGCCATGGATATAGAATATGGGTGGAATAGACTATGATGATAGGGGTAAATATAGAGAACACAAAAAGTAAGAAAACCTCACATCGGCGCGGCTAACCAACGGGCTATGGAGATGCCCATCAATTGATATCAATGTGAGGAGTAGGGATTGCCATGCAACGAATGCACTAAGAGCTAAGTGTATGAAAGCTCAAACTGAAAACTAAGTGGGTGTGCATCAAACTTTATAATGAAAAATTCCCACTAGTATATGAAAGTGACAACATAGGAGACTCTCTATATGAAAAACATGGTGCTAATTTGAAGCACAAGTTTGGAATTAGCATGCCCTTTTCCTCTTTATCTCTTCCCTTTTTTCTTTTTTTTCTTTTTTCTTTCTTTTCGTCTAGAGTCTCATCCCGACTTGTGGTGGAATCATAGTCTCCATCATCCTTTCATCACTTGGACATGCTCTAATAATGAATAATGATGATCATCACACTTCTATTTACTTACAACTCAATATTACAACTCGATATCTAGAACAAAGTATGACTCTATATGAATGCCTCTGGCAGTGTACCATGATGTGCAATGATCTAGCGTAACTTGTATAAAAAAATGACGGTGGCTGAGCCACAAATACTATGTCAGCTATACGATCATGCAAATCAATATGACAATGAATGCTCAAGTCATCAAATGGAAGCGGTGGAAGTTGCATGGCAATATATATCAGAATGGCTATGGAAAGGCCATAATAGAAAGGTATGGTGGCTGTTTTGAGGAAGATATAATAAGGCTTATGTGTGATAGAGCGTATCATATCATGGGGTTTAGATGCACCTGCGAATTTGCACCGACTCTCGAGGTGAGAAAGGGCAATGCATGGTACCGAAGAGGCTAGCAAATTACGGAAAGGTAAGAGTGCGTATAATCCATGGACTCGCATTAGTCATAAAGAACTCATATACTTATTGTGAAAGTTTATTAGCCCTCGAAGCAAAGTACTACTACACATGCCCCTAGGGGGATAAATTGGTAGGAAAAGACCATCGCTCGTACCCGAACGCCACTCATAAGGAAGACAATCAATAATAGATCATGCTCCAACTTCATAGCATAATTAGAGACTATACGTGCATGCTTCGGGAATCACAAACCTTAACACCAATATTCTTACTAACCACAACCGTTTACTAGTACCTCCCACATATTATCATCTCTATATCGCAAAACTATTGCACCGAATCAAATATCATATTTAGTGATCCATAAGTTTTATGTAGGATTTTATGACTAACCATGCAAGTGACCAATTCCCGTTGACTCTCTAAATAGATACAAGTGAAGCAAGAGAGTTTAATTCTTTCTATAAAAGACCATGCTCTAATAAATATAAGTGAAACAAAAGATCATTCTACGAATAACGGTTTTCTATGTGAAGAGAAACAGGCAATCCAAACTTCAAATGATATAAGTGAAGCACATGAAGCATTCTATAAAGTGATAACCCACAAGTATAGGCGATCACAACAGTTTTCGAGGGTAGAGTATTCAACCCAAATTTATTGATTCGACACAAGGGGAGCCAAAGAATATTCACGAGTATTGGCAGCTAAGTTGTCAATTCAACCACACCTGGAAGACTTAATATCTGCAGCAAAGTATTTAGTAGCAAAGTAGTATGGAAGTAACGGTAACAGTGGAAAAAGTAACAGTAGCAGTTTTGTAGTAATTGTAACAGTGGCAACGGCAAAGTAACTTAGCCGAAATCAATATGTGAAAAGCTCGTAGGCATTGGATAAGTGATGGATAATTAAGTCGGATGGCATTCATCATGCAATAGTTATAACCTAGGGCGACAAAGAACTAGCTCCAATTCATCAATGTAATGTAGGGCATGTATTCCGTATATAGTCATACGTGCTTATGGAAAAGAACTTGCATGGCATCTTTTGTCCTACCCTCCCGTGGCAGCGGGCTCCATAAGGAAACTAAGGGATATTAAGGCCTCCTTTTAATAGAGAACCGGAACAAAGCATTAGCACTTAGTGAATACATGAACTCCTCAAACTATGGTAATCAACAGAAAGAATCCCAATTATTGTCACCTTGGGGTATGCAGATCATAACACGTAATAGGTGTCTACAACTTGCAAGATAGGATCAAGAACACATATATATTCATGAAAACATAAGAGGTTCAGATCTGAAATCATGGCACTCGGGCCCTAGTGACAAGCATTAAGCATAACAAATTCATAGCAACATCAATCTCAGAACATAGTGGATACTAGGGATCAAGCCCTAACAAAACTAACTCGATTACATGATAAATCTCATCCAACCCATCACCGTCCAGCAAGCCTACGATGGAATTACTCACTCCCAGCGGTGAGCATCATGAAATTGGTGATGGAGTAAGGTTGATGATGACGATGGCGACGGATTCGCCTCTCTGGAGCCCCAACAGACTCCAAATCATCCCTCCCGATGAAGAATAGGAGGCGGCAACGGCTCCGTATCATAAAACACGATGAATCCTTCTCTTTGCTTTTTTTCTCCGCGAATAGGTATATATAGAGTTGGAATTAGGGCCGGAGATGGTCCAGGGGCCCCACAAGCCTGGGAGGCGCGCCAGTGGCCTCTGGGTGGCCCCCTCTGGTATCCTTTTCGCCAGTATTTTTTTATATATTCCACAAAAATTCTTCGTAAATTTTCGGTCAATTCGAGAACTTTGATTTCTGCACAAAAATAACACCAAAGCAATTCTGCTGAAAACAACGTCAGTCCAGGTTAGTTCCATTCAAATCATACAAATTAGAGTCTAAAACAAGGGCAAAAGAGTTTGGAAAAGAAGATTCGATGGAGGTAAGCACACACGAGAATATTCACCCCACGCTATTGCTCCCTGGCAATGGCGCCAGAAAAAGGTCTTGATAACCCACAAGTATAGGGGATCGTTTGTATCCATTTTTGATAAATAAGAGTGTCGAACCCAACAAGGTGCTAAAGGCAGACCAAATATTTCCTCAAGTTCTATCGACCACCTATACAACTCTATGCACACTTAATGTTTGCTTTACCTAGAACAAGAATAAAACTAGAAATACTTTGCGAGAATAAAACTAAAAATAAAATGCAAGATAATAAAAGTTGATAGCTTTTGTCACACAAGAAAGTCATTTGTTCCTGGGTGATCGATAACTAAACATGTAATCATTTTTGCAATTTTATATGAGGGAGGGGCATGAGCTAACATATTCTCTCTACTTGGATCATATGCACTTATGATTGCAACTCTAGCAAGCATATGCAACTACTAAAGATCATTAAGGTCAAAACCCTACCATAGCATTAAGTATCAAGTCCTCTTTATCCCATACGCAACAACCCCCAAACTCGGGTCTGTGCTTCTGTCACTCACGTCACCCACCATAAGAGAACCATGAACGTATTGCAACACCCTACAACGGGGATCCCTCCGTTTGCGTGACACAATGGGCACCATAGGGCAGCACCAAAATAAAATATACAACTCAAACCGATCATGATCATCTATCAACCCATAGGACAAAACGGATCTACTCAAACATCATAGGATAACCACATATTATTGGGAAATAATATATAGTGTTGAGCACCATGTTTGAGTAGATATTATAGCGGGGAAAAGGGGTGTTACACCGCTATATAGAGGGGGGAGAGTTGGTGTTGACGACAGCGAAGTTGTTGGTGTATATCGCCGTCACGATGATTGCCCCTGCGGCGCTCTGGCGCCACCGGGAGAGAGCCCCCCTTCTTATTCTTCCTTTGCCCCCCCTAGATGGGAGGAGAGTTCCCCTCTGGTCCATGGCCTCCATGGCGGCGGAGGGGCAGGAGCCCCTCCGAGATTGGATCTCCCTTTCTGTTCTCTTCTGTTTCGCGCTCTATTTTCTGGCTGAAAACTGTTTCTTATATTCCCAGAGACTCGTAACTCCGATCGTGCTGAGATTTTAACATGATTTTTTTCGGATATAAGCTTCCTTGCGCCCGAAGTAGAGCTCCAACCGACGTATGAGGTGAGCACAACCCACCACAACGCGCCTGGGCCCTAGGGCGCGCCCTAGTGTCTTGTGGGGGCTGTGGACCTACTTTTGCGTTGATTCCACCTCCCAAAAATCACATATATTCCAAAATTAATCTTCGTAAATTTTTATCGCGTTTGAACTTCGTTTGATATGGATATTCTGTGAAACAAAAAACATGCAACAAGCAGGAACTGTCACTGGGCACTGGATCAATAGGTTAGTCCAATAAATCATATAAATTGTTGCGAAAAGTATGTAAACATTGTATAATATTGGCATTAAACAATCAAAAATAATATATACGACGGAGATGTATCAATACACCATCGACTAACCTACTCCTCAGGGATTTCACCTATGTATACTCACAAACACATTATCCCCTTAAACATTTTGTCATAAATACCAATCAAAACTTGTAAAGGGGGCACTATACGCACTAACAATCTCCCCCCTGGTGATTGATGACAGGACTAGTTAAAATCTACAGCAAGAATGATAAAATTTGAATGCAAAAACTTGAGGACTTTGTTTTCATGATATAGAAGAAACTCCCCCTGAAGATGTGCATATTGAAGATTTTTGCTTTTTAATTCAAATGCACATGGCTGCTTGTAATTGTGGAGAACTCCCCCTATATAATGCAATGCATGCTAGCATTGTAATGGATATACAATGAATAATGCATAAAAGAAAGTGATCTATGAAGAATACCATCATGCATATAAAATATAGAAAGGACATAATGAGCATGAATTATTAAAATAACAAAAGTTTAGAGAATCACAAAACTTGAAGTTTAACAAGTCGTTCAATAAGATCAAATGAAGAACGAGAGCTACAAACTTAACACCCGCCCATATATAAAAATCGCGAAGAGTAAACAACATTATTCTCCCCCTTGTCATCATATGACCAAAAAGGTGGAAGAAATAGGCAACTAAATTTCCCAGAAGCAACTGGTGAAGAAGTTGATGCAACTAGAGCTTTGTCTTCTGGTTGGAGCAATGGAGCAACAAGATCAGCAGAAGAATCCAGGTGACGCTCAATCGTCACATCAGGTGATTTCTCATTGTGATAATTGTCATTGAGGAGAGCAGCTTTTACGAAAACACCGTATGAAGAATTGACGAGAAGCGGAGTGGCACGAATTTCTGGAGGAGCTTCGAAGATATGTCATCGGGGATTGTACCCGGAGTCTGACCGGAGTGATAATCGTCGGGGAGTGTACTCGGACTCTGACCGGGGTCTTCAAAGATAGGTCGCTGTGGGGGTGTTGTCTCCAATCTTCAATGGCAAAACTCCCGCCTTCCAAAGAAACTTCGATTCCCGGCCTTCTCAGCTGAGCGACCTCCAAACAATTTAAGTGCTTTCTCTTTAGCTTTTGCTTTTCTGCATAATTCTTCTAGTGGTCCTTAGTTTTTGAACTTTTTCTTGCAAAGCTTCGCCGGCTATGTTTCATGTGCTCCACAGCATGAATTCGAGCAACTTAGCAATATCTTCGCCCATTTGACGAAGACCGACTCTGGCTCCTCTGCTTAGCAAGTAGCCGGGGGACGGAGGAAGAGCTTGCCGCGCAAATTTACGATGAAATCTAGGATCCTAAATAAGAGGACATGGCGTGGTACGTAGGTGTCAACGAGTTCTATCTGCCCCACCGAATCGGCCATGAAATTCATCGCCCCGAAAGCAAAAAATCTGTTTGGGAGCAAAAGTGACGCAGTTGATGTTGGATCCCATCTGGATTGTTTCAACTAGAATGACTCTTGTCTGGCGCCACTGTCAGTGTAAAATCCGGTGGACCCCTCAATAGGGTGCCACGACTAGCCAGAAAGACCAAAGGGGAAGCAAGAAGCAGTTTACCCCTGATCCTCGCTCCAGAGGTAAAACACTCATGTATATCGATGTGATGAGGTGTACTTAACTTGGGTCTTTTTCTTTCGGAAGGGTGCAGTACCTGTGGGCACAATTGCTTTCAATGCACATGCGTGTAAGGGCATGGCCAATGCGTCGCCCCATCCCGGTGCCCCGCAGGCCAGGTAGGCTCGGACGCCATCGTGGCTGCTCATATGAGTGACCCATAGGTGTCAGGGGCTCCGCTTCAAGAGGCGGTCTATCCATGAAAGAAAGCAAGAGACAAAAGAAAAGGGGAGAGAGAGATAGGAAAAGTAGAAGAGATGGGAAACCCAAAGAAAGGAGAAAGGTAAATGGCTCGCGTCCATGGCCATAGGTGTGTTGGATGTATGCAAAGCTGCGCGGTGGTGGCCGAATTTGGTGTTTTGGCCTATTTTGCAAAGTTCAGCAGGATCTGACCCCGGTTTAAAAAAATGGGATCTGATTTCTACCGCCAAGGAGGTTGGCGATAGGGTTGCATAATGTACCATCGAGGCTCCCGACGGTAGGTTAATTATAATCGCCGTCATATTTTTTTTGCTGCTGCCGTGTCCTAATGGCTGTACCGCCTGAGAGGACACGCCTAAGAGGTCGGCGGTAGAGTGTAATAAGCTACCGTTGCACTGCTTGGCCATAGGGTCTTGTGAAGTGAAAGCATGTTGTAACTAGAATTCGGGTGAGGGAGTCCGAGACTAAGGGGTCCTCCGCTTGGCGGCCTATCTCTCACGCCTAAGAGGCCGGCGGTAGGGTGTAATAATCTACCGCCGCACTGCTTGGCGATAGGGTCTTGTGAAGTGAAAGCGTGCTGTAACTGGAATTCAGGTGAGGGAGTCCGGGACTTAGGGGTCCTCGGCCTGCCGGCATAACTCTCACGGGCTGCACAGGTGGGTTGTTCTGAGACTACTAGAAGGCCGGGCTATTAGGCGACTCCGTATCCGGACAGGAAACCCTCGAAGCCTTGGTGTGTACTCCAAGTCAAGATTGAAGACTTGGCACGTTATTTCCTTCATTGTAACCGACTATAGGTAACCCTAAATACCCCTAGTGCCTATATAAACCAGAAGGTTTAGTCCGTAGAGGCTAGAAGAAGAATCATCCTACCCACCTAGGGTTTAGTTCATCTAATCTCGTGGTAGATCAACTCTATAACTGTTGGTGCAATGATAGGCCCCTTATGTTTTTGGAGTATTTTGACATAAATAGTATGGGACTTATGTGTTTTCTAGTGCACACAGAGTAACAGGTCCCTGAGATCACGAGGAGTTTGAGTTAAACGCCGAAGGTAATCTCCCTGCGCTGCAGTGAAGGTTATCACTGAAGATTATGATAACAAGAGTGACCCCTCAAAAAGTTGCTGAAGAGAAGCAATTGGTTTGTGTTTGTCCGAGGAAAATGACTGCGTCCGAGGAGATTGAAGACGGAGTGAAGATGTAGCATTTATTTCGTTCTTCTTCTTCTTTTTGTTGAGTCATAGGGCCACCGTACTATTAATAGGGGTGTAGCGTTCGAAACTTTGATTCTCTGATGCTAAACCCAAATCCTATGAAAGTTGTGTGAGAAATCTCTTTGTGTTCCGAGCAAATACTTGCCAGCAAGAGACTGTGATCTTCTTTGCTGCGAGAGATTTGTCTTAGACCAAGGAGTTAGCATTGCTTGTTCCTCAAGTAATGTTACCGTTGCTCCCAAACCGACTGTTGTGAGCGTGTCGGTTGGCCATTGGCTGGACCGCGTGTCCGAAATGGTCATTTCCCATCCGGGAAGGCTGCGACTATAAATAGCCACTCCGCGTCGGCTTTGTCCGGTGGCTGCTCCATTTGATTCTGAGAAGATTGTTGAGTAACCCCCTCTCTGAGTGATTTGAGTTTAAAATCCACCGAGAGAAAACCCCTAGAGCCGAAGAATTAGATAGTGGTTCAGCATCACTCGAATCTAAGTCCATTACACTCCACCTATTACTCTTGAGAGCTGCAAACTCTCTAGATGGTTAGGTGTCAATTTCTTCAGAGACCAAGAGTGATTGTGGTTCTCGAAGAAGAAGTCTGTAAAGGTTCGGAGATCGCCTCAAGTATGTACCATGAGTGATCGGCATTGGTTGATGAACCAATCGTCGAGAAGAATAGGGTGAAGAGATTTTATCTTCCGTGTTAAGTCACAGCCCCTCCAACCAGATGTAGTCCTTGTGTAGAAGGACGAACTAGTTGAACAAATACCCTATCACCATCGAGCATCACTGGTCACCTCTACTAACCATGTTTACATTCGATATGTTTTCCTTCAAGTGTTTTGTCTCGACGCATGTCTTAGTTTCCATTTGGTACTTAGTCTTAGCTCGTTGTAGTTTGTTTTTCATTCACTCCGCTGCTGGGTTCCGAGAGTTTTGAGATTTCTGAAGAAATTTTAAAACTCCCATTCACCCCCTCTGGTAGACATACTTCATTCCTACAATTGGTATCAGAGCAAGGTACTCCTTGACTCTGCTCATTTTGGTATAACAACCTTGGAGTTTAAGTATATCTTCAGTGAGCTACAAGTCGCATCTCAAGATTCCCATATTCGATGGGACGGACTATCCCTTCTAGATGGAGAAGATGAAGGTCCGTCTCTGATCCATCGACGATGACATGTGGAACGTGGTGTAGTTTGGATTCATGATTGAAATACCTCAAGCCCCCACTGATGTCGAGAAGAAACTCATTCAGATGGACGCACAAGCCAAAGATGAAATTGGTGGCCATCTCTCCCGTGCTCAATTTCTTCGCTATCGACAGTGTGAAACTATGAAGGAATTGTGGGACATTCTCGACAAGATAAATGAGGGTGTTTCAACTCAAAAAGAAGCTCGCATTGATACTCTTCAAGCAAAGTTCAATCGGTTCAAGCGCATTGGAAATGAAAGCTTTCAACAAACCTTCGATCGTCTGAGTGACATCACAAATGAGCTGCAAGGTCTCGGCGCCAAAGACATCACTGACCATGAAGTTGTGAAGAAGCTGCTTCGATCACTTGACAGTTCATTCGACACACTTGTTCTGCTGATCAGGGAACGAGCTGACTTCAAAGTTCTCGACTCTGCTGATATCATGGAGAGGCTAAACACCCACGAGGTACAAGAAGAAGAGAAGAGATATCTATATGGTTCAAACCATCGCAAAAACCATGCTCTCAAGGCTATGGCTGGTTCTTCCTCCGAAGGAAATGTCGAAGAAGATTCAGATGATCCAGAAAGGCTTGGCAAAGATCTCACACTGATCACGAAAATACTCCAGCACTTTCACAAGAAAAGTCAGTTCTATAAAAAGGGTTCAAGCAACTCTGGTGGTTCAAAATCTTCATCAAAACCTACTGGAGAATACACCTGCTTCAAGTGCAAAAATCCTGGACACTTCATTTTGGACTGCCCTCTCTGGGAAGCAGAAATCCATGCTAGTCGAAGATATGAATGTGGCAACTATCGAGGAAAAATCAAGAGCAAGAACTACGACTCCGATGATGAGAAGAAAACCAAGAAGTTCTTCAATAAGAAGGACAACTCCTCTTCAAAATCTTCATCAAGATCTTCCTCAAGGAATCCTTCCAAGTCCTTCTCCAACCGCAAGAATAACTCTCGAAAGGCCAAGGCATACTCCGAAGAAGCTGATGAATCCGTTGATGATTCTGACTCTGGCATGGCGGGTATTGCATATGCTTCCCCCTGCAACAAACTTCTTCAGGGACCCGTCAAGCAATGATGAATCTCCTGCCTACTGCTTCATGGCCAAAGCATCAAAAGAAAAGGTATCCTCCAAAAATCACAAGGTTCACTCTAGTGATCAATATTCTTCTGATGAGGATGACCATGCTAAATTGATCAAAATTGCTAATATTCAACAAAACTCTCTTGAGAAAATTTAGAAAACCCTCAGGAAGTCTGAAGGGTTGTTGGTTGAGGAGATGGAGAAAAATCTGTCGCTGATCGAAGAGTATTCCATTCTCAAGTCACGAATGGAAGAACTAACAAATCGTCATGATTTTCTCTTAGCTAACCACGAAAGATTGACCTATGATTACCTGAAAAGGAAACAGGATCTCGAGGCGCTGAGGGAGGCTCATGAGGATTTGATCAGAGAAAATTCTCTTCTCACCCAACAACTTAAAGAGAAACCTGAAGTGTTTGTTCCAGCTTGCTTGAAATGTCTTGAACAAACAAATGATGAATCATCTATGAATGCTTATCCCTTTATCGAGGAAAATGGTTTTGTTTCTAATGAAAATGCTAGGTTGAAGGATCTTCTTCAGATAGGAATGTTCAAATCTCTCAAGGGGCATCAAACCCTTTGTGATGTTAAGAAGAAATCCATTCTTCATAAAATCCCAGGAAAGAAGGTATCGGTTTTGAAAGGAAACTGAATGAGGATGGCTCCTACTGGGAACCCGATCAATATCCTTGCACTGTGTGGGTACTAGCCAAGAGCGAAACGCTCGATCCACTTTTCTTTCAGGATACGACTCTCCTATCCCTGAACACTCTCTTGATGATTCTCCGGACAACTATAAGTTGTTCAAAAACCAGCATGGTGAGGCCGTTGCTCGTTGTGTTGGACCTAACATCTGAGTGCCTAGGAAAACTATTGATGCATTGCCTATTACTTCATTTCTAACCATGCAGGCAGAAAATGCTCATCACTTTGTTCAACAGAATGAGTACATGTGTACTTCATACAATCACTACACTCATGCTTCTGGAAAGAACTTTAATGCTCATTCTTTCGATTATGCTCGCACCTCCACGAGCAACAATTATGCTTACTGAAAGAAATCATATCCTGCTCGCTATACTATTTCGAAGCCACCTGCAAAGATGTGGGTGGTTAAGAAAGCCTAATTCTTCTGCAGGACTATGTCTCCGGGTGTACAGAATGGATAATGGATAGTGGATGCACTAGTCATATGACCGGAGACAAGTCATTGTTTGTCGACCCCAACTTAACTGCTTCAACTCTGAAGTATATCACTTTTGATGACAACAACAAATGAAAGGTAATTGGGCTAGGTAAAATTGCCATATCCAAAGACAAGTCCATTGATGATGTTTTACTTGTTCAGTCTCTTGGATTCAATCTTATGTCAATTGGCAAGCTATGTGATCTAGGCATGCTAGTTCTATTTTCTATATCCAAATGCATTGTCTTTATGGCCTCTAACAATTCCTTCGTCTTTGAGGGAATTAGAAAAGGTGATCTATATATTGTGGAATTCTCTAAGGGCCCCTCAGTCCAAACTTGTTTGCTTGCAAAAGAAACCGAAGGTTGGCTGTGGCACCGAAGACTTGGTCATGTCGGTATGAGAAATTTGCAGACTCTAATGAAGAAAAATCATCTCCGTGGTATTCCTGATGTGGAATTTGACAAGGATCGTCTTTGTGCTGCATGTGAGGCTGGTAAATTGGCGAAGAAGCATCATTCATCAAAGACTGTTATGACCACAACAAGACCTCTGGAAATTCTTCATATGGATTTATTCGGTCCTCAAAACTATGCAAGTTTTGGTGGCAGTCATTATGGTGTGGTTATATTGTTGGTGATTTCTCTTGATACACTTGGGTATTCTTTCTCAATGACAAAACCTGCACCAAGACATCTTCAAAAGATTCGCCAAGAAGGTCCAGAATGAATGTGATGTGCGAATTAAGCATGTCAGAAGCGATAATGGAACTGAGTTCAAAAATACTCATATCGAGGATTTTCTCGATGAAAATGGTATTACTCATGAGTTTTCTGCTGCATACACTCCCCAACAAAATGGAGTTGTTAAGCGAAAGAATAGAACTCTAATTGAAATGGCGAGAACAATGCTCAGCGAGTACAAAACTCCTATTCTCTTTTGGGCTGATGCTATTAACACTTCTTGTCATGTCGTCAATCATGTTTATCTTCACAAATTCCTTAAGAAAACTTCATATGAGCTTATCACTGGAAAGAAACCAAATGTTTCTTACCTATGTGTTTTGGTGCACCTTTCTACATTCATGATATGAATCATTCTTCCAAGTTTGCACGTAAGGCACATGAAGGTTTTCTTCTTGGTTATGGCTCGAACTCGCATACTTATCGTGTCTATAACTCTCACCACGGGAAAGTTGTGGAAACGGTAAATGTGCGGTTGGATGAATCTAATGGCTCCCAAAAGGAGCACCTGCCAATTGTGATAGATGAACCATTGATCTTGGATGCTATTCGACAAATGGCTATTGGGGGCGTCAAGCCAGTTGAAGAAAATGCACCTGACTCTTCCGGTGATGATGATCCTATGACCCGAAGCAGAACTCGCCAAGCCACTGCCAAAGAAAATGCCACTCCAAATACTAATGGCAACCCGAATCCAAATGCCGAGCAAAATGTTAATCTTGAAGGGAATGGCGATAAAAATGCTGATGCTCATGAAAATGATAATGATCATCAAGATGAAAATCCTCACCCTCGATTGGCTAATCGAGTTGATCCTTCATTAATTCTCAATGAACTTGAGAATCCAGGTTATCGACCCTCAACTCTTTCACGCACTTGTTTGGCTGATTACTGTGGCAGTTTCTCCTTTGTTTCATTGGCAGAACCTACCAAGTATGAGGAAGCCATGAATGATCCAGATTGGATGACTGCTATGCAAGAGGAGTTGGTGGAATTCGAACTGAATGATGTTTGGGAATTGGTTGACAAACCAAATCCTAAGAAGCATAATATCATCGGCACAAAATGGATATTGCGGAACAAGCAAGATGAGAATGGCATTTTTGTGAGAAACAAAGCACGTCTTGTCGCTCAAGGGTATACATAGGTAGAAGGTATTGATTTCTGTGAAACTTATGCTCTTGTTGCTTGCCTTGAGGCAATTCATATTCTTCTCGCTTATGCAAATTACATCGATATCCTGCTAAATCAAATGGATGTGAAAAGTGCTTTCCTCAATGGTGAAATTGATGAGGAAGTATATGTTAGACAGTCACGTGGCTTTGAACACCATGAGTTTCCTAACAAAGTTTCCAGGTTGAAAAAGGCTCTATATGGGTTGAAGCAAGCCCCTCGAGCTTGGTATGACACATGGAAGAGGATTCTGATCGATAAAGGGTTCAAGCCAGGATCCACTGATCCCACACTTTTCACTTGTGCTGTTGATAATGATCTATTCGTATGTCAAATCTATGTGGATGATATTATCTTTGGTTGTAGTAACAAGCATGCAGCTTAGAGTTTGGGAAAATGATGTCCGAGAAATATCAAATGTCTATGATGGGTGAACTTAAGTTCTTTCTCGGACTGCAAATACGTCAACATGCAAATGGAATTTCCATATCTCAGGAGAAATATCTGAGAGAGTGTCTGAAGAAGTTCAAAATGCAAGATTCAAAAATGAAGGGCTACAAAACTCCAATGCCCATGAATGGTAAGCTGGATGCGGATGTGTACGGTAAGGATTATGATCAAAAGGCTTATTGTTTGATGATTGGTTCTCTTCTTTACCTATGTGCATCCAGACCTGATATTATGTTGAGTGTTTGCATGTGTGCCCGCTATCAAGCGGCACCGAAAGAATCGCATCACCAAGCGGTCAAGAGTATTCTGAGATATCTGGCTCACACCCTCACCTTAGGTTTATGGTATCCTAAGGGAGCATAGTTTGATCTCATTGGATATTCTAACTCAGATTACGCAGGTGACCTAGTTGATAGGAAATCTACTTTGGGGACATGCCATCTCCTTGGTAGATCATTGGTTTGTTGGTCATCAAGGAAGCAGAATTGTGTGTCTCTCTCTACGGCTGAGGCCGAATATATTGCTGCTGGCGCTTGTTGCACTCAGTTATTGTGGATGAAGCAAACTCTGAAGGATTATGGCATCAAGGTCAAGAAGATTCATTTATATTGTGAAAATGAGAGTACCATCAAAATTGTACATAATCCTGTGCAGCATTCTCGCACCAAGCACATTGCCATCAGACATCATTTCATTCATGATCATGTTGCACGAGAGGATATTGTCATCAATCACGTCAATACCGAAGACCGTCTTGCTAATATTTTCACCAAGCCTCTCGATGAGAAAAGATTTTGTGCGTTACAGTGTGAGCTAAATATCCTGGTCTTCACGAACATGCAGTAAGTTGGACTCGGCACCCGTGCAAACACTTCCACATCTCGGAAGGAATGGGTGCACAACACTCGAAGAATTTGAATTTTTTTGAAAAAGTGAAATTTTCTTTCTAAGAGTAAATACATTAACGAAGAACTAGGCTAACCAGGTGCCATGATAATTGTGTCATGCTCGGGGTCATACAGTTTTTATATGATGGGTAACACCACCACAATTTTCTTTTGTTCAGTTTATGTTTGATTGAAAGTTTTGTGTTTGTCCGAATGCATTTCTCTCATAGCTATTCTTTCGTGTGTTTGTGTTTCGCTGTCTGAGTGAAATGCCTAGGACCCTGTTTTCCCTCTATTCTATCTCTTCCAGTCTATACTATTCCATTATAAATGCTCAATTTCATTTGGTACCGAAACTTTATCTGGCGTCCTTGACCAAGATAAAGATTAGGTCCGAACTTTAATCTGTTTTGGCGAAAGCTGTCCAAAATTTAGGGTTTCCCGCCCAAGTCTGGACCATGATCTTTTATGACGGTTGCCACATGCAATCCATCAACTGACACCCCATCCTGTCTGTTGAATGGCAATATGTCGGATGTTGGGTTCTGGCAGACCCCTAAGGTTCGAACTCTGGGGTGCGCACGAAGATCTTTCCCCTACCGATCTACGTCTGATCACCTCACGAGATCTAAGCTAAAACGATGAACAACACGAGGGACACAAGATTTATACTGGTTCGGGCCACCGTTGTGGTGTAATACCCTAATCCAGTGTGTGGTGTGGTGGATTGCCTCAGGGGCTGATGTTGAACAGTACAAAGGACGAACAGCCTCGCGAGAGGTGTTCTTGGGCTGGTGCGATGAACTGCTTGGGTGAGTTTGATCGCCTCTCTGTCTAATGAGCACTCTATCAGGTCTCTCTCTCTCCCTCCGGCTCTCTCTCTCTACTGTGGCGGCTCGACCTATTTATAGAGGCCCTGGCCCTCTTCCCAAATATTGAGCGGGAAGGGCGCCAACAAAGGCCATTTTGAAGGGGAACATCTGGTATAGGTTATCCTGACTAAAGTTGGTCTTCGGCTGCCAAAAGCGCTGGCGATGACGCTGTCTTGGGCTCCACGGTGACCTCCATCCTGCCGCCCTGCTGGTCTTGGTCTTGTTGTACTGAAATGGCAACCTTTGCCTGATGCCTCGCTACTCCACACCTGTGCTTGCCCCCTTTGCACCAAAGAGGAAACAAGGACACTGCGCAGGCCGGCACCCGCCTGGTCTCGATCGTCATGGCTTGCGTCACGAGCACCTCGCGAGGTACCCTACCTTGATCTCTTCGCCTCCTCGCAAGCCTGCCTGGCGAGGCCGTTCCCGAGGAAGTCTTGTGTCATCCGCCCCGCGAGGCTTGGCCCCTCGCAAGGGTCTTGAGTCTTGCGCTGATGAAGATGGGCCGTACTGGGCCACCACTTGAGCCACGCTGCAGGCAGGCAAGTCTGGGGACCCCCGTTCCCAGAACGCCGACAGTAGTCCCCGGGCCCAAGGCGTGCTCGAACTTGGCTTAGCGGAGAAGCGAAGGGGAAAGTGCGGAGCGCCGCGGGCCCCATTAGCCTGCGGCCTTGGGCGCCGCGTGGCGGTTGATTGGACGTGGGCGTCTCCGCTTCCCCATGCTGCCTCGGCAACTGCTTGGCTTGACAAGTCCCTGCATACAGAAATGGTTCATGATTACCTGTGATCATGGAGGCCGACGGTTGGCCTCCTCCGGACTATAAGTATGGATGGGCAAGAGCCCCTGCAGTCCATCTCTTCCTGCTTCCCTCCTTCTTCTTCTTCCTTGCCCTTGCTCCACTCTACGCCAATGGCGCCGATCCGCCGGTTTCCTGCGGAAGAGAAGGGGAAGGCCCCCCAAGAGGGTCCCGACCCGCTTCCGCCGAAGAAACGGCCTGTCCCCGGCCGCTGCGACGTGGTCGCATGGCGGGAGACGTCGAGGCCCTGGTACGAGCGTCCGCCACCTGGGTTTCCGCTGCCCTTGTACACCCAACTCGAGGCCCCTGGAGAAGAAGATGCCGAGCGACACCGACGGCGCCGCAGGCGACGCCGGCGAGTCACGGCGGTGCGCGTCGTCACCTCGGGAGTCCATACCGAGGGCTCCCCTCGCGAGTTTGTGCTTCACGCTGCTATGCCTCCACGCTCTTGGATCCTTCTTCCTCCCTCCTTCTCCTTCGAGATGTCGCCGAGTGGGTCTCTGGAGCTCTGGCTGCAGCATGCTGACTGCAGCACCCTTGCGACCGGAGTGGAGGTTGCGGTCGTCGCTCCGGGCAAGGTCTATATGACCCGGGGCTGGGGCGAGATCGTCCGGGTCTGCCGGACAGGGGGTGCCCTCGTAATTCATCTTGAATACGACGGCGCCTCCTTGATGTTCTTCAAGGTCTTCGACACGGAAGGACGCCGACTGGAGTGTTGCTCCAAAGAAGGCGGCCGGGGCATCGAAGTGGCGAGGACCAGGCCTGCCAACCGCTTCCCCAGCAGCTCCTCAGGTAGAAGCGGATAAGACGGAGGGTCCAGCGACTCCCCCGAGCTTCACGTTACTCCGGAGACGAGCGACGACAGCTACGAGCCCCCGAGCTCGCGTCGCGCGCGGAGTGGGGCAGCTGCATCGGGCCGCCGACGCCACTGATCTGGATGGGGTTGGCGCCAGCACCTGACGGCCCACTATTGATGATGGCATCTCCTGTGGAGGCGCAGGTAGTTAGCATTCCTTAGGATTTGCACCTTTTGCTCCCTGCGAGGAATCGAAGAAACACCCCGTGGGGGTATGTAAGCGCCTGCCATGTCTTTTATGAATATTATCCTTATTATGATGCAATGCGAGATGCTTGTCCTGTCCCGGCTCAGCTCCCCCTTTCTATCCTCACGAGGGCTTGGTGCTCTACACCGACAGGTCCCGGTCCCCAGGCAGGCTTCAGCCGTCGCTGGTATGCCAGGTCACGATGCCGTGGTCAAGGCCAAGAGGTGAGCGGCCCAAGGTCCGGTAAGAGCCTCTGAGTCACGATGATCAGGAGGTCCCCTTTAGCGCTCAAGCAGCCTCTGCTGGGCGAGAAAGGAAGGCAACGTCGCCGTGATAGAGCCGAACTAGGTGAGGGTTTGGTGTTGTGTTGATTTAACTCCTGCAGAGGCGTGACTTATCTCATGAGTTTGGAGTAGTTTTCCGGCGAGGTGCCGGGCCTGCGCGCCGGCAGCTGGGGCGTCGCTGGGTCAGGCCCTTGTGAGCTTCTCCCCTCTTTCCTGCACTTTCCTTCATGCTCTACGTCCTCAGGTCCCGGCCCTCGAGCGAGCTCAGCCGCCGCTGGTATGACAGGTCGCGATGCTGTGGGTCAAGACCAGGGGGTGAGGGCTGGAGAGCCAGTAAGAGCCCATGAGTCGCGATGCTCAGGCGCCCCCCTTTTAACGCGCGAGCGGATCATACGGGAGAGAGAGAGAGGGAGCTCACGACGCCCCCACACACTATTCCTTAGGCGGATCCTGTACACCAGCACGAAGAAAACAAGGTCTGCCATTACGGTTGCCAGCCAGCCATTGGTTGCTCCGAGGGAGTGATTGAGGCACTGAGGGCCTGGTGAGGTAGCGCTATGCGGGGCTGCCGCGGCCAGAGCATGACCACTCAGATTTGTCAGTGTTGCAGGGACGGACCCATGCGCAAGCGCCGTAGCCGGAGCGAGCGGCTCCAAAGTTAGGTTTCAATCGAGCATGCGATTATCTCAAGCAGGTTAAGCATGAAGAAGCAAATCAACTTAGGTAGATGTAGAGAAAGGCAAACGCCACTGGGTCAGGCCCAAGCGGCTTGGGGATGATGCAGCCCGAGGGGCGCCCCCAACAAGGTAAGCTGAAGACATAAGCAAAACGGATACATGCCGCGGGGACAGACCCACGCGACCTGGGATTGATGCAGCCTTGAGGGCGCTCCCATCTGAAACGAAATTTGAAAGAAGTCACCTGATACCATTGCAGAGCGAGTGTCGGAGTAGCTGGCGGTGCGTGATGAAGAAGCCAATCCTCACGAGCCCTAGGAGCTCCGAGCCTTGGGAGACTCGGGAGGTCTGGGCGGCTCGGCGAGGTCCATCTCCATTTCCTCCAGGAGCGCGCGATGCTCGGCCACCTGAGCTTCCATAATGCTTCTCATCAGGCGCTGGTGAGCAGCGGCCGCATTCGGCAGGCCGAAGGGCATGCGAACGTAGCCGTGCGGTGGACCCTTGCAACGCCCTACACGCGAAGGCCAGAAGCACTCCTGAGACGCGACTCGATTGAGCCCTGGGTAGTCGATGTAGACGCGCAGCCCGCCATCCTCGCCTGGATGGGGAGCTACGCTGGGCAGGCGGCGGTTGCCGCGCATGACTCTCGATTCTTGCAACTCCTGAGCGACATTGGTGATGAACTCCCGAGGGTTGGGCCCTCCTTTCCTTATGCCTTCCTGAGGGAAACGTGCCGCGAAGCACGCCTCCAAGTGATGCCCGAGCGCCTCCCTCGTGATCTTGGCAAAGTCAGTGGTTCCCCAAGAGAGAGCCCTCGAGCCTTGCCCGAAGAGGGCTCCGGGCACGCCTCCCTATGCGATGGAGGGTGGCGCCCCTTGGATGGGCGCATGTTCGAATGTGGCGCCTCCGGACGTGCCTGCCTCCTGAGGCCTTGAGCCAGGTGACATCTTCTTCTTCTTGGGAGCTGCTCCAGGGAGGTTTCCACTCTTGCTGTCTGGGTCTTCGATTGACGCGGCTTGGAAGGCGCGCTCGAGAGAGCACACCGCATCCTTCTCTTCATAGGGGACCGTGATGACTCCGCCACTTCCTGGCATCTTGAGGACATTGTAGCCATGGTGAGTCACTGCCATGAACTTGGCCAGGGATGGATACCCGAGGATGGCATTGTATGGCAGGTGAATGTGGGCGATGTCGAAGTCGATGAGCTCGATACGATAGTTCTTGCGCTGCCCAAAGGTGACAGGGAGTCGGACCTGCCCTATCGGGATAGTGGAACCATCAGTGACTCCTGAGAAGGGCTTGGTTGGTTGAAGCTGATCATATGGCACTTGAAGGTTGTTGAACGTCTCAACGGACAGGACGTTGAGCCCTACTCCGCCGTCGATGAGGGTCCTGGTAACCTGCACATTGCTGATGACTGGGGAGCAGAGCATCGAGAGGACACCGGCCGTTGCCGCGCACTTGAGCTGATCCGCTGAGCTGAGAGGGTGTGTGGCTTCAAGCTTGGGGAGGACTGCATTCACTTCGTGAGCAAACTGCTTGAAGATGCGCTGAGAGGCTGGGGCCTGCGCGCTGCCCAAGATGCAAGCGATCGCACGCGGCTCCTAGAAGCCCCCAGCCCCCTCGTCCTGATGATGGTCGTCATTCCTTCTCGGTGGTGGTGGTAGAGGAGGAAGTGCTGGGTTGCCTTGCGGGCGATCCTCGCGTGGCTGATCTCTCCAAGCCCCCTCGCGAGGCTGGTCCTACCAGCGGTCCTCGCGAGGCCGGTCACGCCACCCTTGGTGAGGGCCGCGGTCGTCCCAGCGTCATCCACCTCTTGCTCCGCCTCGACCATAGCCCCGATCGTTGCGCTCGGGGCGTCGACCGACACGGCCTTCTCGCACGGCCCTGAGCTCTTGGCATTCGTTGGTGTTGTGGGTGTGGAGATCGTGGTACACATAGTACCGGCTGCCCTTGGATGACTCCGGCTGGTCCCTGCCGCGCTTCAGGTCCGGCTCTGCTGCGAGCACAACTGCTCCCTTACGCTTCACGTCCTTGGCCTTGGCTTTCTTCTCTTCTGGGTCAGCTGCTGGGAGCTCGAGAAGGGAGAGGCGTCCCTCCTCAGCCCTTACGCACTTGGTCGCCAGGTTGAACAACTCCAGAGACGTACACAGATCTTCGTGGATCGCCAGCTCCTCCTTCATCTTGATGTCGCGGACACCATCAGAGAACCACGAGATGATGGCCTCCTCGGTTACCCTAGGAATCTTGAGGCGGGCGCTGTTGAAGCGCTGGATGTACTTCTGCAAGGTCTCTCCGGGTTGCTGCTTGATGCGGTGCAGGTCGCCCACAGCCGGCGGACGGTCGCGAGTGCCCTGGAAGTTGGCGATGAAGCAAGTGCGCATCTCGTCCCAGGAGGAGATTTTGCCATGAGGTAGGTTCAGGAGCCAGGTGCGGGCACTGTCCTTGAGTGCCATGGGAAACCAGTTCGCCATGAGCTTTTCGTCCCCGTTGGCGGCTTCGATGCCCAGCTCGTAGAGCTGTAGGAACTCCGCCGGGTCGGCAGTGCCGTCATAGCGAGGGGGCAGGTCAGGTTTGAACTTGCCCGGCCAGGCGACACTGCGTAGCTCGATGGTGAAGGCGCGGCAGCCCGCGGTGGCCACCGGAGCTCTCTGCTGATGCTGGGCTTGCTCCTGGGGATTCCCGCGCACCGCTGCCTGGAGCAGTGCGGGGTCTTGACGTGGTGGCGCAGGGATGCGGTCGTGGCGCATCGGTGCGGGGGGCACATGAGCACCTTCTTGGGGACGAGGGATTTCTTGGCAGCTCCTTTCTTGTCGTGCCGGCGCCGGACGCGGTGGATCTCTTCCTGGGGCCACGCGCCTTGGAGCCAGGGCGCCTTCTTGGGGAGGAGGCAGCGGAGGCACCTCTTGATCCGCGCCTCCTGCGCAGGACGGAGGGCAAGGCCGCGAGAGGGACGTCGCAGGGGAGCCCCCTGCGGCGCTGACGAGCTCAGTGATGCGGGCGAGCCAGTCCTCGTAGAGGTCGTCGACGGTACGGTAGTGCAGAAGCTCACGCGTCAGGAGCAACACGGCGTGCGAGTCCGTGGGGGCGCGACGGGCATGGGACGACGAACTAGCTGGAGTCAGCGACGGGGTGGCGGTGCGGCCTTCACACCGCACCGAAGGATGCAGCGACGATGCCTGCTGCTCGTTCCCCGCAGGGCCGGTGGCAGCGTTGGCGACAGGCGACGGGGAACGACGGGGACACCCTCCGACGGGAGCCGTCTGGGCGACGCAGGCGGCGAGAGCAGCCCGATGCTCGGCGCGAGCCCGACGAGCGTCAGCCATGGACACGACGGAAGATCGAACGCGAAACAGCGAAAGAAAGATTCCGGCGCACCCCTACCTGGCGCGCCAAATGTCGGATGTTGGGTTCCAACAGACCCTTAAGGTTCGAACTCTGGGGTGCGCACGAAGATCTTTCCCCTACTGATCTACGTCCGATCGCCTCACGAGATCTAAGCTAAAACGATGAACAACATGAGGGACACAAGATTTATACTGGTTCGGGCCACCGTTGTGGTGTAATACCCTAATCCAGTGTGTGGTGTGGTGGATTGCCTCAGGGGCTGATGATGAACAGTACAAAGGACGAACAGCCTCGTGAGAGGTGTTCTTGGGCTGGTGCGATGAACTGCTTGGGTAAGTTCGATCGCCTCTTTGTCTAATGAGCACTCTATCAGGTCTCTCTCTCTCTCCCTCCGGCTCTCTCTCTTTACTGTGGCGGCTCGACCTATTTATAGAGGCCCTGGCCCTCTTCCCAAATATTGAGCGGGAAGGGCGCCAACAACGGCCATTTTAAAGGGGAACATCTGGTACAGGTTATCCTGACTAAAGTTGGTCTTCGGCTGCCAAAAGCGCTGGCGATGACGCCATCTTGGGCTCCACGGTGACCTCCATCCTGCCGCCCTGCTGGTCTTGGTCTTGTTGCACTGAAATGGCAACCTTTGCCTGATGCCTCGCTACTCCACGCCTGTGCTTGCCCCCTTTGCACCAAAGAGGAGACAAGGACACTGCGCAGGCCGGCGCCCGACTGGCGCCTGCCTGGTCTCGATCGTCATGTCTTGCGTCACGAGCACCTCGCGAGGTACCCTGCCTTAATCTCTCCGCCTCCTCGCGAGCCTGCCTAGCGAGGCCGTTCCTGAGGAAGTCTTGTGTCGTCCGCCCCGCGAGGCTTGGCCCCTCGCGAGGGTCTTGAGTCTTGCACTGATGAAGATGGGCCGTACTGGGCCACCACTTGAGCCACGCCGCAGGCCGCAGGCAGGCAAGTCTGGGGACCCCCGTTCCCAGAACGCCGACACAATAGTCTCTCATTTATGGCCGTTTGATTGGATTTACTCGCCGCGTTATTTTCCCTCGCATATAAATACCGTAGCACCCCCGCTTCCTCCTCCTCCTCTTATCTTCCTCCTCGCCACCATCTCCTTCGAAGCCCTGTCGCAGCGCTCCTCCTTGAGCTTGATGCCGACAATCCCTTCACTGCTTCACTGCCGGAAAGCGATCGCCGGAGTCCTTCCTCGCTGCCGTGGGACATCTTCTTCCCCGCGCGGCCGTAGCTGCTGCACATCACCAAGCTAGGGTATGTGTAGTGCAAACTCGGTCTTCCGTCCTTCTTGTTCGAGTTCGTCTGCGGTTAAAATTTTCTATTTTTGCCGCATATCTTAGATCTTTACTGCTTAGGTATCTAGTGCGGATGTGGTTTGTAGTTGTCCCTCGCATCCAAAATATTTTAGATCTAGGGTTTGTGTTTTGTCTCATACGAATGAAATGCATAGCACGATGACTAGTATATTCTTCAGACCTATTAGCTCATTCTACTCATTTCCTTCTTTCGTAAGATTTATCAAAGTTTGCATCTAATCCTTCGTCAAAATGTTTTCATTCGAAAAAATCTTCGCAGTGAGCATTTGTAACCCTATCCCCATTCTTCCTCGCATATGTTCTTATTAATAGGTGTATGCAGTCAGTTGAAGACTCTGCTCGACTTATCAGGATGGCTGATGGAGAAGATAATCTTTTGGGTGCAACAGATGAATCAAAAGCACCAAATGCAAAGGGCCCAACGGTTGGCCCAGCAACTGGCAAGAGAAAAAGAAATTCACCAGCTGCTGACGAGCAAGAAGAAGATGCGCAAAAGAAAAAGAAGGGTGGCACACAACCATACGCAAATTCAGCTCAATACATTTCTCATGACAATTATAACACTGTTGAAGAATCCAAACGAGAAAGAGACAAGCGTCTGCAAAGGATTCGATGCCACTGGGTGCGCAAGTGGTTCAACTATGAAATGATTCATCCTCGGTTTGCGAAGAACTTTGCCTTTCATCCTTGGTGGGGTGACTGCCGTAAAATTGGTCTCATTCGTGCAAGTGATCCCCAGGAGAGACCGCTGCCACCACCAAATGTTGATAAGTCCTCCCTTCGCACTCCCGAATCCTATCCTGATGAACTGGCTAAGCGTCAGAAGAATGCTGAAAAGAGAGCTAAGAAGGTAAAAAAAGAATGACCTCGTGAAGAAGAAAATCATCGCCTTATCAAAAGTGACATGGAGAAGGAAAAGGCTGAAGGAAAATCAGAATGACGTTCTAAGTACAAACATGATCCCAACACTGTTGCATTGAAGGAAAAGAGTGCACCGAAGAAGAGGCCGGCTGAACCAACCGACAGAAATGCTGAAAGAAATTCTTCCGAAAAAGATGATCCTCCACCAATAAGAGAGGAAGTTGATGATACTCTCAGCGAGAAAGTGAACATCACAACTTCTACAGTGTTGCCTGATCTTCGAGCTCGTACAGCTCCAATAGCACCTCTGAAGAAGGCCCGTAAGACTCCACCAACAACCGTCACCATGAAGGATTTTGTAGACACAACTCCTCATCCTGATGCAATAAACATGAAGGATCAAGTAGTTGATACTCCAGTCAGCACTGCCAAGCCAGGCGAATCAATTCCAAAGATAAAATTTAAGAACATCAAGGCTCCGACCACCAAGCAAACAGCTCCTCAAGATGTTGCACCGAAGGAAAAGGCAGCTCAGTTTGCTCCTACTTTGATGCCTCCATCCGAGCAAGTTCCAGCACAAACTGCTCCAGTTGCACAGTCTGATGTTCAAACTGATGCTCCTCATTATTACAATCATGTATTCATCATGGAGCAGCTTAACAAGTTCATGGAAGATCCATTCGATGGTGAAGTGGCATCTTTGCCAATTCTGTCTAAAGTTATTACCCAAGCACTAAATCTTGTTCAAGACATGAGAGAAGATTCTGTTGAAATCAACACCCTCACTGCCGAACTCAATGCCCTTGATGATCGAATGAAAATTGCGTCTTCCAAGTTTGTCATCAAGCAACTTGAAGAAGCTTACATTGATATCAATCGGGCTTTGAATATCCTCCACAGCAGAATATTGGGTTTTCACTCAGATCTTGATGGTATTGTTCGAAAGATCTGCCTTGAGCATCAAGCACAAGCCACTGGCTATAATGATCTTGTCAAAGGACACATTGAACAGACTGCTTGACAGACACAAAAGAGGAAAAAGAAAAATGCAAAGAAAAATGCTCCTTCTCCTACGATAGAAATGTCAACTGATCATGCTGAAGCTCCACCTCAAAAAGAAAACTCTCCTGAGCCAGCAATTCCCTCACAACCCACTGTTAAAGTCACTGATGCGCATCCCTCGCCAAGGCCAACTGAATCAGTGCTTGTGGCCTCCCCGGTTAGAGCTGATATTCCATCTCAGCAAGTTGTTTCTGAAGAAGGTGAAATCCCTCCCTCCAAACCCCAAGCTTCTCTCGCTTGTGCAACACCGAATGATTCGAGTCCTCCAATTGATCAGCAACAGCAGATTCTCGAAGATTAACCGCAATCTATCAAAAAGGAATCTGCTCCATTGCCCACTGTTGCTGCAGCTCCAACCCGTGCGCCATCTGCTCCATCACAACTGCATTTATCAATTGACACATCACAAAGAATTTCAGACGTTGGTCCGTCTGCAGTTATATCTGTTTCTGCTCGTCATACAGACTCTGTAGTATATGGAGATGAAGTGATTTCAGTCGAAGATGAACCCAAATATCCATATCCTCGTGAACAACTGCCTCTGTTCTCAATAGGCGTTGGCGTCAAAGAGCCGCTCTTCAATCGGAACACACATCCCCAATTCTTTCAAGAAAGTCTGTACAACGGGCCACGCACTTCTGAATCTCCTCGTTTCTGGACTAAAGAATAGGCCATCTTTTATTCTTGGATTCTCTATGACAGCCGAAAGATATTTCCTCATGAGTTCCCGTACTTCTCAGCTATGAGAGCATTGGCTATTTTGATCAAATATTGCAAGACCTGGAAGATTTTTGTCTCGCAAATGTCTTTGCATTCGAGCATTCGTGGAATAGAGAATGTATACTTCAATTCTATGCAACCTTATACATATCTGGTGATGAATCTGATAGATCAAAGTGGATCATGGAATGGATGACCAAAACGCATAAAATGCACTTCAACAGACGTTGTCTCACATTTTCATTTCCCTCGGTTCAAGCCTGGAAAAACTGAAATTAGAGTGCATAACATTGATGTCATTTGAGATGAAACCTTTCGATGCACAATGGATAAAGAAAAGATTCGTGACTACAATGGTCCTCCCTTGCCTGAGCATTTGAATTTCGAGAATTAGACTCTATACCTTTTTCTCACCCACACCATTTGCCCTCTGGCCAGCATGAATACTGATAATATCATCTCTGATGTTCTTCGAAATGCCATCTATGCTATCTCCGAGCGATATAGCTTTGATGTCGAGGACATGTTTTTTCGTATCTTGAAGGATTCTGCTCATCATCCAAAGTGCCTCAAGCTTTATGCGTCATGGATTCAGAAAGTAATTGATTATGCTATGTGCACATAATATTTGGCAAAATCCAGTCACAAAAGCTTCATTCCTCCCATGCGTGATACACTGCAAGTTATGGCAGATATTTCTTTGGGCAAAGTACCCGTGTCAAGTCCTCCAAATTATCACACTACATTCGATGGGCCACGACTGCCTCAGCGCGATCGACAAACCTTTCATCAACCTCCTTTAGACCTCGAAGTGAGTTTGCACACACAATAGCTTCTGTTGCAGCATATGGTTGATGATCGGTGAGAGAAAGAACATCTTGCTACCGACCTAAATGCCATCAACAACCAAACCAAAGTAGTGCATATGGTTGCAGCAGAGAATAAGAAGCGCCTCTAGAAATTTCTTCGAAAGTTCTTCTCCAAGAAACAACTCTTGGGCGCCAATCTCAAAGAACTTTATGATTATCTTGACCAAGGATTTTTTTGAAAACTTTCAAGATCGCATTACTCCTTCTCTGCCTGCTCGTGAGCCAACAACTGATTGACTTCATTTCAAGCTACAAAACTTGCTCAAAGAATCTTAAGCTACCTCACCGACAGAGAAGCCAACTGAAGGAAATGTGCTATCTCGTGGTACTCCTGTGGCTGATCCAAATGTGCCTTCATCATCTCAGCCTCGAGCAACTATTCCTGAATAAAAATCTGCTGCAGCTGAAGATGAAGATAAGCCACTTGAAGGAAATATGCCCTAGAGGCAATAATAAAGTTGTTATTTTATATTTCCTTATTCATGATAAAGTTTTATTATTCATGCTAGAATTGTATTGATCGGAAACTTAAATACATGTGTGAATACATAAGCAAATACCGTGTCCCTAGTGAGCCTCTACTAGACTAGCTCGTTGATCAAAGATGGTTAATGTTTCCTAACCATGGACATGTGTTTTCATTTCATAATGGGATCACATCATTAGGAGAATGATGTGATGGACAAGACCCATCTGTTAGCTTAGCATATTGATCGTTCAGTTTATTGCTATTGCTTTCTTCATGTTAAATACATATTCCTTCGACTATGATATTATGTAACTCCCGGATACCGGAGGAATGCCTTGTGTGCTATCAAACATCACAACATAACTGGGTGATCATAAAGATGCTCTACAGGTATCTCCGAAGGTGTTTTTGAAGTTGGCATGGATCAAGACTAGGATTTGTCACTCTGAGTATCGGAGAGGTATCTCTGGGCCCTCTCGGTAATACATATCATAAGCTTGCAAGCAAACGACTAAGGAGTTATGTTGGGAAACGTAGCATGCAATTTCAGAAAAATTCCTACGCTCACGCAAGATCTATCTAGGAGATGCATAGCAAAACGAGGGGGAGAGTGTGTCCACGTACCCTCGTAGACCGAAAGCGGAAGCGTTTGACAACGCGGTTGATGTAGTCGAACTTCTTCTCGTTCCGACCGATCAAGCACCGAACGTACGGCACCTCCGAGTTCTGCACACGTTCAGATCGATGACGTCCTCGAACTCTTATCCAACAAAGTGTTGAGGGAGAGTTCCGCCAGCACGACGGCGTGGTGACGGTGATGGTGAAGTGATCCGCGCAGGTCTTCGCCTAAGCACTACGTGAATATGACCGGAGGCGTAAACTGTGGAGGGGGCGCTGCACACGGCTAACAATGGTTGGTGTGTGTTCTAGCGGTGCCCCCTTCATATATATAGGTTGGAGGGGAGGAGAGGCAGCCAAGGGGGTGCCCCGAGTAGGAGGAATCCTACTTGGGTGCCTCCCAATCCGGCCTCCCCCCTTACCATATCCACCACAGGGGAAAGGAAAGAGGAGGGAGGAGGGAAGGAAGGGGGAGGACGAATCCCTCCCCTTCCTTCTCTCTTCTCCCCTTTCCTTTCCTTTAGGTGCGGCCCATATGGGGGGCACAACAGCCTCGGCTAGCTGCTGCGTTTCCCCTCTTGGCCCATTAGGCCCATATCTTTTGTCGGGGGTGCCCGGAACCCCTTCTGGTGACCCGATATGTACCTGATACCCTCCGGAACACTTCTGGTGTTCGAATACTATCGTCCTATATATCAATCTTTACATCTCGACCATTTCGAGACTCCTCGTCATGTCCGTGATCTCATCCGGGACTCCGAACAACATTCGGTCACCAAATCACATAACTCATATAATACAAAATCGTCATCGAACGTTAAGCGTGCGGACCCTACGGGTTCGAGAACTATGTAGACATGACCGAGACACCTCTCCGGTCAATAACCAAAAGCGGAACCTGGATGCTCATATTTTCTCCTACATATTGTACGAAGATCTTTATCGGTCATACCGTAATGACAACATACGTTATTCCCTTTGTCATCGGTATGTTACTTGCCCAAGATTCGATCATCGGTATCTTCATACCTAGTTCAATCTCGTTACCGGCAAGTCTCTTTACTCATTCCGTAATGCATCATTGTCAGTGTCAAAGCTGGCGGATCTCGGGTAGGGGGTCCCGAACTGTGCGTCTAAGGCGGATGGTAACAGGAGGCGGGGGACACGATGTTTACCGAGGTTCGGGCCCTCTCTATGGAGGTAATACCCTACTTCCTGCTTGATTGATCTTGATGATATGAGTATTACAAGAGTTGATCTACCACGGGATCGTAGAGGCTAAACCCTAGAAGCTAGCCTATGGTGTGATTGTTGTTGTCCTACGGACTAAACCCTCCGGTTTATATAGACACCTGAGGGGGTAGGGTTACACAGAGTCGGTTACAAGGGAGGAGATCTACATATCCGTATTGCCAAGCTTGCCTTCCACGCCAAGGAGAGTCCCATCCGGACACGGGACGAAGTCTTCAATCTTGTATCTTCATAGTCCAACAGTCCGGCCAAAGTATATAGTCCGGCAGTCCGAGGACCCCCTAATCCAGGACTCCCTCAGTAGCCCCTGAACCAGGCTTCAATGACGATGAGTCCGGCGCGTAGATTGTCTTCGGCATTGCAAGGTGGGTTCCTCCTCCGAATATTACATAGAAGATTTTGAACGCAAGGATAGTGTCCGGCTCTTCAAAACAAATTCCACATACCACCGTAGAGAGAATAATATTTCCACAAATCTAATCTGCTGTCAACTTTTTTAATCGTGACATTCTGCCGTGGTCTGGTCATTATGAACCATTTTTCCGAGCCTGCCACTGCATGTGCCGTGAGGCGGTTTTGTTGGCACGTCTTGTCGAAGCAGAGATTGTGTCCCTCTTTTCACGGGATTCTCATCAATACAGGTGTGGGTAACCCAACCGCGCCATCAATTACGGCGCTTGGGGAATAAGCGGTTTTACCAGGCAAGTGGGGAGGCGCAGAATCCCTGCTGCCTTTATAAGGGGATAAGGACTCCCATTCGCACCCACGCTTTCTTCTTCCCGATCCATTCCCCTCCGCCCGAGCTCCAGCGCCCAGGCGTTCATCTTCTCTGCCCACAAAGGCCTTCCAAAAATGTCCGGATCCGGGGCAGGAGGCAAATGGATGGCCTCTACCATCCGGGAGAAGGATATCAAAAAGCTTCGGGAGGCTGGGTATCTGGCCAAGAAAATCAGCCACCGTCTCCCAACGGCGGGACAGATTGTCTGTCACGCCCAAGATGCGACCCTATCTAAAAGGAACTCGAAGGTCCCACCAAGGATAGAAGCGCATCTTGAAGACGCTTTTGCAAGGTGGATATTATTACATCAACAATACATAATGCATAGGGATACATACATAAGGCACGAATGCCACAAGAATACATCAACATCATATACAAGATCAACATCCGATCATGGATGAAACATAAAAAGAAGCTCAAACGACATCCACCCTGCTAGCCCAGGCTGCCGACTGGAACCTATCCCCGATCAAGAAGAAGCGTAAGAAGAACTCCAATACAAGCAAACATCGCTCTCATGTCATGACCATCGCAAACCTGTACCGCAATCGTGTTGTTGTAGTAATCAGTGAGCCACGAGGACTCAAAGAATCCCATTACCATGGGTATCAAGACTAGCAAAGCTTAATGGGTAAGGAAGAGGTAAAGTGGTGAGGTTGCAGCAGCGACTAAGCATATATGGTGGCTAACATACGCAAATGAGAGCGAGAAGAGAAACAAAGGAACGGTCGCCAACTAGTAATGATCAAGAAGTGATCCGAACTCCTACTTACGCCGACATAACCCAAGAACCGTGTTCTCCTCTCGATCAACCCGAAAAGAGACACTCACGTTACGCATTACGGTTGGTGTATTTTAGAAGAGTTTGCTTCAAGTTTACTACAACCGGACATTAACAAATTCCCATCTGCCACATAACCGCTGGCACGACTCTCGAAAGTTTATACCTGCAGGGTGTCCCAACTTAGCCCATGATAAGCTCTCGCGATCAACGAAGGATATTCCTTCTCCCGGAAGACCCGATCAGTCTCGGAATCCCGGCTACAAGACATTTCGACAGCAATAAAACAAGACCAGCAAGACCGCCCGATGCAGCGACAATCCCGATAGGAGCTGCACATATCTCGTTCTCAGGGCAACACCGGATGAGACTAACTACGAGTAAAACCAGCCCTCAGGTTGCCTCAAGGTGGCCTCGCAGGCAGCTCGGTACGGACCAACACTTAGAGAAGCACTGGCCCAGGGGGGGCTAAATAAAGATGACCCTCGAGAGAGCGACTCCCAAGGGAAAAGTAGGTGGTGGTGAGGCAAATGGTAAAACCAAGGTTGGGCCTTGCTGGAGGAGTCTTATTCAAAGCGAACTGTCAAGGGGGTCCCATAAACCACCCAACCGCGTTAGGGACGCAAAATCCGGGAACATAATACCGATATGACGGAAACTAGGGCGGCAAGAGTGGAACAAAACACCAGGCATAAGGCCGAGCCTTCCACCCTTTACCAAGTGTATAGATGCATTAATTAAATAAGAGATATTGTGATATCCCAACATAAACATAATCCAACATGGAGCAATCTTCATCTTCACCTGCAACTAGCAACGCTATAAGAGGGGCTGAGCAAAAGCGGTAACATAGCCAAACAACGGTTTGCTAGGAAGGGTAACAAAGGTCAGAGGTTCATGGCAATTTGGGAGGCTTGAGCAGCAAGTGGTAGGTAAAGCAACATAGCGATAGAACGAAGCAACTAGCATAGCAATGATAGTAATGAGATCCAAGGTGACGGTCATCTTGCCTGAAATCCCGCAAGGAAGAAGAACGAGTCCATGAAGAAGATGAAGCCACGAAGACGAACCAAGCGTAGACGAACGAATCCTCACGATCGTAACGAAACAGGAACTATCGAAAAGAAGCAGACAACACGGTAAACACACCACACATAAACAAGACATGATGCACAACAAGCATGATGCATGACAAAGCTACATGAAGCTACTCATGGCAAGAGATGAAGCATACAAGAGCAACACATCAAAGCAAGTTTAAATGAGGCCGGGAACAACATATAACAATTCTGGTAAGTCCTCATATGCATATTTCGAAATAGGTCCAGATCTGAATAAACATTATGTTCAAGTTGTTAAACAGCAAGTTAAGGTGCACCAAGATGATCTACACAAAATTCTAGTCAAGTTACCCATAAAGTTCATTAAATTCGGAGCTACGGCCTAGAAGATATGAGCAAAACAAGATAAGCATGGCATTGATACAAAATGCATCCGAACATCAAGCAAACACCTCAAAACATGGATGCAACATGATAATATGAAGCTACATGCAAAATCAAGCAAGTTTCATATAGAGCACACTCAAAACGGAGCAACGGTTCAACACATACACACGAAACAAGTTATAGCAACAATCTGTCCAAAACAGCAACTAGGCATATTGCAAGCACCGAAATAACAAGCTCCAGCATCTTAACATGAGAACAAAAGGCATGGGCACGATTTACAGGTAAAGCATAACAAAACATGAACACTGATCGATCTCCAGAAATCGCTAGAACATGCTCAAAAGGACATGGCAAGATTGCAAATAATATCAGGTTCACAGACTTAGCAGAATTCACAGGACATGGCAGAAATAACATCAGGTTAACATGTTTAGAGCTATGAAACAACATATTACAGCAAGCTATCAAGTCAAACTAGAGCATGGCATGAATCTACTCAAAGCATATAACAAAAGTCCCGTAGTGACCATAAGCCAAAAGGGATCAGAAAATACAGTTGCAAGCATGTGAATATAGCAACAACATAAACAGATTCAGACTTGGTGCAAAACTGGAGCATGGCATAAACAGATAACAAGTAGGCATGTTGGTGAGCTCGAACCACTCACCACAGTGCAATACATGGCATGGCAAGGCAACTCTCAGTAATAAGACATGTTTATGAAGCTAAGAATGGCAAGAGAAAGTTAATAGGGTGCATGGATCACTAGCAAAACACATGGCAAAACTGAACTTAATGTTAACAGGCTGACAACAACATTATTTAGCAACTTTGGAGCAAGATTACAACAAGCTACAGCAGGCTATATATGCAACCAGGGGCATGGATGGATGGAGCATGACATGTAGAACAAAACACCCTTAGTGAACATCTCCAGATTATGCATAGAATGACTTGTAGCAGCAGGTTTACATAGCATCATAATAACAGCAGAACAAGGGCTGAAATCAGCAACATCACGAAGCCTAATTTGCATGCTTGTTCTAGTCACCACATAGATCACAAAAATACATGGCAAACACCTCTGTAAAGATGGCATGGCATAGATCAAAACACATGTAGAAATCAACCTCATAGGATGCACACATCAATCATGGCAAAAATGACAAAAGAGCTCGTTCTGTTAACATACAACAGATAACATTATGAGGCACTCTTGCAACGAAGATTCAGGCATCAATATGATCTCAAATGAATATGATGCAATGGAATGAAATGATGTACTTGTCGAGGCGAACAATTTGACGTATTACACGCACAAAACGGAGCCGTATGCACAGAGTTATGATGCGATGAACAGGGCATGATACTGTAAATAATTTCGGGACTTGGCAGTTTTTGAAAGAAAAACAGATCAAGCGCGATTTAGATAAGCGGCGCACAGGGCGGGGAATAGAGGGCATCTCACCCATTGGGCTCGGCCCAGAAGGAAGGAGAGGCCGGCCTGGGCGGCAGAGAGGTCGGGCTGGGCCGGCGCGCTAGGCTTGACGCAGGGTGGGGCCCACTCGGGCGCGAGCGGGGCGAGGATCGGGGCTCCTCCCGATCCGTCGCTGCGCGGGCGGCGACGGGAGCAGACAGCGGCAGCGAGGACCGGCGGGCGGCGCGGTCATGGGCGCGGCGGAGGCGTGGGGCGACGCTGAACGGCGGCGGGCACCGCGCAGGGTCGTGACGCGGCGGCGACGGGATCCTCCGGCGGTCGGGTCGCCCGGCGACGGCGGCCGGAGCGAGGGGCGGATCCAGGAGGCGCGGGGCGCGGGCCGGCGGCGGCGGAGGATCGGGCCGGGCGGGCCCGCTGCGGTGGGGAGGCGACTAGGGGTAGGTGAGAGGCTAGGGATGCCCATTTTTGGAAGGAAGGGGTGTATATATAGGGTAAGTGGCTAGGGTTCGGGGGGTTTTGCTCCGTTTCGGACCCTTCGATCACGATCGGACGGCTCCAGACAGAGGGGGAATTTAGGTGGGCTGCAGGTGGGCTGAGAAGAGGGGTTGGGCTGAGAGAAGAGAAAATAAAGAGAGGCCCGGCGGCAGTTTCGAAGACCGAAACATCCGACGAAGGTACCGACAACGGTACCGCTATACATTTAACGGTTGGGCTATCAAACGGACTCGAATCGATTTAAACTTGACAGGCGCTCTGTCCACACTATAATAAGACCGCATGCCAAGTTTCAACTCATTCCGAGAACATTTTTCGGCCACTTATAAAATAATATTTCGGAGGTGCCGCGGGCGCGTGCGAGTGTGTCCGGACTCGGAATGGACAACGGAGAGAACAGGCGGAACCCCAACGGATGCAAGTTTTGAAAAACATGCAGATGATGACATGGAAAAATGCAACACGCAAGCAAATGACATGGCAACGACGATGAATAACTGGCGGATACCTGGCGCATCGGATCCGGGGCGTTACAACACTCCTCCACTAACAAGAGATCTCGTCCCGAGATCTTAGGACCGAGACGGAAGGGACAAAGGGATGAGGTGAACCAAGAACTCAAGAGAAGAAGCAAAGAATTGAGAGCACTCAAGAAGAAGAGAGGAACGACGAGAATGACGAGAATCAAAAGCTCACGGAATCAGATATACTATGAAACCACTCTGGTTAGAACGAGATAAGAAACGAATAAGACTGGAAGGATTTAGGAAGCACTCCGCCTAAACATGGAGGAATAGAACACGAGCTTGAGAGGATGGAATGATACATGATGAAGACATGCCACAAAACCTCTAGAAAGAATTGAAAAAGTTGAATGAAAAGAACAGAGAAGAAAATGACAACTTGTGCCACGAATGAAATTGAAAGCAACCTTAGAAGAAAAGGATTGAACTGAGTTGTTGATAAAATCACCAACGAAAAGAATAAGATTGTTGTGGACTTATGGATAACATCTCAAAATTTTGAGGTGATAACCGACCACGAGCGGAAAAGATGGAAAAGATGAGAAGAACAAAGAAATGCAAAACTCCATTTCAGACGAATACGGAGAATTAAATACACTTCGAGACTCTAGAAGAAAGATACTTGAACTCCACCAACAAGAATCTTGATGAACTCTTGAAGAATGAATTAAATCATGAAGAACCACCATGAAGAACTCCGGTAAACAAAAAGATTATGAGATTGAATGAAGGATGAAAGAATAAGATGAGCCTTGCGATGATTTAGATGGAGGTTCCGACGAAAAGGCCTAGGATTTGAACTCCGGAAAAGAAAAGATGAAAACACTTGGAACTATAATTTATTCAACAAGAACAAACTCCGAAGGAAAGGATTAATCACTTGGATGAAATAAGAATAAGAATTATGTTAAGCCTATCCTTCACCAATTTAAATTGATGACAAGCAACGGATTTGGCATACTACTTATTCTCGTAGAAATGATTAAGAGGGATATAGCGTAAACTTGAGGAAGGTCTTAAACAACCACCGGTAGGATTGAAACAACAAATGAATTGATATGATAACGAAGGAAGTGAAATCTTGAACGAACCACCGTAAGAATTGAAAAAGAAACTAGCAATGGCACAATTCCCCGGGAAGAATTGGAAAACGAATGAAGATATTTGAGGGGATTTAGATCCAAAAGAACAAAGAGATCATGAGCTGATTAAAGAGCACTTGCACGAAGCACCGGGATAATTGGATAACGGTAGCTGAAATGTGAGGGCGAAGAATTCTTCTGGAACGATGACCTCTGGATGATCGAGAGGGAAAGAAACTCCCGAAATGCATCGAATGATTGAATAGAATTTGCATGACTGGAAACAATTAGATAGGATAACATCGAGCTATCACCATGAATCTCCGGGAGAACGGACAAGATTTAAGAGAAACTCTACTTCGGTCTTCAAGGACGACGATAAACACCACCAAAATTGTTGAGATACTCCGGTAGAATGAAAAGCGAAGAGGTTGAGCCAATAATGAAAAGAATTTGAAAGAGATCTTGGGAAGGCGTCTGACTGATGAAATTCATTCTTACGTCAAATTTCAAAAAGAACTTGAGAATAACTCCGGAATAATTAGAAGAGTCAGGTAAGATCCTGGGAAAAGACCTGTGGGTTAGGGCCCATTAAAAGAAAACACCGTTGACAAAAAGGATTGTTGAAGAGATAGATGATGCACCGGCACAATTGAAATATTTGAATGAGGTGACAACCTCGAATTAATTCGAACACAGACGAATCTCTGAGATGTCTTGAGCTCCGGAATGATTGAATGGCGAGAGGCAAACAAGCAAGGAGAACACTTGATCCAAGGAAAAGAATATGATCAACACCGAAAAACTTGAATTGAGTGCACCGGAAAAAGAAAGGGATGAAGAATGACGAACAAGACGAGAATTCACCGGTTGAAATAATTGAGGGAAGACTGAAGAGGCTCCACACGAATGGAATTGATGGTCGGAAGAAACTCGAACTCCGGGAATAATAGGGTGGGAGGAGGAAAACAAAGACAACTTGGATGGGGAAACCGACGAATATCTTGAAGAGAAAACACCGGTTGAAATCATTGAGGAAAGAAAGCAAAGACTTCGCACGAGTAGGATGGATACTCAATTACGGACTCCGGTTCCGAGAGGAAGCAGGAGGGCGGTGGGAAAACAAGGACAACCGGACAAGGAAAACAACGACGTCGGAGGAAGAACCGAGGATTGAACTTGGCAAAGATGAAGATGGTCGAGTCGACTTGACGAAAATGCACCGGACAAAGAGGATGGACAACTCACGACACTAACCACGTGATCCTAAAGAAAAATTTGAACGGGAAGAGGAGTAATTCAAAACACCTACGTCAAGATTCCTCACCAGAGCGACGAAGGGGCTGAGGAGTAAAAAGAACTCCTACTCTCCGATATAACTAAACTCCGAAAACAGTTTTCTTCTAGACTCAACAACGGCCAAACTACACGATCAATCAAGGGGGCTCCTAGGGTCGGTCGAGGCTCTGATACCAACTTGTCACGCTCAAGATGCGCTTCTATCCTTGGTGGGACCTTCGAGTTCCTTTAGGATAGGGTCGCATCTTGGGCGTGACATTGTCCCTACTCCGGAACCCCACGAGAGGGTTGTATTCCTCCCTCACTTTGTCCGCGGGCTAGGGTTTCCCCTCCACCCATTCGTTCGCAGCATCATGTATTACTATGGGATAGATCTTCACGATCTGTCCCCTAATTCCTTCCTCAACATCTTGACATTCATTGTCGTGTGCGAGGCTTTTCTCAGCATCTCGCCACATTTCAGCTTATGGCTGAAGATTTTTAATGTGAAGTCCAAGGTAGTGGGTGGCGAGCACGCCGAGTGCGGGGGCGCTATGGTGAGCAAGATGCCCAATGTTACATTGCCAACAGGCACCTTTAACGATTCCGCCAAGGAGTGGCAATAGCAGTGGTTTTACATCACCGAGCCGCGCAGCACGGAATGAGCCGCTACTCCCGAGTTTCGATCCGGTGCCCCCCTGCGGCTTACATCCTGGGTCAAGAAGGGCCTGAACTGGTCCTCGTCCGACGAATTGTCGGTGCTCCAGACGCGTATTAAAGATATGGGTGACAAGACCATTGAACTTATCAATGTGGTTTAGGTGATGTTAGTTCGCCGGATCCTGCCTTGTCAACACCGGTCTTGCAATCTATGGGAATTCGATCCGGCCAAGCACCAAACCCTGCGAGAGCTTTTCGGCTCCTCGCACAAGGACATCTGGAAGGTGCTTTTCAAGTCCAGCAAATCATGGCTGGACTCCGCCGAAGACCGCGGGTACCAACTTTCCCGCCCTGCAAGTTCGGTAAGTCATCGTACTTTTTATCCGCATAACCCAAGGGAAGCGCTTAATGTGTTTTTCACAACTCTCCTAGGGCTGGACGAACAAGGCGGAGCGGATCCATTGTCCGGCCCCGCTGCCCGAAGAACTGGCCGTCCCACTTCTGACGAAGATGCTGGTCCCGACGCCTTACAAGGTGCCGAAGAAGATGGCCGAGAAGGAGGCCAAAAAGAGCCGGGGCGGCCTTCATCGCCGCGGCACTTCGGACACAATATCCGAAGGCTCTGATGCCCGTTCCACCTCCGAAGAGGACGAGGAGGAGGATGAATCCCTAGCGGGGAGAAAGAAGAGGACGGCCTCCGCACACTTGGAGGCCGAGTCGCCTAAGAGGGGAAAAGCTCCTCTTCTGGAGGAGTCCTCTGCCGCCGCCGACAGCGGCCCGGCATGGCATCCTAGGGCCCAACCCCTGGTGAATTCGTGAGTATATTGAATCTGAGTATGTTTATGCGTCTAGACTCATCATGGCATAATATTTTGACCTAAGCCATATTTTTTGTAGTCCAGCGAGGTCTCGCATCGAACAATCCTCATCAGAGGATTTGTTGAGCTCGGATGCTATGGAGAGCGGGACGCCCCCGAAGGCCCCTTCCCCGAAACATGTGGATAACACCGAGGCTTCGTCCCAGAAGGACCCCGGCCAAGGAGGGGAGGAAGAGATAGTGAAAGCGGCGCCTGGAGGTCAAACTTCAGGGGCCAGAGACATGGGGGTAACGATTCCCATGGGAATCATCGACGGGAGCCATCTTGAAGTCGGCTCCCAGCCGGACGCGATTCCGGAGACCAATATCGCTCCAGAATCAAGCAGGCAGCCTCCCTCGGATGGAGGGGGCATGCCTGTTCCACCGGCAATCTCTGTCCAACCAGAGGTGCCGTATGCTTTGTTGGCGGCGCTGAAGAGCTCCTCCATCATCGACGAACACCGTGCCCTTATGGGTGCGGCGATTGAGAAGATTCAGTCTGCTGAGAGTGGACTGAATGAAGCCTGCATCAGCCTTATAAGAGGCTTTGAGGTATGTTTTATGAGGTTTCGAATAATGTCATGACAGAGGATCAAATTTATGTTCGCAGGAAGACTCATTTGATGACATCTATCTCTCTTTTATAAGCAGGCGTCTGCAGCGGCTGCTGCCTCTCATATCATGGAGGTCTCGGATGAATCAAAACCGAGCGGCCAAAGAAGAACTTGGCCAGTTGAAAATGCAGTTGGGAGATAAACAAGGTATGCACAAGTCTTGTTCGCGTCTACTGCGAATAAATTTGTAGTATGATAAAATATGTTTCATGATTTGCGCTAGGGATGATGACCGAAGTTGAGGCTCTGAAGAAAGCTGTGGCCGAGGCCGAGGAAAAGGCAGCCGTAGAGTAGGCTCTTGGTGAGAAGCACGAGGCTAGGGTTATTGAAGCTGAGCAGGAGCTTCAAGACACCGTGAAGAAATGTGAGACCTTGGAGCAGAGTTTAACAGAGAAAGAATCCGAACTCACCAAGGCTCATCAGGCCACGAGCGATGCCTGGGGGGAAACCCAAAGCGCCTTGCAGGGGATCCAAGAGGCGAGGAAGATTGCAGCGGGTAAGGCTTTTTTCCATGTAAAGTAAGTATTTGAGGAGAAAATTATGTTTCTAATTTTGAATTCGGATTTCTCGAGGGTATTTATGAGCTGCCCCGATATATCGATGCCGCCCAATTCTACCGAGCCGAAGAAAGGAACACTTCAGATAAGCTCTTCTGGTCGCAGTATCTGGCACCGAATTATCCGGTGCCGTTTGCTGATCAACTGAAACAGCTGATTGAACTGCATAAGGCGGCGGAACTAGCCATGAAGGATTTGATTATCTGGCTATGGCCCGCCGAGCCGATTCCAAGCAGCTACTTCGGGCTCGTGAAGCGGCTTGTAAGTGCTTGCCCTTTACTTGACGTCATCAAGTGGTCGGTCTGCATAGAGGGTGCGTGAATGGCCTTCGCCCGCGCAAAGGTGCACTGGGGGAAGATGTATGCTGAAAAGCTGATGACCGAGGGACCGCCAGAGGGGAAGGGGCACCACAAGCCCGAATTATATTATGAAAGTGTCCTGAAAGGATCCTACCTTGCAGTGGAGCTATGCACCAAGGATGTTATATTTCCATGAATGCAAATCATGTTGTCCTTTGTAATGTTTGAACAAGGTCATTTCTATTGTTTATTGCCTCGTTATATGAAAGTTTATCCTCTGCGGCCGCTTTATATATTAATCACGAGAGTTGGCGGCCGTCGGCTTCGCCCCATGTAGGAAGTATGGGGGTGTTCGAGATAAACCTGATCACTCTTTATCCCAGTTTTGGGTCCTTCGAAGGAGGTGTTCAGCACAACGAACCAGGCAATCGGAATATAGGGCTTTATCACTCTCACTTAGCCATAGGAGCTTTAGGAAGGTAGGCGCAACCCCTGGTGTTCGGAAGACCGCACGAGGGGCTCTATAAGCACCTGATCGGAAGAATAACCGATCCATCGCATGCTGCATTGGTTATGGCATTATGCAGGAGAAATCCTTAAAGATTTTACAACCTCTCGAACAGCTGACCAGCTCGCCGCATCATGACATCGGTTTTGGCTTTCTCTCGAGGTGCTCGTCTCGAAGAACCGGACACAATCGCAGAGTTCTCCCAAAGGCTACCTTAGCCGATATAGCGGAACGTAAGGTACCAAAACATGGGAGCCGGGCAAACCCAACTATTGACCCAAGACATGATTCGGAGCTGATGCATATAGTGCTATAAGTTCGGGGTACCGAACTTCCATGAAGGTATTCGGACTTTGTTGCCGTATTATGGGTAAAACAAAGCCCCTGGCATATTTTAAGGCGTATCGCTGTGTACGGATGCCACTTGACAAAGGAATTTCAATATGAAATAACAGCAGGTAAGCGTCATATAAATCCACATGTTTTATTTGAATAGTACGTCGATGCGTAAGAGTACAGGTAATGTGATAAAAAAGAAATATGACTGTGGAACCTGCTGAGACCAGGGGGGAAGAGGCCGCGCGTGGATCCGGAGTATGGTCGGATGGTCGTCGCGGGAAATATATAAGGATTCCCTTGCATGTTTGAGCTGCCTCCATATCGCCCGTCCTGGTCGGCGCAAAGGTGAACCTGCAAAGGAAATGTAAGAAATGTTTGTGTGCCAGAGAGCGGTTGAGCCGATGTGTGCGGCCTATCCCGGCCTTCACCGGAGTGTTTAATTGAGCTCTGGACGAGCCGGGTTATCCTGCCGCGAAGTAGTTTGGAGTCCTTTGACGGTGTCCAGGAGCCTGGCCGTCGAATCGAGGTTCGGCTGTAGGGTGCTGCCCGTTGCTTCTGTTGTTAAGGCAGCGGTGTACTCATTGGTGCCGAAGGAAAGTTCGGCCTTGCCATTAACCGTGATGACGCCGCGTGGACTGGGCATCTTGAGCTTACGGTAGGCATAATGTGGCACCGCGTTGAATCGAGCGAACGCAGTTCGTCCAAGCAGTGCCTGATAATCACTACGAAAGGGACAATTTTGAAGATTAATTCTTCGATACGGTAATTGTCTGGCGATCCGAAGACTACCTCAAGGGCGATGGAGCCTGTACAACTGGCCTCCACACTTGGTATAATACCTCTGAAGGTGGTTTTGGTGGGTTTGATCACTGAATGATCAATGCCCATCTTGCGCACTGTGTCCTGGTAAGCAGGTTTAGACTGCTGCCGCCGTCCATAAGGACTCGTGTGAGGTGGAACCCGTCAATTACTGGGTCTAGGACTAATGCGGCTGGATTGCCCTGATTGGTGTTAACCGGACGATCCATGCGGTTGAAGGTGATCGGCCTAAGTTTATATTGTGTGATGACTGGTTCCGTTAAGTCGATATCCCTAAGGGTGCTCATCCGTTCCAGGCTGGGGATGTGGGTAGTGTTTATCACGTTCACCGTTTTGAATTGCGGGGGAAATTTCTTTTGCCCTCCTGTGTTTGGTGATCTGGGCTCCTCATTGCCATCATCGCTTTGAGGCCCCTTCTCCTTGTTTTCGGCACCTGACCTGCCGGCTTGTTTGAAGACCCAGCATTCTCTGTTGGTATGATTGGCTGGTGTTCCTGGGGTGCCATGAATTTGGCATGGACGGTCAAGTATGCGGTCCAGACTGGACGGGCCCGAATTGTTATTTTTGAATGGCTTTTTCCGCTGACCGGACTTTGAGCCACTGAATCCAGCATTGACTGCCGTGTCTTCGGCGTTATCACCATTTTTGCGACGCTTGTGTTTGTTGCGTCGGGGTTTGTCGTTGTTATCTCTGTCCTCTGATGTGCCAGGGTTGCTTGCCGTGTTGTTGCTACGGGCCAACCAGCTATCCTCGCCCATGCAAAAGCGGGTCACGAGTGTCGTGAGGGCTGCCATTGATCTTGGCTTCTCTTGGCCGAGGTGTCAGGCAAGCCACTCATCACAGATGTTATGTTTAAAGGCCGCTAGGGCTTCGGCATTCGGACAGTTGACAATTTGGTTCTTTTTAGTTAGGAACCGAGTCCAGAATTTCCTGGCTGACTCTCCGGGCTATTGTGTTATGTGAATTAAATCGTCAAGATCCGTGGCAAGACATAAGTGCCCCGAAGTTGTCCAGAATGCGTCTGTCAGGTTCTCCCAACTTCCAATGGAGTTTGCCGGCAAGCTGTTCAGCCAATGCCGAGCCGGCCCTTTGAGTTTTAGCGGGAGATACTTGATGGCGTGTAGATCGTCCCCGCAGGCCATGTGAATGTGTAGGAAGAAATCCTCTATACATACCGCGGGGTCTGTAGTGCCATCATATGATTCAATGTTTATGGGTTTAAACCCTTCGGGGAATTCATGATCCATTACTTCATCAGTGAAGCATAGGGGGTGTGCGGCGTCTCTGTGCCGGGCTATATCACGACGTAGTTCATACGAGTCTTGTCTGCTGTGTTCGGCTCGGCCGGATTTGCTTTTAGTATATCCGGCGTGACGGTTGTCATCAAGCTTTGAGGCGCGCCCCCGTGATCCGTAGATCGATCTTGTATGTCCTGCTTTGTTTTCCAATACGTCTCGCAGGTCCTTTGTATTACCCCGGGCCTTAGTATTTTTGTTTGACTGATGGTGGGGTGCGGGCTGGACTTCGGCCTGATACGCCGCTTTGCCTCGGCCATGAGGTGGCCGGTCAGCCGCATCATACGCTGGAAGCGTAGGCTTTAATGCTTTCTCCTCGAGTTGGGGTAGCAACCTGCGCTTTGGGTAACTTTTGGTTGGGCGCTCGAGTTCGTATTCCTCGGCCGCTAGGACCTCAGTCCATCTATCCGCTAGCAGATCTTGGTCAGCTTGAAGCTGTTGTTTCTTTTTCTTCAGGCTATTTGCTGTGGCTATAAGCCGGTGCTGGAAGCGCTCCTGTTCAACGGGTCCTCAGGCACGATAAATTCTTCGTCGCCGAGGCTCACCTCGTCTTCGGAGAGAGGCATGTAATTGTCATCCTCTGATTCTCTGTCTACTGCCTGTTCCTTAGGGCTAGCTTGCCAATCCTCCAGCTCGAGGTCTGGCTGGAGGGTATTGTCTTCGTCTTCGGCACTATCCGCAACATTATTGTTTCTTTCGCCGGTATCGCTGCTTTTTCTATGGCGGGGCTTAGAACGGCGCTGCTGACGCCGGTGCTTGGGTTGCTCTTCGGAGGGATTATCCTCCGTTGTCTTATCGCCATCGCCTTCTTTGGGGGTGTCCACCATGTATATATCATATGATGAGGTGGCAGTCCAGCGCCCTGTGGGCGGTGGTTCCTGTTCGTCTCCTGCATCGTCGTCCATACCGTCGATGTCTTCAGAGCCGAAATCGAGCGTGTCGGTTAAATCATCGACAGTGGCTGCTAAGTGGGTGGTGGGTGGGCAGCGAATTTCTTCGTCGTCCTCATCCCACTCTAGCCGGACATAGTTCGGCCAAGGGTCTCCTCACAAGGAGAGAGACCTCAATGAGTTTAGCACGTCGCCCGGTGGTGAGTGGTGAAAGATATCCGCGGAGGTAAACTCCATGATTGGCGCCCAATCAGATTCGATAGGCATGAACGCAGGTGGTTGGGGGCCTGTGCCCGGGGACGAATCCGAGGATCTGGAGACCCAGGTCTCATAGGAGGTGAAGTGAGTATTCGGCTCTATCGCCACTGAGTGTGTGGCCTCCGAGCCGGGGTCCATCCACCCGTCCTCGGACGGTGCAATAGACTCCGGATCTAGGACCTGAGTAGCCACAGGTGTGATCTCCCGAACACCGTCCGACGGCAAAGCTAAGTCATGCTCGTCGTGACTGTGCGGCGCACCTGACATGGGCTCGAATCCGTCAAAGATCAAGTCTCCGCGGATGTCGGCAGTGTAGTTTAATTTCCAAACCTGACTGACGGCCGGGGCGAAGCTCTCGATCTCGCACCAGATGGCTGCGAAGTTGGCCCTTGCAGAAAACCGCCGAATACGAAGATCTGGCCGGGAGGAAAACTCACTCTGGATCGCATCGTTGCCGATGATCGAAGGAGCCATCAAGCCTTGTGGTAACGGCATAGTGGAACTCTCAATGAAAGCACCAATGTCGGTGTCAAACCGCAGATCTCGGTAGGGGGTCCCGAATCGTGCGCCTAAGGCGGATGGTAACAGGAGGCGGGGACACGATGTTTACCTGTGTTCGGGCCCTCTCTATGGAGGTAATACCCTACTTCCTGCTTGATTGATCTTGATGATATGAGTATTATAAGAGTTGATCTACCACGAGATCGTAGAGGCTAAACCCTAGAAGCTAACCTATGGTATGATTGTTGTTGTCCTCGGACTAAACCTCCGGTTTATATAGACACCGGAGGGGGCTAGGGTTACAGTAGTCGGTTACAAGGGAGCAGATCTACATATCCAGATTGCCAAGCTTGCCTTCCACGCCAAGGAGAGTCCCATCCAGACACGGGACGAAGTCTTCAATCTTGTATCTTCATAGTCCAACAGTCCGGCCAAAGTATATAGTCCGGCAGTCCGAGGACCCCCTATTCCAGGACTCCCTCAATCATCCTGCAACTAAACCATTAGTCACATTTCTTGCAAGGTTATGATGTGCATTACCGAGAAGGCCCAGAGATACATCTCTGATATTCGGAGTGACAAATCCTAATCTCGATATATGCCAACCCAACAAACACCTTCAGAGATACCTGTAGAGCATCTTTATAATCACTCAGTTACGTTGTGATGTTTGATAGCACAAAAGGCATTCCTCCGGTATTCGGGAGTTGCATAATCTCGTAGTCGAAGGAATATATATTTGACATGAAGAAAGCAATAGCAATAAAACTGAATGATGATTTTGCTAAGCTAACGGATGGGTCTTGTCCATCACATCATTCTCCTAATGATGTGTTCCCATTCATCAAATGAAAACACATGTCTATGGTTAGGAAACTTAACCATCTTTGATTAACGAGCTAGTCTAGTAGAGGCTTACCAGGGACATAGTGTTTTGTCTATGTATCCACACATGTATCAAGTTTCCGGTTAATACAATTCTAGCATGAATAATAAACATTTATCATGATATAAAGATATATAAAATAACGAATTTATTATTGCCTCTAGGGCATATGTCCTTCAGTCTCCCACTTGCACTAGAGTCAATAATCTAGTTCACATTGCTATGTGATTTAACACCGATAGTTCACATTGTCATGTGATTAACACCCATAGTTCACATCGCCATGTGACCAACACCCAAAGGGTTTACTAGAGTCAATAATCTAGTTCCCATCGCCATGTGATTAACACCCAAAGAGTACTAAGGTGTGATCATGTTTTGCCTATGAGAGAAGCTTAGTCAACGGGTGTGTCACATTCAGATCTATATGTATTTCGCAAATTTCTATGTCTACAATGCTCTGCATGGAGCTACTCTGGCTAATTGCTCCCACTTTCAATATGTATCCAGATTGAGACTCAGAGTCATCTAGATTAGTGTTAAAGCTTGCATCATCATAACCCTCTACGCCGAACCCTTTATCACCTCCATAACCAAGAAACATTTCCTTAGTCCTCTAAGGATAATTTTGATCGTTTTCCAGTGATCTACTCCTAGATCACTATTGTACCCCCTTGCCAAACTCATAGCAAGGCACACAATAGGTCTGGTACACAACATGACATACTTTATAGAACCTATGGCTGAGGCATAGGGAACGACTTTCATTCTCTTTCTATCTTTTGTCGTGGTCGGGCTTTGAGTCTTACTCGACTTCACACTTTACAATATAGGCTAGAACCCCTTCTTTGACTGATCCATTTTGAACTCCTTCAAAATCTTGTCAAGGTGTGTGCTTCGTGAAAATCCTATTAAGCGTCTCGATCTATCTCTATAGATCTTGATGCCCAATACATAAGTAGCTTTTACCGAGGTCTTTTATTGAAAAATTATTATTCAAGTATCCTTTTATGCTATCTAGAAATTCTACATCATTTCCAATTAACAATATGTCATCCACATATAATATTAGAAATGCTATAGATCTCCCACTCACTTTCTTGTAAATACAAGCTTCTCTGAAAGTCTATATAAAACCATATGCTTTGATCACCTCATCAAAGCATATATTCCAGCTCCGAGATGCTTGCACCAGTCCATAGATGGATCGCTGGAGCTTGCACACTTTGCTAGCACCTTTAGGATCGAAAAAACCTTCTGGTTGCATCATTTACAACTCTTCTTTAATAAATCCATTAAGGAATGCAGTTTTGACATCCATTTGCCAGATTTCATAATCATAAAATGCGTTAATTGCTAACATGATTCGGACAGACTTATGCATCACTGCGGGTGAGAAGGTCTCATTGTGTAACACCCCAAAAATTTAGCCAAGTTTTCAGTATTAAAATTTTTGCCAGGAGTTTTAAATTTTTATTTCTGTGGATTTTCAGAACTCTTCTTTTATTGTTAAGTAGTTTTATCTTCTTTCCCAAGTGGAGCTTTCCAAAATGTATTGGACTTCCTTGCCATCTCATTAAAACAATTTCTAAATCAGTAGAATTGTTTATTAAATTATTTCACCCTGAGCTATAATCATTAAAAATGGCTTGTTTTAAATTTTGGAGCTCTGTTTGTACTACAACCATTTGATAGAATCACTTAAAATTCCAACCAAAATTTGGAGATGTCATGTGATGCCCCTAGATCACCTTTGTGTAATAATAAAATTATTTCATTGCATATTTTGAGTTTTACACCTGTTTTTCAAATCTGGTCCTTTGGACACTTTTGCACTATGGCCTAATTAAATATTTCCCTAGAGCCTCCACCAAAATTATGGGATGTCAGGAGTAGCATACCATCCAACTTTATGCAAAAACCTAGTGTTGTTCTTTGGAACAATTGAGTGAATCATCCTCATCTTCATTCTGGTGCCATTTGGTGATTTGTACTACAACCATCACCTAACTTGCTTCTTCATCCATAATTCCTTTTCCTTTTTGCAAACAGTGCCATTTACTTTCTGCCCAGAACTAAAGTGCCATTTACTTTCTGCCCAGAACTAAAGTTTTGCAAAACTTGCACTAGCAAGTTTCTCCTTTTTGCAAACCAACTCCACCACCCTCTCTTATATCCATAGAGACACTGATCTGGAGAATTTGGCCACTCCAAGAACTACCTAGGTGCCTTTGGCATTTTGTCAAACACTCTGAGTGCATGACCAGATTTGGCATGATTTCAAGTTTACATTGTGAACTTGAGCCCCTGACCTACCCAGCATGTCCTAAGGTTTTGCCCTAGCCCATAACCCCTTTCTGCTAACTCTCTTGTGGTTTGGAACTCTAGGCTGCCCCGGCATTTCGCTCAAGATGTCCAGGCGTGCTCTGGCGCGCCAGAGCGTGCGTTTGGCAAGCACGTGCGCCCGAGTCGCCGCGTCCCACCCCGCACCCAATCCAGTCTGTGACCGACCGCAGTCAGCATGCAGTGTCCCCTTCTGCGCCCACTGGACCCGCAGCTCGCGCCACGTCTCCGGCAGGCCAGCCGCTAGCCGCCACCACCGCCCGACCGCTCCCGCGCTAGCCAGCGCCGCCCAAGCCACCAACGCGTGCCACCTGCCTCCTGGAGCAGTGTGTGCTCATCCGCAAGCATGTCCCCTAGCGCTCGTCGCCGCCACATCGCCCAAGCTACAGCATGGCGGGTTCGCCGTCATCCTTATCGCCGGCCGCCTCGGAACTGACCTCCATCGCTATATAAAGAGGTCCCCGAGCTCAAACCCGCACGCAGGCAGCCTCACTCCATTCTGCTCGTGCCCCCTTGGACGTCAATCGAAGGGAGGGAGTCGTCTTCTTCCTCTCCGGCAACTCCAACCGCCACCACTGCCCCAGCCATTCCGGCGCCTCCAGAGCCTCCCCCTCTCCACTCTCTCCACCAGGAACCTTCCCTTCCTCCCGTGATCACATCCCCCTACTCGATTTCGATCGAGAACCACCGCCGCCCCAAAACCACTTTACCACCAAAACTTTCCTCCGCCTCGGAGCTCGTCGCCGGCAAATCCCTCCACCTCTGTCAACCCTGCAACCACCGGAAGGGTCACCCTCGACCCGCGGATCCATCCCCGCCCTCAGCTTCCCACAAGGACACGCCATTCGCCGACGACGGTCGCCGGAGTCCCGCCTCCGCTCGGGACAGAGGGAGAAGAAGGAAGGCGGACTAGTCAAACCTGACAAGTGGGCCACCTAGGACCCACTGTCAGTGACCACGCACGGTCCACGCGGAGTAAGTGGAAGCGTATTTCCAGATTACGCTTTCGACGTGTACGTAATTATTCGAATCATTTTCTTTTTCTGTTTTTATTTAAATAACCGATTTTTGACCAAACTTTGACTGTCTATAACTTTTTAAATACAACTCCAAATGAATTGATTCTTTTTGCTACCTCTCTCAAATATTGTCTAGTTTATTTAAGATTTATTTGAAAAAATTTCAAAACAACTTTTTGTGCTGTTTTGTTTTTGTGTGTTAATTCATATATATTCTTTTAAATAGGAGTTTTGAAGATTTCAAGATGTGTTGAAATGCACCCTACCTTCCCATAACCTGAAGGCAAGCATTCTGAACCCCGGTGAAATTTTTGTGTGTGTTGTTTGATTCGGTGATAACACCACTCCGACACGTGCATACGCCATTTTATGTGAGGATGTGATCCTATTCATAAGTGCATATTAATAAATTCATGCAAATGAAGTTGATATGATTGTGATGGGAATCACCATCATATGCCTTTCATGCATACCGGGAGGAAAGCCGGGAAGGCCTCTGTCTTGGGTAGACACGGTCTTGCCCCTAGTCCTCCGTCGAGACGGACGTGTCCGGTATGGCATGAGGGGGTATGTCGCGTGGTGTTTCTATCTGTTGTTTGTAGTATATGCATTGTTATACTAATCTTGCAGGGAACATTACAACCTCCTGAGTCGACCGTAGATCGAGTCTTGTGCCAGTAACCCCCATACTTGCTTCGTACTACCACTCGTCCCTACCACAAGTAGGGTACGGTTCAGTAAGTTGTCAACACTTTCCTAGCACACACCGTACAGAGAGGCCGTGGTGGAAGATACTGGAGGCATCCGGTAGTCATGCCACCGGGTCCGGGAGCATGGGTGTTTGGTTGTAGCCGAAAGGGGTAGCTCCCAGTTTTGCCTGTATAAATTTTGTGATCCCATGTTACGTCAAGGTTGTAGCCTCCCCACTTAGAGTTTTGCTTAACAGGTGTCGTGGGTGATTCCAGACACATGCGGGTTAAGCTGGTGTGTGCAAGTTAGGTGTGTTTTCAACAAAAAGACCATAGACGGAATTAGTCCCGATGGACTAAAGGAATCCGTTACTCGTGGGTAAAGAGTACACCCTTTGCAGAGATTAAACCTATTCGAACAGCCGTATCCATGGTTAAGGATTACAGTCTGTGATGGGTCAAGTGTCAGTCTTAGTGTCGGTCTTCGGAGGTGAAACTGTTGACTGGAATCACAACTCGTGACTTGTGACTTTTATGATTATTATTATTATTGTTGACTAACCCGTGATATTATTGGCATTATCGAATATCCCTGGGATGGTTCTACCTCCTGGATATTCACTATATTTATTTATAAGCCCTTTATGTGGTGTCGCTCAGACGCCCGACTGCGGCATTGTATTCTGTTTATTTATAAGCCCTTTATGTGGTGACGCTAAGACGCCCGACTGTGGCATTTCTTTTAAAGTCCTTTATGTGGTGTCGCTAAGACGCATGACTGTGGCATTTCTTTTAAAGCCCTTTATGTGGTGTCACTAAGACGCCCGACTGTGGCATTTCTTTTAAAGCCCTTTATGTGGTGTTGCTCAGACGCCCGACTGCGGCATTGTATTCTGTTTATTTATAAGCCCTTTATGTGGTGTCGCTAAGACGCCCGACTGTGGCATTTCTTTTAAAGCCCTTTATGTGGTGTCGCTAAGATGCCCGACTGTGGCATTTCTTTTAAAGCCCTTTATGTGGTGTCGCTAAGATGCCCGACTGTAGCATTTCTTTTAAAGCCCTTTATGCGGTGTCGCTCAGACGCCCGATTGTGGCATTTCGTTTGAAGTCCTTTATGTTATTTATTTCATAATTTTAATACTACCATATTATCGCATATTCACGAATAACATGCTTGAGCGCATCAGAGTTCATTTATCTTTTATGACTGACATCTTGAGCACAAGATATTTTCGGCATATCATTGTTATATTATACTTGTGTTCATAATGTTTGCGAGTACATTCAAAGTACTCACTGGCTTGTCCCTGGCTATTGTCTTGGCCAGATATCTTGCATGGAGAGGAGTATTGCGATGACAGTCCCAGAACCTAAGCAACGGTGATAGCAGCCACGCGAAGATAGGAGTTAACCTGGTCAGCTGTTCCCGTGGGAAATGGAGACCCATAGACGAGGATGTTTCATAACCCGCTTCCGCCATCAACTTTTAGAAACCATTTGTTGTACCCACAGACCAGCATGGTCTTTTACTACATATATTGTATTTTGCTTGGAATTTCTGTATCAAGTTGGTGCCTTAGCAGCTAACAGTTATCTTGGGGCTGGTAAGCACAAGGGCCATTTTTCTGGGATTCACACCCGGAGAATCGGTCGCCACAGACTTGGTATCAGAGCTAGGCTGACCATTGGCTAATCCTATCTTAGCGGTCGCAAAAATTAGGCTAATAACCCACCGAGCCATAACCAAAACCTCAGCCAAGCTTCTCGCACAAGATAGCCACACAGTGACCCGACGCTTTTGGCAGTCGGTGCCCAACCTATCAATCTAGCCCGTCTATCACACACCAGTGACCAGCACCCAAGGTGCCTCATTCGCAAGCGTGCGAAGGAAGACTCCGTCCCCTTTTTCTATAAAAAGGACACGCTCGCCTCAACCCAGCCCAGCGCAGCCGCTAACCCAAAACCAAGCCACAATGCCTGGTCCCGTAGTGCACCATGAGACTACAGCAACCAACCTTGGAGGTTTTGTGACCATACTCGCAAACCTTACCTGTCGTGCCTATGCGTTAGAAGAGCCACCAAGTATGTTGTGTACCAAGGACCCATAAGTGGTGAGAGCCGTCAATTCTGGGCCACTGTACATATCTACGGTAGGGGTCTGGCACCCGGCGCCTTCTGTGTTCACCGGAAGAACCACTTCCTTTGAGCCACAAGCCATCCAACTAGCTGCTCGAGAGGCTATAGTTCATCTCGTGCACTGTCGCCCGAGTTAATCGTCGCCGCTCCACTACTACCCTAGGCGTGAAGGGTATGGTAGACCACCCCAAGTTGCCAACAGAGATCATGAGACGGATCCCGCATTGCTGCACCTAGTGCGCTATGTAAGTGCACTGGAGAACCTATTCGATCAAATCACCATTGATCTGATCGCAGCTCGTGGAGAGCTGGTTCGTCGAGCTCCAGCGAGAGAGGAGATCGAGCCCAACGCCGACAACCCAGTCGTGCTGTTTGGACAACCGATCGAGACCACGAGGTCGGCCCCACCGTCGACCAAGGTGCTTTGATGACCCGAAGTGCTTCGCGCCTCACGAGCACACTCCAACGGGTTGTGGTCAACAATCCCCATGATGGTCATCATCACTACCCCGAGCCTGCAGCCCCTCAGCCCTCTCCAGCAAATTCCGACGGTGAGAACCGTGGAGAAGCCTCGACATCCACAAGGGACGCCCGCTTGGATGTGAACGAAGTAGACTGAGTCACTCGAGTAGTGGCGAGTCCCCGTGTACCCTCGCTTTGTAAGCATGTGATCCCTTAAATTAACACAGCCTAGCATCGTGCATCTGTTTTATATAGTAGTCTTGCATGGATGTATTAGCATGCAGAGTGATTTCTCCATCCTTGGCGCAACCACCAAAAACCGCCCGGACAACCCCCCACAGTGATACGTCACTTTAGTAAGATGTGTGTATCTGTGGTTGACCCCGAGCTGAGCCGACCAATTCTTTACTTTTTAACATGGTAAATGACCCAGCCCCGGCGCTATAAAAAGGCCACCGAGTGACCTTGCTAAGCACCCCTCACCTTGTGCACCATCCCCACATCCATTTCTTGCCATGCCGAGCCCTAGTATTTATCTGAGGACACCAGATGCTACCCCAGGTAGCTTTGTCAAGATATTGCGGGATTTTACCCGCAGTACCATGGGCGCTACCCAGCCACCCGAGTACGAGCTGTTCAAATCGAGGATCACCCCTTCCACCTCGAGATATTGGGCAGCCGTGCACATCCCGCCCGTGAACCCAAACCAAGACCCAACAGAAGTCTCCTTCGTGGGGAAATCTATGCCAACCCCACACATGGCCGTAGAAGCTGCTGCGTACGAAGCGCTCGCTCGCCTTTGATTCGCGGTACCCTATGCCAGCGAACGAGGGTATTATTATTTTCCGAGCCGTGCAACACCCGGAGGAGTAACATCTTTTCCAGGTGGACGTATTGAGAGAGAACCAGTCTTGGCCAACCTCGTCCAATACGTCATCGCTCAAGAGAGTTTAACCCAACATGTGATGGGTTATCTACAGAGCCTCGCGGATTTAAATCCTCAGATCGCCATCGGCAGATCACTGAGGCCCGACCAGGAGAGACACATTCATCGACTGGTCAATCCACTTCCTCCGATAGAAGAAGAGTGTATCCCAGTGCCAGAAACATTTTCTCAGGACCCCGTCCAGTTACCATTTTCAATTTAGATGCACCACTGTTTTTATTACCGCAACTTTTATTTATGTGTTGTAACTTATGCTTAGTACCCCGAGTTTCGCAGCGAGTAGATCATTAATGTAAGCAACTCTGTCGCGGTTTGACTCTATTGTATTACTGTTTTCTCTCACGAGAAATCCAGGAGTGAGGTTTCTCTTCCCTGAGTTGCTGCACCGTATATTTTCTCACGGCATAGATTATTTATTTCACGCGGCACCACGGCAGCAGACTCACCACCATGATTACACGGACACATACACCGCTTGCAATTTTTTTTTTGCAAACTGTGTCGCACCTATCTAGAACACCTCCGGACCACAGTTATCACCCGACACACCTCACCTACTCATCGTGGTCACCGCCACCGCGGAGAGCCAGCAACCGAGCAGCGGCATCGCGACGATCGTCGAGGATCATCGCGCACAGGAGCATGGAGAGCCCCAGCACCGCTGCCAGCCCTCCGCACAGCAGGATCACGTACCAGTCCGGCACCACCTCCGCCATTAGCGCCTCGTCTCGAGCTCCAGCAATCGGAAAAAGAGGAGAAGGAGAGAGAAGGAGGAGCGAGGCCAGGTGTGAGGAAGAAGAGGAGAATGCCGCGGTCATTTTATAAGCCCGAGCTCAGCGTACGGTGGGCGAGGTCCACCAGCGCCGCTCGTCGCCCGACCGCCGGTGTTCGAGGCGAATCCATGAGCAAAGCCGACAATGCAGCTGCCCATGAGGTGAGTGCACGCTGCACCGGCAGCTAGCACGCCACAAGACTACCGCGGATGCGGCCTAGGTGCCCTCGCGCTAGGCGTCGCCGGTGGAGAAAGCACGGAGAGCGCAAGGAAAGAGGAAGAAGAGAGGGCGGAGGAAGGAGAAGAGGCTGACCAGGGGCGGGTCCACCACCAGCCAGAGAGAGCACTGTACTCTCGGGTGCGACCAGCGTATTTTAAGATTTAGAATTTATTCTAAATTTAGGTCCAGTGTAGAAATCGCTAGTTTTCCCCAGAACCGTGGATTTTTTCCCCACACCGCGCCAGTATCCCACACTGTATTTTTGCGCCACTTATTGCTCTCACTGTAGCCACTTTCGTTTTATTCCTTATTTATTTAAAATTTAACTCTTAGCAAATCTCGAGGACGAGATTTTTCTTAAGGGGGGTAGTAGTTGTAACACCCCAAAAATTTAGCCAAGTTTTCAGTATTAAAATTTTTGCCAGGAGTTTTAATTTTTTATTTCTGTGGATTTTCAGAACTCTTCTTTTATTGTTAAGGAGTTTTATCTTCTTTCCCAAGTGGAGCTTTCCAAACTGTATTGGACTTCCTTGCCATCTCATTAAAACAATTTCTAAATCGGTAGAATTGTTTATTAAATTATTTCACCCTGAGCTATAATCATTAAAATGGCTTGTTTTAAATTTTGGAGCTCTCTTTGTACTACAACCATTTGATAGAATCACTTAAAATTCCAACCAAAATTTAGAGATGTCATGTGATGCCCCTAGATCACCTTTGTGTAATAATAAAATTATTTCATTGCATATTTTGAGTTTTACACCTGTTTTTCAAATCTGGTCCTTTGGACACTTTTGCACTATGGCCTAATTAAATATTTCCCTAGAGCCTCCACCAAAATTATGGGATGTCAGTAGTAGCATACCATCCAACTTTATGCAAAAACCTAGTGTTGTTCTTTGGAACAATTGAGTGAATCATCCTCATCTTCATTCTGGTGCCATTTGGTGATTTGTACTACAACCATCACCTAACTTGCTTCTTCATCCATAATTCCTTTTCCTACTTATAACCCTCCTTGCCAAACCCTTAAGTCCAGAAGAGTGGACTCTTTGGAAGATTTTTTTGTTCATAAAACAGTGCCATTTACTTTCTGCCCAGAACTAAAGTTTTGCAAAACTTGCACTAGCAAGTTTCTACTTTTTGCAAACCAACTCCACCACCCTCTCTTATATCCATAGAGACACTGATCTGGAGAATTTGGCCACTCCAAGAACTACCTAGGTGCCTTTGGCATTTTGCCAAACACTCTGAGTGCATGACCAGATTTGGCATGATTTCAAGTTTACATTGTGAACTTGAGCCCCTAACCTACCCAGCATGTCCTAAGGTTTTGCCCTAGCCCATAACCCCTTTCTGCTAACTCTCTTGTGGTTTGGAACTCTCTAGGCTGCCCTGGCATTTCGTTGAGCATGTCCCGGGCGTGCTCTGGGCGCGCCCAGAGCGTGCATTTGGCAAGCACGTGCGCCCGAGTCGCCGCGTCCCACCCTGCACCCAATCCGGTCCGTGACCGACCTCAGCCAGCATGCAGTGTCCCCTTCTGCGCCCACCAGCCCCGCAGCTCGCGCCACGTCTCCGGCAGGCCAGCCGCTAGCCGCCACCACCGCCCGACCGCTCCCGCGCTAGCCAGCGCCGCCCAAGCCACCAACGCGTGCCACCTGCCTCCTGGAGCAGTGTGTGCTCATCCGCAAGCGTGTCCCCTAGCGTTCGTCGCCGCCACGTCGCCCAAGCTACAGCATGGCGGTTCGCCGTCATCCTTATCATCGGCCGCCTCGGAACCGACCTCCATCGCTATATAAAGAGGTCCCCGAGCTCAAACCCGCACGCAGGCAGCCTCACTCCATTCCGCTCGTGCCCCCTTGGCCGTCAATCGAAGGGAGGGAGTCGTCTTCTTCCTCTCCGGCAACTCCAACCGCCACCACCGCCCCGGCCATTCCGGCGCCTCCAGAGCCTCCCCCTCTCCACTCTCTCCACCAGGAACCTTCCCTTCCTCCCGTGATCACATCCCCCTACTCGATTTCGATCGGGAACCACCGCCGCCCCAAAACCACTTTACCACCAAAACTTTCCTCCGCCATGAGCTCGTCGCCGCAAATCCCTCCACCTCTGTCAACCCCGCAACCACCGGAAGGGTCACCTCGACCATGGATCCATCCCCGCCTCGGCTTCCCACAAGGACTCCCGTGCGCACGGGCGACGGTCGCCGAGTCCCGCCTCCGCTCGGGGACAGAGGGAGAAGAAGGAAGGCGGACTAGTCAAACCTGACTAGTGGGCCACCTAGGACCCACTGTCAGGTGACCACGCACGGTCCACGCGAGTAAGTGGAAGCGTATTTCCAGATTACGCTTTCGACGCGTATGTAATTATTCAATCGCTTTTCTTTTACTGCTTTTATTTAAATAACCGATTTTGACCAAACTTTGACTGTCTATAACTTTTTAAATACAACTCCAAATGAATTGATTCTTTTTGCTACCTCTCTCAAATATTGTCTAGTTTATTTTCAGATTTATTTGAAAAAATTTCAAAACAAATTTTTGTGCTGTTTTGTTTTTGTGTGTTAATTCATATATATTCTTTTAAATAGGAGTTTTGAAGATTTCAAGATGTGTTGAAAAGCACCCTGCCTTCCCATGACCTGAAGGCAAGCATTCTGAACCCCGGTGAAATTTTTGTGTGTGTTGTTTGATTCGGTGATAACACCACTCCGACACGTGCATACGTCATTTTATGTGAGGATGTGATCCTATTCATAAGTGCATATTAATAAATTCATGCAAATGAAGTTGATAGGATTGTGATGGGAATCACCATCATATGCCTTTCATGCATACCGGGAGGAAAGCCGGGAAGGCCTCTGTCTTGGGTAGACACGGTCTTGCCCCTAGTCTTCCGTCGAGACAGACGTGTCCGGTATGGCATGAGGGGGTATGTCGCGTGGTGTTTCTATCTGTTGTTTGTAGTATATGCATTGTTATACTAATCTTGCAGGGAACATTACAACCTCCTGAGTCGACCGTAGATCGAGTCTTGTGCCAAGAACCCCATACTTGCTTTCAGATTACCACTCGTCCCTACCACAAGTAGGGTACGGTTCAAGAAGTTGTCAACCCTTTCCTAGCACACACCGCATGTAGAGGCCGTGGTGGAAGATATTGGAGGCATCCGTAGTCATGCCACCGGTCCGGGAGCATGGGTGTTTCAGTTGTAGCCGAAAGGGGTAGCTCCCGCTTCTGCCATGTATAAATTTTGTGATCCTATGTTACGCCGAGGTTGTAGCCTCCCACTTAGAGTTTTGCTTAACAGTGTCGTGGTGATTCCGACACATGTGGGTTAAGCTGGTGTGTGCAAGTTAGGTGTGTTTTCAACAAAAGACCGTGACGGAATTAGTCCCGATGGACTAAAGGAACTGTTACTCGTGGGTAAAGAGTACACCCTCTGCAGAGATTAAACCTATTCAATAGCCGTATCCATGGTTAAGGATTACGATGCAGGATGGGTCAAGTGTCGGTCTTAGTGTCAGTCTTCGGAGGTGAAACTGTTGACTGGAATCACAACTCGTGACTTGTGACTTTTATGATTATTATTATTATTGTTGACTAACCCGTGATATTATTGGCATTATCGGATATCCCTGGGATGGTTCTACCTCCTGGATATTCACTATATTTATTTATAAGCCCTTTATGTGGTGTCGCTCGGGCCTCGATCTATGCATTGTATTCTGTTTATTTATAAGCCCTTTATGTGGTGTCGCTAAGACGCCCGACTGTGGCATTTCTTTTAAACCCCTTTATGTGGTGTCGCTAAGACGCCCGACTGTGGCATTTCTTTTAAAGCCCTTTATGTGGTGTCGCTAAGACGCCCGACTGTGGCATTTCTTTTAAAGCCCTTTATGTGGTGTCGCTCAGACGCCCGACCGCGGCATTGTATTCTGCTTATTTATAAGCCCTTTATGTGGTGTCGCTAAGACGCCTCGATCGTGGCATTTCTTTTAAAGCCCTTTATGTGGTGTCGCTAAGACGCCTCGACCGTGGCATTTCTTTTAAAGCCCTTTATGTGGTGTCGCTAAGACGCCCGACTGTGGCATTTCTTTTAAAGCCCTTTATGTGGTGTCGCTAAGACGCCCGACTGTGGCATTTCTTTTAAAGCCCTTTATGCGGTGTCGCTCAGATGCCCAATTGTGGCATTTCGTTTGAAGTCCTTTATGTTATTTATTTCATAATTTTAATACTACCATATTATCGCATATTCACAAATAACATGCTTGTGCGCATCAGAGTTCATTTATCTTTTGTGACTGACATCTTGAGCACAAGATATTTTCGGCATATCATTGTTATATTATACCCGTGTTCATAATGTTTGCGAGTACATTCAAAGTACTCACTGGCTTGTCCCTGGCTATTGTCTTGGCCAGATATCTTGCATGGAGAGGAGTATTGCGATGACAGTCCCAGAACCTAAGCATCAGTGATAGCAGCCACGTGAAGATAGGAGTTAACCTGGTCAGCTGTTCCCGTGGGAAATGGAGACCCATAGACGAGGATGTTTCATAACCCGCTTCCGCCATCAACTTTTAGAAACCATTTGTTGTACCCACAAACCAGCATGGTCTTGTACTACATATATTGTATTTTGCTTGGAATTTCTGTATCAAGTTGGTGCCTTATCAGCTAACAGTTAACCTGGGGCTGGTAAGCACAAGGGCCATTTTTTTGGGATTCACACCCGGAGAATCGGTCGCCACACATTGTAGTCAACTCCTTCAACTTGTCAAAAACCTTTCGCGACAAGTCTAGCTTTGTAGACAGTATTACCATCAACGTGAATCTTCTTCTTCAAGATCCAGTTATTCCCTATGGCTCGCCGATCATCGGGCAAGTCCACCAAAGTCCATACTTTGTTCTCATACATGGATCATATCTCGGATTTCATGGCCCCAAGCCATTTATCGAAATCTGGGCTCATCATCGCTTCATGTTCGTAGGTTCGTCATGGTCTAGTAACATGACTTCCAGAACAGGATTACCGTACCACCCTGGTGCGGAATGTGCTCTGGTTGACCTACGAGGTTCAGTAGTAACTTTTTCTGAAGTTTCATGATCATTATCATTAGCTTCCTCTCTAGTTGGTGTAGGCATCACATGAACGGTTTTCTGTGATGAGCTACTTTCCAATTCGAGAGAAGGTACAATTACCTCATGAAGTTCTACTTTCCTCCCACTCACTTCTTTCGAGAGAAACTCCTTCTCTAGAAAGGATCCATTCTTAGCAACAAAGATCTTGCCTTCGGATCTGTGATAGAAGGTGTACCCAACAGTTTCTTTTGGGTATCCTATGAAGACGCACTTCTCCGATTTGGGTTCGAGCTTATCAGGCTGAAGCTTTTTCACATAAGCATTGCAACCCCAAACTTTAAGAAACGACAACTTTGGTTTCTTGCCAAACCACAGTTCATACAGTGTCATCTCAACGGGTTTAGACGGTGCCCTAATTAACGTGAATGCAGCTGTCTCTAATGCATAACCCCAAAACAATAGTGGTAAATCGGTAAGAGACATCATAGATCGCACCATATCTAATAAAGTATGGTTACGCCGTTCGGACGCACCATTACGCCGTGGTGTTCCAGGTGGCGTGATTTGTGAAACTATTCCACATTGTTTTAAATGAAGGCCAAACTCGTAACTGAAATATTCGCCTCCGCGATCAGATCATAGAAACTTTATTTTCTTGTTACGATGATTCTCCACTTCACTCTAAAATTCTTGAACTTTTCAAATGTTTCAGACTTGTTTTTCATTAAGTAGATATACCCATATCTGCTCAAATCATCTGTGAAGGTCAGAAAATAACGATAACCGCCGCGTGCTTCAACACTCATCGGACCACATAGATCGGTATGTATTATTTCCAATAAGTCATTAGCCTGCTCCATTGTCCAAGAGAATGGAGTTTTAGTCATCTTGCCCATGAGGCATGGTTCGCAAGTATCAAATGATTCATAATCAAGTGATTCCAGAAGTCCATCTGCATGGAGTTTCTTCATGCGCTTTATACCAATATGATCTAACCGGCAGTGCCACAAGTATGTTGCACTATCATTATCAACTTTGCATCTTTTGGCATCATTATTATGAATATGTGTATCACCACAATCAAGATTCAATAAACCATTCACATTGGGTGTATGACCATAGAAGGTTTTATTCATGTAAACAAAATAACAATTATTCTCTAACTTAAATGAATAAACGTATTGCAATAAACATGATCTAATTATATTCATGCTCAACGCAAACACCAAATAACATTTATTTAGGTTCAACACTAATCCCGAAGGTAGAGAGAGTGTGCGGTGGTGATCATATCAACCTTGGAATCATTTCCAACACACATCGTCACCTCACTTTTAACTAGTCTTTGTTCATTTTGCAATTCCTGTTTCGGGTTACTAATCTTAGCAACTGAACCGGTATCAAATACCCAGGGGTTTCTATGAACACTAATAAAGCACACATCAATAACATGTATATCAAACATACCTTTGTTCACTTTGCCATCTTATCCGCCAAGTATTTGGGGTAGTTCCACTTCCAGTGACCATTCCCTTTGGAGTAGAAGCACTCAGTTTCAGGTCTAGGTCTAGCTTTGGGCTTCTTCACGGGAGTGGCAACTTGCTTGTCATTCTTCTCGAAGTTCCCTTTATTTTCCTTTGCCCCTTTTCTTGAAACTACTGGTCTTGTTAACCATCAACACTTGATGCTCTTTCTAGATTTCTACCTTCGCCGATTTCAGCATCACGAATAGCTCAGGAATCTTTTCCGTTGTCCCTTGCACATTATAGTTCATCACGAAGTTCTAGTAGCTTGGTGATAGTGACTAGAGAACTCTGTCAATCACTATCTTATCTAGAAGATTAACTCCTACTTGATTCAAGCGATTGTAGTGCCCAGACATTCTGAGCACATGCTCACTAGCTGAGCTATTCTCCTCCATCTTGTAGGCAAAGTATTTGTCAGAGGTCTCATACCTCTCAACTCATGCATGAGTCTGAAATACCAATTTCAGCTCTTGGAACATCTCATATGCTCCATGGCGTTCAAAACGTCTTTGAAGCCCCGATTCTAAGCCGTAAAGCATGGCGCACTAAACTATCAAGTAGTCATCATATCAAGCTTGCCAAATGTTCATAACGTCTACATCTAGTCCTATAATAGGCCTGTCACCTAGCAGTGCATCAAGGACATAATTCTTCTGTACAACAATGAGGATAATCCTCAGATCACGGACCCAGTCCGCATTATTGCTACTATCATCTCTCAACTTATTTTTCTCTGGGAACATATAAAAAATAAACGAGGAACTACATCGCGAGCTATTGATCTACAACATAATTTGCAAATACTATTAGGACTAAGTTCAAGATAAATTAAAGTTCAATTAATCAAATTACTTAAGAACTCCCACTTAAACTGACATCCCTCAAGTCATCTAAGTGTAACGTGATCCAAATAAACTAAACCATGTTCGATCATCACGTGAGATGGAGTAGTCTTCAATGGTGAACATCTCTATGTTGATCATATTACTATATGATTCACGTTTGACCTCTCGGTCTCCAGTGTTCCGAGGCCATGTCTGTACATGCTAGGCTCGTCAAGTTTAACATGAATATTCCTCATGTGCAAAACTGTCTTGCACCCATTGTATGTGAACGTAGAGCCTATCACACCCGATCATTACATGGTGTCTCAGCACAAAGAACTTCCGCAACGGTGCATACTCAGGGAGAACATTTATACCTTGAAATTTTAGTAAGGGATCATCTTATAATGCTACCGCCGTACTAAGCAAAATAAGATGCATAAAAGATAAACATCACATGCAATCAAAATATGTGACATGATATGGCCATCATCATCTTGTGCCTTTGATCTCTATCTCCAAAGCATTGTCATGATCTCCATCGTCACCGGCTTGACACCTTGATCTCCATCGTAGCGTCGTGGTCGTCTCGCCAACTATTGCTTCTACAATTATCGCTAACGCATAGTGATAAAGTAAAGCAATTACATGGCGTTTGCATTTCATACAATAAAGCGACAACCATAAGGCTCCTGCCAGTTGCCGATAACTTTCACAAAACATGATCATCTCATACAACAACATATATGAAATCATGTCTTGACCATATCACATCACACCATGCCCTGCAAAAATAAGTTGGACGTCCTCTACTTTGTTGTTGCAAGTTTTACGTGGCTGCTATGGGCTTCTAGCAAGAACCGTTCTTACCTATGCATCAAAACCACAACGGTGTTTTGTCAAGTTTGTTGTTTTAACCTTCAACAAGGACCATCCATAGTCAAATTCGATTCAACTAAAGTTGGAGAAACAGACACCCGCCAACCACCTTTATGCAAAACTAGTTGCATGTCTGTCGGTGGAACCGGTATCATGAACATGGTCATGTAAGGTTGGTCCGGGCTGTCGGCGTCCTGGGAACGGGGGTACGCAGACTCGCCTACCTGCGGCCCATGACGTGGCTCCATCAACGGCCTGGTACGGCCCAGCTTCGACAACAACAACTCAAGACCCACGCGAGGGGCCAAGCCTCACGAGGCGGATGACACCAAGGCCTTCCTGGGGGCAGCCTCACTATGCTGGCTCTCGAGGAGCGGAGATATCTATGCAAGGTGCACCTCGCGAGGCTCGCGTGACATGAGCCGTGACAACCAAGGCCAGGCGGGCACCAGTGGGCGCAGTGTACCAGTTTTCCCTTTGGTGCTAAGGAGGCAAGCACAGGCGCGGAGTCCCGAGGAATCAAGCAAAGGTTTCCTTATCGTTGCAACAAGACCAAGACCGCCAGGACAGCAGGACGGAGGTCATCGCAGAGCCCACAACGGCGTCACCACCAGAGCCTTTGGCAGGCAAAGACTACTTTTTTCAGGATAGCTTGTACTAGTTGTCCCCCTTCAAATTTGGTCGTTGTGCCATCCCTTCCCACCTACATTTGGGAAGAGGACCAATGCATTTATAAATAGGACCTAGCCACCACCATAGCAAGGAAAGATCATTCAGATAATCCTCACACTCACCAGCCCACCGAGCTCAAGAACACCTCTCCTCCTGAGGCTATTCGACCACTGTACTAGTTCATCCTTAGCCCCTTGAGGCAATCCACCACAACACTGGAGTAGGGTATTACACCGCAGGGTGGACCGAACCAGTATAAATCCCTGTGTCTCTTGTTCCTTGGGTTCATGGAGCTAGGCCGTGGAATTGTGGGGTAAGCAGACTGGGGAGAGAGAGTTCTTCGCACGCACCCCAGAGTTCGAACCTCTCAAGGGTTTGCGGAACCTGAAATCCGACATTTGGCGCGCCAGGTAGGGGTGTGTCGAAGCTCCGCCTCTCCGTCCGCTTCGCTCTCCGTCCACCAGCTCCCATGGCGAGCGTCGTTTCTCTGACCAGACCAACGAGTGCGAAAGGTGGCGCTGCAGGCATCCGGGCTTTCATCCCCGCCTTGCGACAGGTGCGGTGGCCACCTAGGCCGGAGATGCCGCCTCGCTATGGCGGCGCGGCAGATCCGATAGGTTTCCTTCAGGCCTACGAGGAGGCCGTTTGGGCGGCCGGTAGCGACGGCATGGTCATGGCCAACTGGTTCCCCATGGCCCTCACTGGTGTACCACGCGCCTGGCTTCTGAACCTGCCAGAGTCATCTGTGGCCTCCTGGGAGGAGCTGCGCGACATCTTCGCCGCGCACTTCGCGGCACCGGTGCCCCACGCCGTTGCAACCCTCCTCGGCGCCTCTCAGGCGCCACCCTCGGACCGCCACGTCAAGCAGTTCTTCCGCCAAGTGGGCATCGCTCATGTATCGTGGGAGCTCCTCCAGGATGGGCGGCACCAGAGACCGACCTCACCTTCGACTCAAGAGACCATCCTGCGACCATTGCGGGCGTAGGTTCGCTCCCGATGCTATGCACCCCCACCATCTGCAATGTGGCGGTAACCAAGACCCTCATCGATGGCGGGGCGGGCTCAACATGCTCTCCGTGGAAGCTTTTGGCTTGCTCCATGTGTCGCATGGCCGGCTCCGCCCTACCTAGCCGTTCTCCGGGGTCGTGGACGGCTCCACCAGCCCCCTGGGGCAGATCTGCCTCCCCGTCACCTTCGGCACCTGCACAACTACCGCACCGAGCTTATCGACTTCGACATCGCCCGCATCGGCCTGCCGTACAATGCCATCCTCAGGTACCCAGCCCAGGCCAAGTTCATGGCAGCGACTCACCCAGCCTACAACCTCATGAAGATGCTGGGGAGCAGTGGTGTCCTCACTGTGGCTGGAGACACCAAGGAGGCCCTAACGGCCCTCAATCTCGCCTTCAGGGCCGCGGTGGCGGCATGCCTAGCTGATGAAGCAGCTCCAGAGGCTCTGGGGGTTGCGCCGGCAAAGAAGAAGCAACTCTTCTCTCAAGATCGAGACAAGACAAAATAGGTGCCGGTTGACGAGGGCGGGGCGTCAGGGGCCACCTTCACCATAGGCGCCAACCTTCCCCCAGATCAAGAAAAGGTACTGATCGATTTCTTGCGCGCGAACAAGGAGGTGTTCGCGTGGGAGCCCAAGGACCTGGCTGGAGTACCAAGGGGGGTGATCAAGCATCACCCGAACGTGTGCCCCAATGTACGCCCAGTGAAGAAGAAGGCACGGCAGCAGTCCACAGAGAAGCAGTCCTTCATCGTCCAAGAGACTCACAAGTTGCAAGAATATGGTGTCATCCTCAAGGTGCAGTAACCGGAATGGCTGGCGAACTCGGTCGTCGTGCCCAAGAAAGGCAGGAAGGAACGTATGTGTGTCGACTTCACCAACCTCAACAAGGCCCGCCCTCAAGACCCGTTCCCACCCCCGTGCATTGATCAGATTGTCGACTCCACCGCCGAGTGTGACATGCTGTGTTGGATGCCTTCTTGGGCTATCACCAGATCAAGATGGAAGTGCAGGACGTTGAGAAGACGACTTTCTTGACCCCATGTGGGGTGTACTGCTACACCTGCATGCCGTTCGGACTGCGTAACGCTGGGGCAATGTTCCAGCGGCTGATGCACATCGCTCTAGGCCAGCAGCTCGGGAGGAACACTGAAGCCTACATCGACGACATCATGGTGAAATCTCGAGAGGCAAGGACCCTTATCTAGGACCTGGAGGAGACGTTCGCCAGCCTGCTCAAGGTGGGCCTGCGACTCAACCCGGAGAAGTACGTGTTTGGCGTCCCCTCTGGCAAGTTATTGGGTTTCCTTGTGTCACACAGGGGAATCGAGGCGAACCCAGAGAAGGTCAAGGCAATAGAAAAGATGATCCCCCCGCATACTCTCAAGGAGATGCAAAAGCTGGCAGGCTGCGTAACATCGCTGGGGCGCTTCATCTCTAAGCTGGGGGAGCGCGCCCTCCCATTCTTCAAGCTGATGATGAAGAAGGGGCCATTCGAGTGGACTGCGGAAGCCGATGCAGCGTTCCAAGACCTCAAGAGATACCTCACCAGCCCACCAGTAATGGTGGCTCCTAGACCTCTAGAGCCCTTGGTGCTTTACTTGGCTGCCACACCACACTCTGCCAGCGCAGCGCTATTCGGGAGGAGCGCCAGGCCAAGGGCCCTCCAGCACCTCATGCCAGGACAAGACAACACAGCCCCAGGACAGCGCTCCCGAGGCCCCGACAGTGTCAACAGATGACCATGCTCCACAAAATGACATTCGGCTGCCGTTGCCCTGACTGGCGATTAAGCTCCTAAGGCCCCCCAGCCTCAGGAGGACTCGGACTCCACCGACACTTCCGCCCTCGTCGAGCACCCGGTGTACTTTGTTAGTACAGTACTTCGTGACGCGCGGGTGCGCTACCCCATGCCGCAGAAGCTACTGCTTGCGCTTCTCGTTGCATCGCGCAAGCTGCACCATTACTTCCAAGGCCACCCCATCAAGGTCGTCTCAGCTTACCCATTGGAGAGGGTCCTACAGAGCCCCAATGCTGCGGGGAGGGTTGCCGAATGGAACATTGAACTACAAGCATTCCAGCTGGAGTTCAGCACCACCAGGGTCATCGAGGGCGCCGCGCTCGCCGACTTCATGGCAGAATGGACTGACGCTCCAGGGCCCACAACAAGTGAGGACCGGTCCCTCTCGCCAGAGAGTGAGGCGCTGGACGGTTGGGTCATGTACTTTGACGGTGCCTTCGCACGTCAGGGCGCGGGGGCTGGAGCCGTGCTCATCTCGCCCACCCAAGACAAGCTCTACTACGCCATTCAGCTCTATTTCTAACATGGCGAGAAGGTCTCCAACAACATCGCGGAGTATGAAGGCCTGATCGCCGACCTGAAGGCCGCAGCCGCTTTGGGCGTGAAGTGCCTCACCATCAAGGGCGACTCCCAGCTCCTCGTCAACTTCGCCAACAAGGTGTATGAGCCGAAGGATGAACACATGGAGGCGTACCTGGCAGAGGTACGCAAAATGGAGAAACAATTCTTGGGCCTGGAGCTGCAGCACGTGCCTCGCGACAAGAACAGGGAGGCCGACGACATCGCCAAGAGGGCATCCAAGCGCCAGCTGTAGGAGCCCGACGTCTTCGAGGAGCGCCTCTTAAAACCCTCAGCAGCCCCTCCGGCTGCGGAGCAAACACCGCCTCAGGAGGAGCTTCCCCCACCGCCAACCTCGGGAGCCCCCACTTGTGGCCCGACCTCAGGAGTACGCCTGCTCCTCGCACTTGAGCCTCAGGAGGGGTGCTGGACTAAGGAGTTCAAGGCCTACCTGCTTCGAGGAACCATGCCGGAGAAGGAGGAAGATACGGAGCGTGTGGCTGGGCAGGCCACGGCCTACTGCCTTCTGGACGATTAGTTCTACCGAAAACGACCCAACGATGTTTCCTTGTGGTGCATCTCCAGGGAGCAGGGGTGCGAGCTGTTAGCCGACATACGCGGCGGAGACTGCAGACATCACTCATCGTCACGCATCTTGGTGGGAAAGGCGTTCCGCAGCGGATTCTACTGGCCCACGGCGCTCAGCGACACACCCAAGCATGTGAGATCTTGTGAAGCCTGCCAGTTCCATGCCAAGCAAATCCACCAGCCTCCTCAGGGCCTCCAGACTATCCCGCTCTCATGGTCGTTCGTAGTCTGTTCCCTCGAGCGCCAGGGGGCTACCACTACCTCTACGTCGCCATCGACAAGTTCACCAAGTGGGCCGATGTCACGCCCAATATGCGACCCTATCCAAGAGGAATTCGAAGGTCCCACCAAGGATAAACCCGCATATTGAAACACTTTTGCAAGGTGGATATCATTACATCGTACCATTACACAATAGTTGGGGATACATACATAAGGCACAAACGCCCCAAGAATACATCAACATCAAACATGAGAACAACATCTGACTACGGATGAAACATAAACAGAAACTCAAACAATATCCACCCTGCTAGCCCAGGCTGCCGACCAGGAACCTAACCCAAGAACGATGAAGAAGAAGAAGAACTCCAACAAGTAAACATCACTCTCACGTCATGATCATCGCATAACCTGTACCTGCAACTGTTGTTGTAGTAATCTATGAGCCACGATGACTCAGCAATCCCATTACCATGTCTATCAAGACTAGCAAAGCTTAATGGGTAAGGAAGGGGGGTAAAGTGGTGAGGTTGCAGCAGCGACTAAGCAATGTATGGTGGCTAACTTACGAGAACAAGAGCGAGATGAGAAACTAAACAAACGGTCGCCAACTAGTAATGATCAAGAAGTGATCCTGAACTCCTACTTACGTCAAACATAACACAAACCGTGTTCTCCTCTCGAATGTCCCCGAGAAGAGACAATCACGGTTACCCACGCGGTTGGTTTCTTTTAATTAAGTTTACTTCAAGTCCTCTACAACCAGATATTAACAAATTCCCATCTGCCACATAACCACGGTCACGGATTTCGAAAGTTCAAACCCTGCAGGGGTGTCCCAAGTTAGCCCATCACAAGCTCTCACGATCAACAAAGGATATTCCTTCTCCCAGGAAGACCCGAACAGACTCGGAATCCCGGTTACAAGACATTTCGACAATGGTGAAACTAAACCAGCAAGACCGTCCGATTGTGCCGACAAATCCCGATTGGAGCTGCACATATCTCGTTCTCAGGGCACATCCGGATGAAACATCCTACGAGTAAAACCAGCGCTCGAGTTTCCCCGAGGTGGCCCCGCAGTCTACTCGGTTCGGACTAGCACTCAGAGGAGCACTGGCCCGGGGGGTCTAAAATAAAGATGACCCTTGAGTCTGCAGAACCCAAGGGAAAGGTATAGGTGGTAGGTAGGCAAATGATAAAACCAATGTTGGGCCTTGCTGGAGGAGTTTCATTCAACGCGAACTGTCAAGGGGTCCCCATATACCCAACCATGTAAGGAAAGCAAAATCCGGGAACATAATACCGATATGACGGAAACTAGGGCGGCAAGAGTGGAACAAAACATCAGGCATAAGGCCGAGCCTTCCACCCTTTACCAAGTATATAGATGCATTAATTAAATAAAATATATTGTGATATCCCAACATAAACATAATCCAACATGGAGCAATCTTCATCTTCACCTGCAACTAGCAATGCTATAAGAGGGGCTGAGCAAAAGCGGTAACATAGCCAAACAACGGTTTGCTAGGGTGAAAAGGTTAGGGGCTAACATGGCAATTTGGGAGGCTTGATAAGCAAGTGGTAGGTAGCATGGCATAGCGATAGCATCGAGGCAACTAGCATAGCAATGATAGTAATGAGATCCAAGGTGACTGTCATCTTGCTTGAAATCCCGCTAGGAAGAAGGAGTCCATGAGAATATGAAGCCACGAAGAAGAACCAAGCGTAGTCGAAAGAATCCTCACGATCGCAACGAAACAGGAACTATCGAGGAGAGGCACATCCGGAAAGAAGCAAACAACACGGTAAACACTCAACACATGAACAAGGCATGATGTTGAACAAAGTATGATGCATGACAAGAACAACACACCAAAGCAAGTTTAAATGAGGCCGGATACAACAAGTTAAAGAGCACCAAGTCAATTTACACGAAATTCTAGTCAAGTTACATATAAAGTTCATTTAATTCGGAGCTACGGCCTAGAAGATATGAGCATCAGAAGTTAAGCATGGCATTGATGCAAAATGCATACAAACATCAAGCAAACACACTCAACACATGGATACAACAAGGTAACATGAAGTTGCATGTAAAACTAAGCAAGTTTCATATAGAACACACTCAAAACGGAGGAAGGGTTCAACACATACACACAATACAAGTTTAAAGGACAAGCTGTCCATAACAGCAATTAGGCATCTAGCAAGCATCAAAACAACATGCTATAGCACCTCAACATGAAAACAAAAGGCATGTACATGATGTACAGCTGAAGCATAACAAAACATGAACACTGAGCTATCTCCAGAAAACACTATAACATGCTCAAAAGGACATGACAAGATTGCAAATAATAACAGTTCCCAGACTTCGCAGAAATTCACTGAGCATGACAGAAATAACATCAGGTTGCAATGTTTAGAGCTATCAAACAACATGTTAAACAAGCTATCATGGAAAATGAAGGCATGGCATGCTGATAATAAAAGCAGTTAACAAAACTCCCTTCCTGAACTAATTCGAAAGATCAACAGAAAAGATGGTAGCATCCATTCAAACATGGCAAATGATATGACAGATTCAGACTTAGTGAAAATAACAGTACATGGCAGCAGCAACGATAAGTAGGCATGTTGGTAAGCTTGTACCGCTCACCCCAGAGCATTTCATGGCATTTGAAGTCAACCAACAGTAAGATGAAATAATTATGAAGCTAAGAATGGCAAGAGCAAGTCCATAGGGTACATAGAACACTAGTTATTCACATGGCAAAACTGAACTTAAAGTTAACAGGTTGACAGCAACATTATTTAGCAACTTGAGAGCAAGATTACGATGACCTACAGCAGGCTATAAATGCAAACCAAGGCATGGATGGATAGAGCATGACATGTGTAACAAAACATCCTTTGTGGACATCTCCAGATTGTGCATAGAATGACTTGTAGAAGCAGGTTTACATAGCATCACAACATAACAGACTCAGACTTGCCAGAAATGACCAAGTCACAGAAATCAGCAAACATCATGGAGGCTACTTTGCAAGCTCGTTTCAATCAACAAATGGCATATAATGAAGAGTGGATTGCACCAGAGCAAATATGGCACGTTGTAGCTCATAAAACATGTAGACATCATGCTCAAAAGAAAATCACACACAAAGATATAAAAATGACAAATGAGCAAGTTATAACAGTTTCCAGCAGACAACATCATATAGCACTCTTGCAATGATGATTAGGGCATCAAGATGGACTCAAACAAGCATGACCCAATGGAACAAAATGAAGATGATGAACATTTTGACATATTACATGCACAAAACGGAGCTACATGCAAGAAGTTATGGCATGATGAACAGAGCACCAGAATGTAAAGTTTTCAGGACTTAGCGAAAAAACGACCTCGAGGGGGGAAAAGTCAACGGCGGCGGATCTCGCCAGAGATGGACGGGGATGGGCGCGCGAGGCGAAACCGGGCCGGATCTTGCCGGATCCGAGCAGTGAAATCGAGGCGCCTAGCGGCGGCGGTGAGCTCGGACTCGGCGTGGGGCAATGGCGCTTCGCCGGGGCCAGCGGGCGGCGGCCGGGCGAGGGCGTGGCCGGTGGCGCGCACGAGCCCACCTGGCTCGGGCGCGGAGGAGGCGGCGGGCTGGCGAGGAGGCGACGCGCCGACGGGCGGCGCGGCGGCGCGGGCGCAGGAGGCGGCGCTTCTGGGCGAGGCGGCGAGCACGGCGCGCGTGTGTGGCGGCGGCGAAGACGGGCCAGCCAGCCTTGTTGGTGAGGCGGGCGGATCTGGGCCCCGGGTGGCCGGCGCGGTGGGAGACGGCTAGAGAGGCGTGGGGCGCCATGTGGCGGCGCGCTAGTGGCTCGGGGGGCGGCGGAGCTGAGGTGGCGTCCCCGGATTGGTCCGGTCGACGTGGAGGCGGCGGTGGACATGTCCGGCCGCCGGGCAGACATGTCCGGCGGCGCAAGGAGGGAGAGGGCTAGGGTTCATCCGCAAAATTCGGAGGTGGGGGCTTATTTATAGCTAGAGGGAGCTAGGAGAGTCCAAAAGGGGAGCGGTTTTCGCCCACACGATCACGATCCAACGACCGAGAGCATGGATGGGGTTTGGATGGGCTCATGGGCTGTGGTGAAGGGGTGTTGGGCTGCAAAGAGGGAGGGGTTTCGGGCTACGCGGTTAACCATTAGGGCGTCAAACGACCTCCAAATGGAACAAAAATTGACAAGCGGCCTACCTACTCTAAAACAACACCGCACGCCAAGTTTCATCCCATACCGAGAACGTTTAAATGCCATTGACGAAACAAGGTCCGAGAGGTGCAACAGGTGCGTGTGAGAGTGTCGGATCGCAAAACGGACAACGGGGAAAAGGGTCGGATGCAAGTTTCAAAAAACTTGATGATGCAATGCAGATGATGACATGGCAAAATGCAACACGCAAGCAGCTGACATGGCAACCACGGTGAATAACTGGAGGACACCTGGCGCATCGGATCTGGGGCGTTACAGCCGAGGTGGAGCCGGTCCATACAATTCCGGCCGGCTCGGCGGTCAAGTTCATCATGGGCCTCGTGAGCCAGTTTGGAGTCCCTAATCGCATCATCACCAACAACGCCTCACAGTTCACTAGCAATCTCTTCAAAACATATTGTGCTAGTCTTGGAATGCAGATATGCTACGCCTCAGTAGCACACCCCAGGAGCAATGGCCAAGTCGAGCGCGTGAACGTGTAGGTCCTAAGGGGCCTCAAGGCAAGGACTTTCAAGAAGAAGCTCGAAGCCTGCGGCAGGGGCTGGCTGGACGAGCTCCAGTCTGTGTTGTGGTCCATTCGCACCACCGCAACCAAGCCGACCGACGAAACTCCACTCTTCCTCGTCTATGAAGCTGAAGCGGTTCTCCCACACGAGGTCAGGCATCGTTCCGCGCGGGTATTGGCGTTTGATGAGGCACGCCAGGATGCCACACAGGGGATGGACGTCGTGCTGGGGGAGGAACGCCACCGTCAAACCTCGCTCCGAGCAGCAAGGTACCAACAGGCGCTGCGGCGGTATCACTGCCGCATCGTCCGCTCCAGGACGCTCGAGGTGGGTGATCTCGTCCTACGGCGGGTGCTCTCTAGGGAAGGGATGCATAAGCTTTCACCCATGTGGTATGGCCCTTTTAGGGTCGCCCACGTCTCCAGGTCTGGCGCCGCGCGCCTAGAGACGTAGGACAGGGTCCCAATCCAGAACGCCTGGAACATCCAGCATCTCTGGAAATTCTACCCATGAAGCAAGGCCTCGTGCCTGTGAAGGTATCCGTTCGTGACACTCTCACGTAATAATGAGTAGGGCTGTACACGCCCTAGAGTCTCCAGAGTGCCGCCCTCCGGCCTCAGGGGCTCCCTCCCACGTCCTAGTGGCAGCACTTACGTCTGCGCTGGTGAGAAGACTAGACTAGGTGCCGGACGCGGCTGTTCATTTGATTGCTTTTTGTAGTTGGTTTGTGATCCCTCTTTAATGAATTTGGAGTTCTTGTGTTTTCAGTAGTCAGGCCTGCTTTCCCTCCCGTCTTCTCTTTCGCACCTTGGTTTTTGTCAGGGAGAAGCGGCAGTTGCCCGTCGCTCTTCCTCGCGCGTCTCGCGCGTGAGGGCTGGGCAGGTATGTGCGTGCGAGGGCTCGCCCCGCGCCGCAAACACACTTCACCATAGCCCTGCTCCCCCAGAGCTTTGGCTTTTTCCTTCCTCACGAGATGCCCCCGAGTAATCTCGTGATCTGCGCACCCTCTAGAGGTCCATGCCCACCGGACACTGCGACACGGTGCATTAAGCTACGACTGGCTCGCGCCTGAGGGCTCGCACGAGGAAGAGCAAACCACCTGACAAATTTTCTAACAAATCTTGCAGCTTTATGATGCCTCCAGAGGCCAGCAGCCCCCAGGTCAGCAGCAAGGGGGCCTCACCAGATAACGAAGCACGCGCTCACACGAGGAGGAAAACTACCGCGAGCGCATCAAGCTAAGTTATCCTACCATACCCATTTGGAATGAGAACATCGCAGCATAACATTGGGACGGTAAACATAGTGTAGCGGCATAAGTGCCATGGTTCATTACACGCCCCCGCAGGGCCATCTGCTTGTTTGTTTCGAATACAGGAAGAAAGGAAGGGTTAAACAAAAGCGGCCCGCACAACCGCGGCAGCTCATGAGGCCCCGGCTCCAAGGGCTTCCCGGACTCAGCTCAGTCCGAGTCCTCCTCATGCTTCACCGGAGCATGGCGGCGGGACGATCCGCCACCGTCTTCGAAGCGAGCCTGGCAGCGCGGCTGGTCGTAGCCACCATTTCTAGTGCTCTAGCTGGAGGAGGAGCCGCGACCGTCGCCAAGGGCAAGCTCACCCTTGGCGTCGCCACGACGGTCGCAAAGGCCAAGCTCATCGTCGCTGCCATCATCTTCGGGGCAGCACCCTGCGCGGCGGCCGTCTTCCCCAAACACCCTCACATAGAGGGTCGCGACGCCGTCAAACTTGAAGTGGAGGGTGCACCTCCGCTCGCACCAGCGTGCGTGCGAACACCGCCAGCCAGCGCCCGAGCACGCGTTGCCGCGGAGACCTCCACCGCGACCCACGAGGCTTTGATGCAGCAACCATCGGCCTGCAGCCAGAGGCCGTCAAGACCCACAGCTGGCAGCTCACTAGCGAAAAAGCGTGGAAGTTGGAGCCAGGTGCCGGCCGGCCTCTTCGACCACACGACAAACTCCGAGAGCACCTCCGCCGAGTGGAAGCGCGACCGAGGAGGCTGGGCAACCACGGCGTGCCTTCCTTCGTCAATGGGGCTGCCTTGCCCCGGGCAGCTCCGACCACGGGAAGAAGCATCGCCACGGCTGCCCGGGGCGGCGCCTGCCCCCAAGGGAGCGCGCCCCGCCCCCGAGGAGCCGCAGCAGGGGTCATGGCGTGCTTGCGAGGGCGGCCTCATCCTCTGTTGTATGGCGACGAGATGGGTCCCTCCTGGCGAGCCTTCCCCTTCTCGATGGCGGAAAACCTCTACATCGGTGCCATAAGCACCACGGCAAGACGGCAGAGCAAAGAGGAAGAAGAGAGAGCGGGCGACGAGAGGAAGGAGATGAGAAAGGGGGCTTCGCCCCTCTCCTCATTTATAGCCAGAAGGAGGCCAACCGCCGGCCCCCACGATTGCACGTAATGATGACCTTTTTCTGCATGCAGCAGGGTCTCGTCAAGTCGGACAGTTGCCAAGGCAGCATGGGGAAGCGAAGACGCCCACGTCCAATCAGTCGCCACGAGTCAACCAAGGCCGCAGGCGGTTGGGGCCCGCGGCGCTCCGCACTTGCCCTTTGGCTTCACCTCAAAGCCAAGTGCGAGCGTGCCTTGGGCTCAGGGGCTACTGTCGACGTCGTGGGAACGGGGGTACCCAGACTCGCCTGCCCGCGGCCCATGACGTGGCTCCATCAACAGCCTGGTACAGCCCAGCTTCGACAACAACAAATCAAGACCCTCGCGAGGCGCCAAGCCTCGTGAGGCGGACGACACAAGGGCCTCCCTGGGGCCAGCCTCACTAGGCTGGCTCCCGAGGAGCGGAGATATCTATGCAAGGTGCACCTCGCGAGGCTTGCATGACGTGAGCCATGACGACCAAGGCCAGGCGGGCGCCAGTGGGCGCAGTGTACCAATTTCCCCTTTGGTGCTAAGGAGGCAAGCGCAGGCGCGGACTCCCGAGGAATCAAGCAAAGGTTTCCTTATCGGTGCAACAAGACCAAGACCGCCAGGACAGCAGGATGGAGGTCATCGAGGAGCCCACATCAGCGTCACCACCAGAGCCTTTGGCAGGCGAAGACTACTTTTGTCAAAATAGCTTGTACTAGTTTCCCCCCTTCAAATTTGGCCGTTTTAAGATCCCTTCCCGCCTACATTTGGGAAGAGGACCAAGGCCACTATAAATAGGACCTAGCCACCACCATAGCAGGGACGGATCATTCAGATCATCCTCACACTCACCAGCCCATCGAGCTCAAGAACACCTCTCCTCCTGAGGCTGTTCGACCACTATACTAGTTCATCCTCAGCCCTCGAGGCAATCCACCACAACACTGGAGTAGGGTATTACACCACAGGGTGGCCCAAACGAGTATAAACCCCTGCGTCTCTTGTTCCTTGGGTTCGTGGAGCTAGGCCGTGGAATCGCGGGGTAAGCAGACTGGGGAGAGAGAGAGAGTTCTTCGCACGCACCCCAGAGTTCGAACCTCTCAAGGGTTTGTGGAACCCGAAACCCGACATGGGTCGCTTCATCCAACAATACCACCGAATCAAAATAAGACGTTGGTGGTAAGCAGTATGACTATCAACGCCCACAACTCTTTGTGTTCTACTCATGCATATCATCTACACATAGACCTGGCTCAGATGCCACTGTTGGGAAACGTAGCATGCAATTTCAAAAAAATTCCTACAATCATGCAAGATCTATCTAGGAGATGCATAGCAACGAGAGGGGGAGAGTGTGTCCATGTTCCCTCCTAGACCGAAAGCGGAAGCGTTTGACAACGCGGTTGATGTAGTCGAACTTCTTCTCGTTCCGACCGATCAAGCACCGAATGTACGGCACCTTCGAGTTCCGCACACGTTCAGCTCGATGACGTCCATCAAACTCTTGATCCAGCAAAGTGTCGAGGGAGAGTTCCATCAGCACGGCGGCATGGTGACGGTGATGGTGAAGTGATCCGCGCAGGGCTTCACCTAAGCACTACGTGAATATGACCGGAGGCTCAAACTATGGAGGGGGGCGCCGCACATGGCTAACAATGGTTGGTGTGTGTTCTAGCGGTGCCCCCCCTTCATATATATAGGTTGGAGGGGAGGAGAGGCAGCCAAGGGAGCACCCCAAGTAGGAGGAATCCTACTTGGGCGCCTCCCAATTCGGCCTCCCCCTTACCATATCCACCGAAGGGGGAAGGAAAGAGGAGGGAGGAGGGAAGGTAGGGGGAGGCTGAATCCCTCCCCTTTCCTTTCCTTTAGGTGCGGCCCATATGGGGGCGCAGCAGCCTCTGCTGGCTGCTGCGTTTCCCCTCTTGGCCAATTAGGCCCCTATATATTGCCGGGGGTGCCCGGATCCCCTTCTGGTGACCCGATATGTACCCGGTACCCTCCGGAACACTTCCGGTGTCTGAATACTATCGTCCTATATATCAATCTTTACCTCTGGACCATTTCGCGACTCCTCGTCATGTCCGTGATCTCATCTGGGACTCCGAACAACATTCGGTCACCAAATCACATAACTCATATAATACAAAATCGTCATCGAACATTAAGCGTGCGGACCCTACGGGTTCGAGAACTATGTAGACATGACCGAGACACCTCTACGGTCAATAACCAATAGCAGAACCTGGATGCTCATATTGGCTCCTACATATTCTACGAAGATCTTTATCGGTCGTACCGCAATGACAACATACGTTATTCCCTTTGTCATCGGTATGTTACTTGCCCGAGATTCGATCATCGGTATCTTCATACCTAGTTCAATGTCGTTACCGGCAAGTCTCTTTACTCGTTCCGTAATGCATCATCCCGCAACTAACTCATTAGTCACATTGCTTGCATGGCTTCTTATGATGTGCATTACCGAGAGGGCCCAGTGATACATCTCCGATATTCGGAGTGAAAAATCCTAATCTCGATCTATGCAAACCCAACAAACACCTTCAGAGATACCTGTAGAGCATCTTTATAATCACCCAGTTACGTTGTGACGTTTGATAGCACAAAAGGCATTCCTCCGGTATCCAGGAGTCGCATAATCTCATGGTCGAAGGAATATATATTTGACATGAAGAAAGCAATAGCAATAAAACTGAACGATCAATATGCTAAGCTAACGGATGGGTCTTCACTACTGCAGGAGACTGCTAACGCGACACTACGATCAGAGATCCTTTGCCGAAACTGTGTGTGATGCAATAATCGCAAACGGTGGTGTAAAAAACCGTCAAAAAAGGTGCATCAAACACGGTTCAGGTTTTAGTTGCGTGTGCGATGAAGGGCATACAGTTAATCCATTCAAACTGTCTGCGATGAGGCAGAACAATAGAAACGGGCAACCATAACAATGTGTGTGCGATGAAGGACACACGGTTAATCCATTCGAACTGTTTGCGATGAGGTAGAACAACAGAAACGGGCAGCCATATCAATGTGTATGCGATACTCGGCATCTGATTAACTTCGGACGAATTGTTTTCGATTAGGAAACACAACAGAAACGGTTCAACTTAACAAGATGTGTGTGATATGCAGCATACAGTTCATATGGATGAACTGTTTGCGATGAGCCAAAAGAAATGAGTCATGTAAACAAGATGTGTGTGATATGTGGCAAACAGCCGACTCGGATGAACTGTTTGCGATGAGAAATTACAACACAGACGGTCAATACAGTTACTTCGTGTGTGATTCTATGCATACAAAAAACTTTGAAAAATGCAAACTAGTTGCTTGCGGTGGCCAGGAGTATCGAACATGATGCATCTGCGAGTACTCATGTGCGATGATTAGTATGTTACACATACGTTTCCTTATGAGAACATGTGTGTGAATTTGCAATATGGACAGTTAATATGTGAATGCCTTCTGGACATCGGGCACATGCTTAAACTCAATGAACTGTGTACAATACTAATACTTTCCATGAAAATTTATGAACTTGGGTAATAGCATTTGAGTAACATATATATATAGTGGTTACACTATTCGACAAAAGGAGGATTTTCGTAACACGGTTTTGACAACCATATGGTCCATATCTACAACTTAACATAGTAACAACAATTACATTTTAAGAGGCTAAGGGCCAACAACCATATGGTCCATATCTACATACTTAACATATATAGTAACAGCTAGCACATTTTAAGAGGTTGAGGGCCAACAACCACAACTATCCACTGGAAGCAGCTTGATCACGGCGACTCGGCATCTCGTCAATGAAAAGGAAGAGCCCTCCTGTGCCTTGGTAGAGCAGGAGTAGAACAGTGTCTCCAATTTTCGTATATGGATGCATTGCCACGAGAAGCGAGAACTTGTTAATTTGAATGGTTCCATTTTTGCGGGAAATGCAGTACCTTGCAATCACTTTAGCGTTATTAGCAGGCACAAGTTTAATTCGACCACGTCGGGAAATCGATCCAGGAACGGCTACAGGGGGCAATTTTTGTTGACATGTAGAATAAAAAACAGTTGTAACATATCGTTAAAGATATATATAGTTTATGAGCATCAACATTAAAATAAGAATTTTTACCAGCGCTTTGTGCACACAATTGGTCTTGTTTAGTGTGTGCACCATAGGTATAATTAATCCCATCCAAAATCCAACGTTCATACCCTGTGCTATCTCTGTCAGATTATCAACAAAGTTTATGACATGCTTCAAGTCCTTCCAGTGAAATTTGGTATGCTTAGTAACATACAGATCATTCACTATGCGTCCAACATATCCTGCTTAAAAGGTGGAAAGGTATTATTTATTCAGAACATGGCAGAAGAATATATAGTGCGCATAAATTGGTAAACAGAATTTGTTACTGCCTAGGAACGGAGTCAGAATATGATATCACAATTGGTTGCTTAAATAGTGATCAATAGGTTGCTTAAATAGTAATATGACAGCATGGAGAAAGTTGAAAGGACAACGACCTCGATCGACTTTGATCGGTGATGGCGTTAGAAGTAAACATCCATGTTAATTAGACCAGGCTGTGGTGCACACACTAGAATTTTATTGCCAGCTTTCGGTTCATAACACGCAAACATTTTTCTCCAAAGGTCCGCATTAAAATAGGAGTGACCATCTTTATCAAGTTTTACGCTAACCGTCATTGTAAACCCATGTTGCGTTGTCAATATGACATCCTGGGAGTCATCAGCAACGTAAAGCCCAAGATTTCCTTCTACTCCTGTTCTTGCAAAGCAAGGGATGTACTGCTTGAAATGAAAATTAAGATCGTAAATTTGATATATTGAAATAACCGAGCAAGATGCAAATATGGGAGTAATTGATAGAACATATCCATATATAGATGCAAGCAAAGTACAAAAATGTAGAATTAAAAATAGATAATGTAACAAAGATTTGATGCAAATATATAGATAATGTAGCAACAGACGGTATATGTTCACAAATTTAGGCCATGCCGACCGTGGTAGGTTGAGATTGAACATACCGAGCGCTCCCTGAAGTCATCTGTAATGGTGAGATAGAACTTCGTTTCCGGCTGGCCATGACCACAGTTGCCCGATTTGTGCTCGCAATGTGCACACATGAATGAACAGCCACGAATCAGCTACAACAAAAATAATTCCACGGTTGATTAACAACGACGGACGGACTGCGATAAGAGATGAGTGAATATTTCGCTAATTAAGTTGATCAGATAGGCGGCGGAAAGCGGTGGAGGCTAAATCCGGTGCCATTTGGAGCGCGACCTACGGCCGCCGCCAACAGCCGTTGAGCTTAGGGTGCAGAGTTGCGGAGGAGTCCGCGGAGAGTGAGTGGGGACGAAGTGGGCGAGGGTTTTCTTTTCCTTTTGCATGTGTGAGTGAACACACATGGTTCGCAGAGGCGACGGAGATGAACCGTGTGCGATAGTAAATCACCGAGATTGAATGGGAATCCAAATTTCCTTTGTCTTTCATCCATGAGTTTTTTTCTACGATGAACATAAACCCTGCTAATCACCGTGTTCAAATTTGACACTTTTTCAGGTTCATTTATAATATTTATGTGGAGACCGGATTTCCGGGTAATAAATTCCAGAAAATGGCCGTCGTGCTCACCAGCCCCAGGATTACTGTTAGCTGATGAGGCTCCAAATTGATACAGAATTTCCAAGCAAAGCACAAAATATGTAGTACAAGACCATCTGGTCTATAAGTACAACAAATGGTTTCTAGTGGTTGATGGCGGAAGCGGTTTGTGGAATCATCGGTGTCTATGGGACTCCATTTCCCATGGGAACAGCTGACCAGGTTAACTCCTATCTTCGCGGGGCTGCTATCGTTGTTGCTTAGTCTCCGGGGCTGTCATCGCAACGTTCCTCTCCACGCGAGAAATCTGGCCAAGACAATAGCCAGGGACAAGCTAGTGAGTACTTTGAATGTACTCGCAAACATTATGAACACAGGTATAATATAACAACCGATAATCATGCTTTGAAAATATTCTATGATCACAACGTCAGTCATAAAAATGAAATCCTTGATGCATGCATGTAGGTTAATAAGTAACAACAAATATGTAATGATGGAGCAGAAATAAATGCCTCAGTCGGGAGTCTTAGCGACACCACATAAAGGGCTTAAAAATAAAAGCAAAGCCACAGTCGGGCGTCTTAGCGATACCACATAAAGGCCTTATAAATAAAATAAAAGCAATGCCACAGTCGGGCGTCTTAGCGACACCACATAAAGGGCTTATAAATAAAATAAAAGCAAAGCCACAGTCGGGCGTCTTAGCGACACCACATAAAGGGCTTATAAATAAAATAAAAGCAATGCCACAGTCGGGCGTCTTAGCGACACCACATAGAGGGCTTATAAATAAACTAAAGCAATGCCACAGTCGGGCGTCTTAGCGACACCACATAAAGGGCTTATAAATAAAATAAAAGCAATGCCACAGTTGGGCGTCTTAGCGACACCACATAGAGGGCTTATAAATAAACACAGTGAATATCCAGGAGGTAGAACCATCCCAGGGATACTCGATAATTCAAATAATATAACGGGCTAGTCCATAACAAATAATATTCATAAACATTACAAGTCTCAAATTGTGATCCAGTTCTGTTCAATAATATCCCCTCCGAAGACCGACACTAAGACCGACACCTGGCCCGTCCCGGACTGAAATCCTTAACCAAGGACACGGCTATTCGAATAGGTTTAATCTCTGCAGAGGGTGTACTCTTTACCCACGAGTAACGGATTCCTTTAGTCCATCGGGACTAATTCTGTCTACGGCCTTTTAGTTGAAAAGACACCTAACTTGCACACACCAGCTTAACTTACCGGTGTCTGGAATCACCCATGACATTTGTTAAGCAAAACTCTAAGTGGGGAGGCTACAACCTCGCGTAGCATGGGATCAAATTTATATCGCGTGCTCTAAGGGGTGGCCTCCCCTCTCGGTCTCAACCGGAAACACCCATGCCCCCGGACCAGGTGGTATGCCTACCGGCTTCAACCGATATCTTCCACCATGGCCTCTCTGTACGGTGTGTGCTCGAAAGGGGTTAACGACTTACTGAACCGTACCCTACTTGCTGTAGAGACGAGTGGTAGTATGAAACAAGTATGGGGGTTACTGGAACAAGACTCGATCTACGGTCGACTCGGGAGGTTTATGAATTTCCATGCATGACATATATAACAAAAATATTTCAACCAACAACGTCACCACTCACTATACCTTACCATGCAATACCGGACATAACCGTCCCGACGGGGACCGGCGACAAGCTCATGCCTACCCAATGCAGAGGCTTTCCCGGATTCCTCTCCGGCATGCATGCAAGGCACATGAGAATGATTGCCATCACAAGTATATTCATCTCCAACAGCAAGGAGATCACTAAGATGCATCCATGCAAATGATCATATCACATGAAATAACGAGCTCTTCGAAATGAGGTAGTGTTATAAACGTGTCGGCTAACACACCAAAAGTATTATGCCGGGGTTCAGAATGCTTGCCTTCAGGTTGTGTAGAGGCAGGGTGCATCCTAAAAACTTTTGCAAGTATTCTCATCTCCTCCAAAATCCTATTTTCATCCAGCGTGGACGGCGCGGGGAGTCACTGACAGTGGGTCCAGGTGGCCCACTAGTCAGGTTTGACTAGCCCACGCGCGCGTTGCCTCCTCCGACCGAAACAGAAGCGGAGCTCCGGCGAGGCTCGCCGGTGAATGACGGCGTTGTTCGGAAAACGAAGGCTATCTGCGGGCTCAGGGGATCAAGACGGTCACTCCGGTGGTCGTTTTGGCCTCAGGGGTGGACGGAGTTGCCGGCGGCGAGCTTCGCGGCGGACGGCGGCCATCGGGCAAAGTGGTTTTGGGGCTGCGGTGGTTCCCGATCAAAATCGAGCAGGGGAAAGGGCTCACGGGAGGAAGAGGGAGCTTCTGGTGGAGAGAGTGGAGAGGGGGAGGTCCTGGTGGCGCCGGAATGGCGAGGCGATGGCGGCGGTTGCGATTCTTTGAGACGGGAAGAAGACCTCCCCGGGTCGATTGGCTGCCATGGGAGAGCTAGGGGAGCGTGCTGAGGCTGTTTACCCAACGAAACGCGCTCGGGGCCTCCTTTTTATAGTGCAACGAGGTCGGTTTGACGCGGCCGGGGATAAGCTCGTCGGCGAACCGCCTCCCTGTAGCTTGGGCGACGTGGCGGCGACGAGGGCTAGACGGCACGCTTGTGGATGAGCTCGCGCTGTTCCAGGAGGCAAGTGGCGAGCGCTGGCGGCTTGGGCGGCACCGACCTGGCCGAGACGCGCTGTGGACGCCGACGTGCCGCCAAGGGCTCTGACGGCGGTGCTGTAGGCTGCCAGGGCGGCTTGGCGCGTTGTGGGGAGAAGGTTAGTGAGTGGCGTGGCTCCGCAGGGAGGTGGCAAACCAGGGGCGCGACGCGTCAGCTCGGGCTCGGCATGTGCAATACGCGTGCTTTGCTCGCGCCCAGAGCACGCACGGGACGTGCTCGACGAAATGCCATGGCATGCTAGGGGGCTCCAAACTATAAAAGGGTTAGCAGGGTGGGGTTATAGGCTAGGGCAAAACTATTGGACATGCTGGTCGGTCAGGGGGTCAAGTTCATAATGTAAACAAAAACTCATGCCAAATCTTATCATGCCCATAAGGTGTTTGACAAAATGCCAAGGACACCTAGGCATTTCTTGGAGTGGCCAAAACTTCCAGAATGGGGTCTCTTTAGATGAAAGAAAGGGTGGTAAGGTTAGTTTGTCCAAAGCACAAACTTGCTAGTGCAAGTTTTGCAAAACTTCAATCCTGGATAGAAAGTAAATGGCATTGTTGCAAGCACTTAGAATCATCCAATGGGTCCAATCTCCTGGACTTAAGGGTTTGGCATGGAGGACTACCAGTAGGAAAAGGAATTAGGGATCAGAGAACAACTAAAAAGGTGGTTGTTGTACAAAACCTCAAGTTGGACCATAATGGAAAAGAGGATGGTTTACTCAAATTTTCCAAAGAACATCATTAGGTTATGGCATAAAGTTGATTAATATACTCCTGTTGACATCCCAAAATTTTGGTAGAAGTTTTAAAGAAATAAATGAATAGGTTGTAGTGTAAAAATGCTCTCTGGACCAGATTTGAAAATATGGTGTAGAGCTCAAAATATTCAATGGGCAGAAGATATTTTTGCACAAAAGTGGTTTAAATACTCCATGTGACATCTCCAAATTTTGGTGGGATTTTTGAATGAATTTATAAAAGGGTTGTAGTACAAATGGGACCATAAAACTATAGGAAACCATTTTTCAAGAAAAATAAAGATCAGGAAGAATATTATATAATTAATTATTCTAATAACAGAAAATATTTTCTTGGGAGGGTAAACAAGTCCAATATCATAAGTGAAAGTTTTTTTAGGGAACAACTCCAAGATAACCAAGAAAAGAATGGTTCTGAAATCAAGAAAACCCCAGAAAAGGAAAGTTAAATTTCCTGGCAAGATTTTAATTAACAAAACAAGGTTAAATTTTTTGGGGTGTCACAGTTTAGGGGATTATGTGCATTTTGTAGGCATTAATGCATGTAATTCAAATTCAAACAATTGGTGCATGAAAGGGTGCACAAGAACGGTCTGGGAAAACCATACTCGTGGTATTTAGTAATTTCTAAAGCCTTTTACAAGGAATGGGCAGAGATTTCAATGGAGTCAACCACGAACGCATCATTTACTGGGTTATCAACTATAGAACAATGAAATATGTGCTTGACAAACATGACGGCTGGCATGGTGCCATGGTATGGCCTCACCTTGCCCTGGTTAAAAGCTGAGAAGGTTTGATTTATGTCGTCATGCACGCCCTTCATTAATCGAACCATCACCGAGGAAGTTCAATGCTTTCGAGAGGGAAATCACCAAGATTGAAGGGGAATCCAAATTTCCGTCCTATTTTGTCTTTCAGTTTTTTCCAAGGATCAACATACCGCCTCAAATGAAACATGTTCAAATTTGACATTTTTATGAACTCATTTACCAAATTTAGGGGATTGTGTGCATTTTCTAGGCATTAATTATGCACATAATTCAAATTCAAACAACCGGTGCATGAAAAGGTGCACAAGAAAGGTCTGGAAAACCATGCTCGTGCTATACAAAAAATGAAACACATGGTTGGAAAACATGACGCCTGGTGTGGTGCTATGGTATGGCCTCACCATGCCCCTGGTAAAAATTGGAGAATGTTTTCCTTATGTCATGATGCGCTCCTTTCATAAAATGAACCATCATCCGAGGAAGTTTCAAGATTTCGAGGGGGAAATCACCAAGATTGAAGGGGGATCCAAATTTCCTTTGTCCTTTGTCCACGAGTTTTTTTCCATGATGAGCATACAACCTGCAAATCACCGTGTTCAAATTTGGCACTTTTCCGGGTTCATTTGCCATATTTAGGGGATTATGTGCATTTCCTAGGCATTAATGCACATAGTTCAAGTTCAAACAATCGATGCATGAAAGGGTCCACAAGAACGACCTAGAAAACCATGCTCGTGCCATTTAGTAAATTCTCATGCCTTTTACAAGGAATGGATAGATATTTCGATGCAATGTGTGGCAATAGTCAACCACAAATGTTTGTTTGTTGGGTTTTCAACTATAGAAAAAATGAAATAAATTCTTAAAAAACATGACACATGGCATGGTGCCATGGTATGACCTCACCATGCCCTGGTAAAAATTTGAGAAGGTTTGGCTTATGTCGTCATGCACGCCCTTCATAAATCGAACCATCACCGAGGAAGTTCCATGCTTTCCAGAGGGAAAATCCCCAAGATTGAAGGGGAATCCTAATTTCCATCCTAGTTTGTCATTCAATTTTTTCCAATGATCAACATACCACCTCAAATGCAATGTGTTCAAATTTGACATTTTCCCGGGCTCATTTACAATATTTAGGGATTATGTGGATTTTCTAGGCATTAATGGACATAATTCAAATTCGAACAATCGGTGCATGAAAAGGTGCATAAGAACGGTCTGTAAAACCATGCTCGTGTTCTTTAGCACATTCTCATGCCTTTTACAAGGAATGGGCAGATATTTCAAGGAAATGTATGGCAATAGTCAACCATAAACGCGTCGTTTACTCGGTTAACAACTATACAAAAATGAAACACATGGTTGGAAAACATGACGCCTGGCTTGGTGCCATGGTATGGCCTCACCATGTCCTGGTAAAAATTGGAGTATGTTTTCCTTATGTTGTGATGCGCGACTTTTATAAATCGAACCATCACCGAGGAAGTTTCATGGTTTCAAGGGGGAAATCACCAAGATTGAAGGGGGTCCAAATTTCCTTTGTCCTTTGTCCACGAGTTTTTTCTATGATGAACATACAACCTGCAAATCATCGTGTTCAAATTTGGCACTTTTCCGGGTTCATTTGCCATATTTAGGGGATTATGTGCATTTCCTAGGCATTAATGCGCATAATTCAAGTTCAAACAATCGATGCATTAAAGGGTCCACAAGAACGGCCTAGAAAACCATGCTCGTGCCATTTAGTAAATTCTCATGCCTTTTACAAGGAATGGACGGATATTTCGATGAAATGTGTGGCAATAGTCAACCACAAATGTCTGTTTGTTGGGTTTTCAACTATAAAAAATGAAACAAATGCTTAAAAAACATGACGCCTGGCATGGTGCCATGGTGTGACCTCACCATGCCTTGGTAAAATTTTGAGAAGGTTTGGCTTATGTTGTCATGCACGCCCTTCATAAGTCAAACCATCATCGAGGAAGTTCCATGCTTTCAAAAGTGAAATCCTCAAGATTGAAGGGGAATCCAAATTTTCTTCGTTCTTTGCCCAGGAGTTTTTTTCTACGATGAACATACACCCTGCAAATCACCGTGTTCAAATTTGGCATTTTTCCGGGCTCATTTACCATAGTTAGGGGATTATGTGCATTTTCTAGGCATTTAGCACATATAAATCCAATCCAGCTACAGGTGCACGGGTGTGATGTGAGGGACGTGGATTTCCGTTCGATCATGGCGCATCCAACGGTGCACACGCGCGATCCGCGTGGCTGGGATTCTGGCCAATCATAACGCAATACACAATAGGCTCATTGCACACTGTTTCCGGAAGCGACGGAGATGAACCGTGTGCAATAACGAACGAGCAAAATTGTAAGGGAAGCCAAATTTCTGTTGTCGTTTGTGGTTGAGCTCTTGAATACCACCGCACTGTCCGGCTGCCCGGCCCCTCCGTCCCAGAGCTCTCTCCAGGAGTTTTCCAAGGCATCGTGGTGCACAGTAACTGGTAAGGAAGCGATGGCATCCCGCCGCGCCACGTTCCTCGCCGCCCGCGACCGCGCACATGGTAAGTAAGCGATGGCATCTCTCCGCACCGAGTTCATCGCCGCCGCCGGCCAGACAGTTACATGGGCGGACTTTGAGGCTGCCATGGCCGAATGGGTGGTGGATCTAGAGGTGGCCAAAGCCGCACAGAAGGAGCAGAAAAGGCAGAAAGCAGTCAAGAAAAGAGAGTCCCTCCGCCGCAAGAAAAAAGAGGCCGCACGCCATGGTGAGGAGAGCTTGGCAGAGATTGAAGCACGGTGGGCTGCCGCCTACAAGGACGGGAAGGAGAACGCTGGCGTCTGGCCAGCATGCCCTGATGGCAGCATGTGAGAAGTAGTTTATGTTTGCAGTATTAGAGCAAATTACCAGTAGTACTTTAAGTTTGTAGTATTAACGTACAATGTCGGTAAGAGCATCCTTTGAGGGCTTTGAGCGTTGATTAGCATGTGTGGCCGTGTGCGTTTTTTTGCGTTAATCATTAGAAGATCACAAAACACACAGTTTCTATGTCGTAACCGTCTGCGTTTTTTGCGTTAATGACCCATAAGTCAGTTACCTGTGCGATATTTCCTAATAAACCAGGTGTACCATTGACCGAAAAAATCAAGTACACATGTACATTTTTTTTGAGACGGGATCTACCAACTTTCTTTTTTCTCGCACATGAGTATTTTACGCACTTCGTCTGCGTTGTGTGTTTCCCCCGCCCAAGTTTCAAATTTCGCACCGTTAGGCGCGCGATTTCAGAATTTATTCCTCCAACCACATCCCCTTCCCCTCAGTATCCCCCCTCCCTCGCGCCTCCCCCGACCGACATCTCAAACCGCCGCCACCGCAACCATAGCTTCAACCACATCTATGTTTTGCTCGGAACCAGTCAGGTAACCCACCGATCTCTATCACGTCCCCGACTTGATTGCTTAAATGGCATCTGCGAAACATCCTCATGCCTCCAAATCCCCCCGCGAGAGAGAGCTGATGGCGGTCCATGGCGCGATGGCTGCTGTGTGTGTTGACCCGGAGGAACACCTCGCCTCCGCCGCCGCCGCCGACATGGTGCAGGCTCTGGTCCAGATGAAGTCCCCCATCGACTACCCCCCAGGACTTAACAAGTAAGATCTGACCAGCTAAATCTTACCAATACCACTTGCAACGGCTATGATTTGTACGGTTGATGTATTAAGCATGTTCGTGCCTTGTTTACTTCAGTACTACACACTGTGTGATGTTCAAATATTACCGTGTCCAGCTCAATTTCACCAATACCAGCAACAAACTTACAACACATGACTCAGGATATCACTAGAGATGCTTCCCATTTGCTATTTTTAGTGGATGCTAACCCTGTTGCACTTAACATGCCTATCCATGTACTTACGCAGGGTCATAACGGCCGATGCTTTTGTTTGCCATCGAGGTGAGCTGCATCCCATGTCTTCTGATTTCACATAATTTGTGCAATTGCAGTTTAACTTCTACCCATTTACTGGTTGCTGTAGGTACACATGTCGCTGGCACGATCCATGCTTCGACCGGAGGAACAGCTCGCCTCCGCCATCACGACTTTGGGCAGGCTCGGCTAAGATGAAGTGCCCCAAAAACTACCTCTCGGACTTACCAAGTATGTACTCACCAGTTCAATCTTACCAATACCGGTTGCAATTAATGGCTATGTTCATGCGGTCGATGTATTAAGCATGTTCTAGTAAACATGCCTAACACGTTTTTGCTACTATCCCTACCTTTTTATAGACATCTGGGCCATTCTCTGCTCTGGTAGCACCTGCCTTGTGATGTTTAACTATGCCAATTGCATTTTTGTCAGTACCGATTTCGATGTCTATTAAGCCTGTTGCAATTAACAGTTGAATCCATTTTTAAACAGTTGCATTTCAATGGCTACAAACTTACAAAACATGACTTAGGATGTTGTTAAACCTGTTGCAATTAACAGTTGTATCCGTTTTTTAATCTGTCCATTTGCTACCATGCTACTCTCCGCAATGAAGATATACTAGAGATGCTTCCCCATTTGCTATTTTTGGTGGATGCTAACCCTGTTGTACTTAACATGCTTGTCCATGTACTTACGCAAGGTCATAACGGTCGATGCTGTTGTTTGTCGTCAAGGTTAGCTGCATCCCATGTCTTACAGTATTTCACATCATTTGTGCAATTGCAGTTTAACTTCTACCATTTACTGGTTGCCTGTAGGTACACATGTCAGTGGCACTGATCCATGTTTCGACCCGGAGGAACAGCTCGCCTCTGCCGCCGCTGACTTTGGGCGGGCTCTGGCCAAGATGAAGTGCCTCAGCAACTACCTCTCAGGACTTACCAAGTATGTATCCACCAGTTCAATCTTACCAATACCAGTTGCAATTAATGTCTATGTTTTGTACCGTCGATGTATTAAGCATGTTGTAGTAAACATGCCTAACACGTTTGAGCTATTTTCCATACCTTTTTATAGACAACTGGCCATTGTCTGCTCTGGCAGCACCTGCCATGTGATGTTTAACTCTGCCAATTGTATTTTTATCAGTACCGGTTTCAATGGCCATTAAGCCTGTTGCAATTAACAGTTGTATCCATTTTTAAAGAGTTGTATTTCACTGGCTACAAACTTACAAAACATGAATTAGGATGTTGTTAAGCCTGTTGCAATTAACAGTTGTATCCATTTTTTTAATCCATCCCTTTGCTACCGTGCTACTCTTTCGAAATGAAGATATCACTACAGATGCTGCCATTTTATTACCATTTGCTATTTTTGGTGGATGTTAACCCTGTAGTAGTTAACATTGGCTTTCCATGTACTTACACAGGGCTACAATGGGTGATGCTGTTGTTTGCCATCGAGGTTAGCTGCATCCCATGTCTTATACACCATCTATTCCTAAATATAAGTATTTTTAGAGATTCCAATATACACGCCTTGTCATTCCAATAAGGGGCATCTTATGGCGTTTCAAACCGATCCCTATCTGGTGTTAGAGAAGTAAAAAGTTGATTTTACTCCTCTAATGCCGCTACCTCGTTGCCTCCCTTGGCCCCCGCCGCTCTTCTGCTCGACATCGAGCTTGTTCGGCCCCTGTCGCCGTCGTCGGAATCAAGGTGAAACGCCGCCGCCGTCGCCATAGCCAACTTGTCCGATTGCTTCGAATATTCTTCGTTTTCTGTCGGCCGCCGCATCTCACCCTGCTTGCACACCGTTGCAGGTCATTTGCGAGCGTTGCCGCCTGCCGGTTTGGTCTAAACGTCACCGGCCGGCTGGTGCACCACCACCGCGCCGCAAGTGTTCGACGAATTGCCTAGGTGATTTTTTTTGTTCGTTTCTTTTTTAACAAGCCATTTGAATTGTTGACGAAGAGGTTGAGGGAGATGATCTTGGAGGACTTGTCATCATCCGAAGAGGAAGAAGACGATGACTTTGACACCATTTAGGCATGATTTTCAATGATGATGTTCGGGGGCCTAGGAGAGGATCATAGTTTGGTCACATACACATCAATCATGATAGAGCGGAGGGTCATGCGAAGATCATGAGAGACTACTTTGATCCAAAACCAACCTATCCGGAGAAATACTTTCACCGACGCTTTCGGATGCACACAAGTCTCCTTCTGACCATTGCAAAAACCGTTGAGAGATATGATGACTGGTTCAAGCTCCAGAGAAATGCATGTGGAGAGATAAGTGCAAGCCTTCTAATGAAGTGCATTGCGGTTGTTCGAGTCTTGGCATATGGGTGTTCGGCCGATGCAATTGATGACTATGTCTGCATTGATGAAGACACAATCTTGGAGGTTGTTCGAAGGTTCAGTAAAGCAGTGTGATCGCTGTCTTCGGCCCGAAGTACTTGAGAGCACCAACCGAGGAAGAGACCGAGAGGCTGATGACTAGGAGTGAAGTAAGAGATGACCAGGGATGCTTGGATCACTTGATTGTATGCATTGGACATGAAATAATTGTCATGTAGGATGGAAGGGTCAGTACAAAGGCCACTGCAACGATCCAAAGATCATTCTTGAGGCAGTTGCATAGAAGGATCTTTGGGTATTGCATTCATTCTTTGATTTGCCTGGCTCTCACAATAATTTGAATGTGTTTCCCAGATCACCACTATTTTCTAGGCTTATTACATGCGATGCTCCTTCTTGTAACTACTCGGTCAACGGGCACAACTACTCAATAGGTTACTACCTTGCGGATGACATCTATCCACCATGGGCCACCTTGGTCAAAACTATTCCGCGTCCAAAAGGTAACACAAATATTCATTTTTCCCAATGTCAAGAAGCTGCTAGGAAAGATGTTGAGAGAGCATTCGGTGTGCTTCAGAAGCACTTTGCAATTGTTCATGACCCTACCGAGCACTAGAGCTCCAAGATTCTATGGCGGATCATGACTTGTTGCATCATATTGCATAACATGATCATTGAAGACGAGAGGGATATGCCTGAGAACTTTCGGTACATTACCAATGGGACTTCGATTGAGCTAGAGTATGATACAAACATGATTGTGACATTCCTTGAGGAGCATCGCAACATTGAGAACTGATCTTATTGAGCATCACTGGCAACGTCTTAGCGAGTCCTAATTGTTCTATCACATGCTATTTGTTACATTTGAACCATTCGGCGTGTTTAAATTTGAATAATTCGGTTTGTAAACTATATTCGTGATTTGCTTGAACATTCAAATTTATGTTTAGTTTCATCTGTGCTAATATGTAGTTGCAATTTATACTAGAATTGTAAAGTTTAGAAAAAAATTACTCTATTATATAATAGGGGATCGGCTAGGTCCGGCCAAAACTTAATGGAGCTCCACTAAGGGTTTGTTCCACTTGATACTCCACTATGTTTAGGGGATCGGTTAGAAATGCCATAAACAGTAGGACTCGGGTCCTATTTAAACTCCAGGGGAAGCCAAGATGTCACATTCCCAATTTCTCGAACTCTAGATGTGAAGCCTTGCGGTGTTTTGTAGCAAACAATGATGAAACTTTTTGTTGTGGCACATTGCAAATCTATTAAAATTTTCATATTTTTCTAAAATGTGCAAACAGATTCTTATGAAATTGTGCATAAGCAGACTTGCACACATCCATTCACCATTACTGGTTTTCATGAAGTGACAATCTACCACTCGGACAGCTTACAATACGGCGAGGAATGTGGAGAAATACCATGGTGAACTTGGGTGCCATTGCACCCTATATGCAAAAAAATAATCTAGTAATTGTGAAAAAGGTCAAAATCTGAATCTTTTCTGGAAGTAAATATGTTCATGTGTTGTACTCGTATAGAACTTTTATGGTATTCTGGGCGGGAAATGCTATATACAAGTACTGTTCACGCTACTTTGTCGTCATGAATTTGTGTATTTATTTGCTCCGAAGTCAATGGGAATCATTTCTTGGCCAAACTTTACGAGTGCAATACTTGATCATATTTGATTTCAAAAAGGTTTCATAATTTTTTGAATATTATGTAATTACTAAATAATTTTGTGTATACGGTGCTAAGTTCACGTCATAACAATCATGGATGTAACATTTTCCATTACGGTAAATCACCATTTTTTTCAAGAACACAAACCTTATCTTTATAGAAGAAGAGACAAAAACATTTACATGATTGTTGTCAAGGACCTAACAACACACACACACACACACACACACACACACACACACACACACACACACACACACACACACACACACACACACACACACACACACACACACACACACACACACACACACACACACACCATACCACACTCCAGTCCTAGCACCAAAGGAACTACTCACATAGGGCTGCTAATCCGGTACCTCTAGCTTTGCTCCAAAAATGGAGCTCCTCAATGATCTGTGTAGCAGTATTTTCCACATTCCTCTAGACTTACATTGGCAAAAACTCTAGCATTACGCTGCTTCCACAAACTCCAGTAAGCCAACATGATCAAAGAATCAAAGTCCTTCCGTTTGGCTTCGGACAGAAGACTCTGGATGTAGATCACCAAGTTGTTCACACCCGATTTTGGCATGGTCAAGAACTTAATTAATATGGCCTCAAACGGATAAGTGATCCACATGAAAAGTTCCATCTTGCCAACATGCACATCTTTGAAGTTTGGGCCACAGCCATCCGATCTCATCTCTAAGGCTGAAGTTGTGTTCGAAGTACTGAGACTTTGTATCCAGAACACAGTTCGGCTGATTGCACCCCCGAGACAGCCTCATATGAAAAATTGATCTACATGAATTGTCTTCATCTCGTCGAAACGATCGGTTTTGATATAAAAATCGTCTCAATCTGAGATCGTATGGAAAAGTTAGAGCCATCAGAGTACGGCCCTACCACGAGGCAAAATATGGCGTGAGGGATCTGACAACCAGTCTGATGGGTCACGCGACCTGTTTGGCCATCAAGACAGCCTTGATAACCCACAAGTATAGGGGATCACAACTGTTTTAGGTGGTAGAGTATTCAACCCAAATTTATAGATTCGACACAAGGGGAGCCAAAGAATATTTGCAAGTATTAGCAACTGAGTTGTCAATTCAATCACACCTTGAGATTAATTAGCTGCAGCAAAGTGATCAGTAGCACAGTAATATGATAGCTTTGATAGTAGTGGTAGCAGCAACAGTAACGGTAACAGTGATAGTAATAGTTTTGTAGCAGTGACAATAGTAACAGCAGCAGTAGTAACTTAGCAAGATCAATATGTAGGAAAATCGTAGGCATTGGATCGGCGATTTGTTGGATGATATTCATCATGTGACAGTTACAAACTAGGGCGATACGGCACTAGCTCCAGTTCATAAATATAATGTAGGCATGCATTCCATAAATAGTCATACGTGCTTATGAAAAGAACTTGTATGACATCTTTTGTCCTACCCTCCCGTGGCAGCGGGGTCCATAAGGAAACTAAGGGATATTCAGGCCTCCTTTTAATAGAGTGCCAGAACAAAGCATTAGCACATAGTGAATACATGAACTCCTCAAATTAAGGTCATCGCCGGAAACTATCCCGCATATTGTCACTACAGGGTTTACGGATCATAACACGTAATAGGTGACTATGACTTGCAAGATCGGATCTAGAACATAGATATAATGGTGATAACATAAACGGTTCAGATCTGAATTCATGGCACCCGGGCCCAAAGTGTCAAGCATTAGTCATAGCAAAGTCATAACAACATCAATCTCAGAACATAGTGGATACTAGGGATCAGGCCCTAACAAAACTAACTCAATTACGTGATGAATCTCATCCAACTCCCCACCGACCAGCGAGCCTATGAAGGAATTACTCACTCCCGGTGGAGAGCATCACGGAATTAGTGATGGAGGAGGGTTGGTGATGACGAAGACCGAAGATTCCCCTCACCAGAGCCCCAAACAGACTACACATCTGGCCTCCCGATGAAGAACGGGAGGTGACGGCGGCTCCGTATCACAAAACAAGATAATTCTTCCTCCCTGATTTTTTCTCTCCAAATATAGGATTTTATAGCGTCGGAGTTGAGCTCTGCGGGGCCACCAGGTGGGGACAACCCACCTGGGCGCGCCTGGAGGGGGGCGCGCCCTAGTGGGTTGTGCCCACCCAGGTGCCCCCCTCCGGTGGTTCTTGGCTCCAGAAATTCTTATTTATTGAATAAAAAATCCTCGCAAAGCTCGTTCCAATCTGAGAACTTTTATTTCTGCACAAAAACAACACCATGGTAGTTCTGCTGAAAACAGCGTCCGTCCTGGTTAGTTTCATTCAAATCATGCAAATTAGAGTCCAAAACAAGAGGAAAAGTGTTAGGAAAAGTAGATACGTTGGAGACGTATCAACTCCCCCAAGCTTAAACCTTTGCTTGTCCTCAAGCAATTCAGTTGATAAACTGAAAGTGAAAAAGAAAAACTTTTACGAACTCTTTTGCTCTTGTTTACATAAATAAGCTTAAGTAGCACCTAGGTTTTTAGCAAGGATCATGACTAACCATGTCAACGATAACTCTTAGAAATTATATTAACTCATATCAATAACACAAACAACCAGAGAGCAATAATAAGATATCTCAAATATCAACACTTTATCAAAACAACCATGATATAATATGACAACAGTGGTATCTCACTAGCCCTTTCTAAGACCGCTAAACATAAATGCAGAGCACCTCTAAAGTTCAAGCAGCGACTAAACATTATAATTAATGGTCGAAAAGATCCAGTCATGCTAACACCCAACATTCACTACACACAATGCATGAGCATGAAAACAATGCTCTCAGATCTGGCACTTATTAGAGAAGGTGATGACTCAACATAAAAGTAAATAGATAGTCCCTTCACAGAGGGAAGCAGGGATTTGCATAGGTGCCAGAGCTCAAGGTTTTAAAACAGAGATAAATGTAATTTTGGGAGATGCACCCTTCATATTTACTTCGCGACCATCAGTTATCAATATCTTTCATGCTAAACACATTAGTAGCGGTTCCCAAGCGATAAAGCAAAGGTTATTACTCCGTAGGAGTTTTTGTTTGATTATTTGTAAGCTCTTTTCTTTTTGCAGTTGGGACTGAGAATCCCTATTATCGCCCCTCTCATGCAAGGACAAGTGAATAAACACTCATCATGAGAATAACCCGTTTAGCATGGAAGATACTGACTACCTCCTGTCACTCTGCGAACAATCCAGGCACACAAAAAGGATATTTGTTTGAAGTTTTTAGAGGTGGCACATGAAAATTTACTTAGGACGGCAGGGTAATACCGCATATAGGTAGGTATGGTGGACTCATCTGGAATAACTTGTGTTTCAGGATTTTAATGCACAGGCAGAACTCCCACTTAGTACAGGCAAAGGCTAGCAATTAGGTTGAGAAGTGGCCAGCTAGAGAGCAAAAACGGTCATGAACATGCATTATGCATAAGTAACATCGGATACTAGCATGAGTAGGATATGAAAACCATGAACATAAATATCATAGAGGCTATGTTGGTTTTGATTCAACTACATGCATGAACATGTGCCAAGTCAAGCCACTCGAACATTCAGAGGAGGATACCATATCATCATACTACATCACAATCATTTTAACTCAATGTTGACATCCAAGATAAATCATTATCCACTCCTAGCTACTTAAGCATGGCATGAGAAAATATAATCTCTAATTGTCATTGCAAACGTGTTTGATCATAATAGGCTGAATCATGGATACTATGTTAAACATATTTACAAAAACAGAACAAGTTGAGTTCATACCCGTTTCTCTCTGCCATAGCTAGTTCATCAAATATTGTCATTTATTCCTTTCACTTGCACGACCGAATGATATGAAAATGATAATAGTGCAAGAGTGTCGTGGACTAAGCTGGAATTTGCAAACATTTTGTTCAAAAATAAGAAAACAAGGTAATATGGGCTCTCTGTTAGATCAACCATAATGCATATGAGATCCACTCAACATTTTCATCATGGTCTTCTCCTCGGTATGACTCAATAAAAAGAAAAGAAATTTAGAGAAACATAATGAAATATTTTTGGAGTTTTTGGTTTTTACCTGGACGGAAACAAATTAAAGAAAGAGAAACAAACACGAGAAAAACTATTTACACGGGAGAGCTCCCAACAAGCAAAAGAAGAACAATGAAATCTTTTTGAGTTTTCTTTTTGAATACTACAACTAACTACACTAGAAAGAACAAAATCAAAAAGAAGCAGGAAATATTTTTTTGTATTTTCTCAATGTTTCTCAAACACACAAGAAGAAAGCAAGAAAATAAATTTAGCATGGATAATACAATGAAAGAGTGTGGACACCGACAACTGAAATGAAATGTGTGAACATGAATGTAATGTCGGTGGAAATACATACTCCCCCAAGCTTAGGCTTTTGGCCTAACTTGGTATTCATCGTCAGTAGCCTGCATAATAGTCGGAGTGATAGTTCATGGAGGCTCGAGGTGCAGATGCCTCAGCCTGCCGTGCAGGCACAACTGCTGAATTATGTGCTAGGGCCTCGCTCTCAAGAACATAATATCTTCCATTGTTGTGAACATCAAAGAGAGAAGGTGCATGCAAATACGTGTCCACAGTGGAACTTTTAGTAAACAACAAGTTGTAAGTCAAGTTGTGGGGTTCACCACTATGGATCTTATGACGTTTCATAGCATCAAAGTCCAAGTACTGCGTGGGTAGGATGGGGTCAAAAGGCCAAGGTGAAACACCCAGCTCTCTTGCTAAGTGTGTGGCACAAATTCCACCATAAAAATATCCACTACCAGCGTTGTGTTGCAACCTGCGTGCAAAAATCGCACCAAGGTTATAACTTTTGTCACCCGTAAGAGCGATGCGTATGAGGCTCAAGTCTGGAGCACAAAGTGTACTACAATCTTGTTTGCCTACAATGCATTTCCCATTAAACAGTGCAAAGTATTGGATTGCAGGAAAATGAATGCTCTTTATTCTACCTTGCGTTACTCCTCTATTCTCACCATAGCAAAGACTAGTCAAGAATATCTCAAACTTAGATCTTGGTGGTTTGTCTAACGAACCCCAAAATGGAATTTTGCAGGGATTAGAAAATGTATCTAAGGGTAAAGTGAAAGGATAGTCGTACAGTTTAAACGACACTCTAGACTCACGAGGATGGAATTTAAACTCTTTAGTAAATGATTCAGTGAGGCTGAGGTGTTGGTGGCACTTATCTGCAATGTAGGGAACGAGCTCGACGTTGTGAACATATTGCTCAAATTCTTCTTTAATGCCCACCGGCACCATGTAATCGTTGCATGGCCATAAACATGACTTGGTGGCGGCACCTCGTATGGAATTTTCACTTGGTTCAACATAAGACCGACGAACGGAGCTGCTACTAGAAGATGACTCCGAGGATCTCCTCCTCGAAGAACTCCTTCCAAAGAGGTTCATCATATTTGCGTACAATTTTCTAAAAAAAATTGGTTCACAAAAATTTGTCAACAAAACTTCACAAGATTGATAGTGACTACTCATAGGGATGCATAGAGGCCATAACAAGCATTCAAACTACTTAGAACTCTAAGGATTAAACATGCAAGCTCATCTACAGCAGCACCAAGAGTAACTAATTATTCAAAATACAAACCACTAAAGCAAAAACTAATTGGGCCAATGGAGGAGTCACATACCACGCAACAATCCCTCGAAACAGTTTTAGAAACGGAGCTTCGAGCAAAGAGATCGAAATCCGTGGGTTCGGGAGCAAGAACACGAAAGAGACAGAGCAATGGTGATTTTTCTGGAGGTAGGTGGTGATGTGGGATTAAGAGATAAGTGAGGGGGCCCACGTGGGGACCAAAACCCACCAGGGCGTGCCTGAGGGTGCTGGCACGCCCACGTGCGTTGTGCCCACCTGGAGCACCTCCCTCAGATGTTATTTGCACCAAAAATTCTTAAATATTTAGAAAAAATCGTATTAAATTTTCAGAGCATTCTAAGAACTTTTATTTTTGGTCATTTTCTATTGCACGGGAAATTCGGAAAACAGACAAAACATGGCATTTTATTTTATTTAACTAAGAAAAACATAAAACAGAAGATAAGGGCAGAAGGTAGTTCTCACTAAATTCATCAACTTCATACCTCTCAAAAATGATTCATTAATAAGGTTGATCAAGTCTTATTAACAACCACTTCCGATTAGTATGAAACCGAAGAACTTCCGTAAAACACTAAGTTACCTCAACCGGGATATGAATATCCCCAACAATTAGCATTTCATATTTCTTTTTAATAGTAGGTAGGGGTAGTTCAAAACTTCCAATGGTGATTGTCGGAGATTTTTCAATAACATTAATACCATTCACTTGGAATTGTTTCTTCGGAAAATGCACCGTATGCTCATTACCATTGATATGAAAAGTGACCTTGCTTTTATTGCAATCAATAACATCCCCTGCAGTATTCAAGAAGGGTCTACCAAGGATAATCGACATGTTGTCCTCCTTGGGCATCTCAAGTATAACAAAGTCGGTCAAAATTGTAACATTAGCAACAACAACGGGCACATCCTCACAAATACCAATAGGTATGGCAGTTGATTTGTCACCCATTTGCAAAGATATTTCAGTAGGCGTGAGTTTATTCAAATCAAGTCTTTTATATAAACAGAAAGGCATAACACTAACACCAGCTCCCAAATCACATAAAGCAGTTTTCACATAATTTCTTTTGATGGAGCAAGGTATAGTTGGTATTCCCGGATCTCCAAGTTTTTTAGGTACTCCATATTTAAAAGTATAATTAGCAAGCATGGTGGAGATTTCAGCTTCCGGTATTTTCTCTTATTGGTGATGATGTCTTTCATGTACTTTGCATAAGGAGGCATTTTTAAGATATCAGTCAAGCGAGTACGCAAAAAGACTGGCCTCAGCATTTCAGCAAAGCGTTCAAATTCTTCATCATCTTTCTTTTTAGTTTAATTAGATGGAAAGGGCATAGGTTTTTGAACCCATGGTTCTCTTTCCTTACCATGTTTTCTAGCAACAAAGTCTCTTTTATCATATCTGTTATTCTTGGGTTGTGGGTTGTCAAGATCAACTGCTAGTTCTATCTCAACATCATTGCCTGGTTCTTTATTATTTGGTTGAGTATCTTCACGAACCTCATCATTATCTTTTTCATTATCAGAAGGTGAGTGTCCACTACCAGATTGAGTTTCAGCAGCAGAGATAGAAACTTCATTATCATTATCAGGAGGTTTTTCTACTTCAGGTTCACTAGAGTCATGCAAAGTCCTATCATTTTTCTTCTTATTTTTCTTTTTAGAAGGACCAGGTGCATTATTGTTAACCCTTTGAGAGTCTTGTTCAATTCTTTTTGGGTGTCCCTCTAGATAAAGTGGTTCCTGAGTCATCCTACCTCCTCTAGTCATTACTCTAACCGCATGATCATTGATATTATTATTCATTTCATCTAACAACTCTCTTTGAGATTTAGCAACTTTTTCTAACTGAGTTTGAACAATAGAAATATGCTTTCACTACTGGAATCAGAAGATTTGCCGTCTGCCCCCTCTTTGTTGTCAGCTAGCGGACGGTAAAGAATGGCTTTGCCATCAGCCACCGGAAAGCAGACGGCAAAGAGGCAGCGGACGGCAAAGGAAGGCTTTGCCATCAGCAAACATTTTGCCGTTTGCTAGCTGGCAGCAAAGCTTCTTTGCCGTCCGCTAGCTGACGACAAAGAGGGTGTTTGGCCCACTGGCTGTTAAGCCCTAACGGGCCCGCTCTTTGTCGTCCGCCAGCAGACGGCAAAGCGTCCATTGCCCTCAGATTGCAGATGGCAAAGGCGACACGGACAACAAAGCTTCAAAATAAGTTAACAGTCCGCGCCCCCGTCGTCGCCCTCTCTCTTTCTCCTCTCCTCTCCTCTCCGCCCGACGAGCACCGCCGCCCTTCGCCCCCCCTCCTCCGCCGCCCACCACCTCTCGTCGCCGCCTCCCCCGCCTCCCGATCGCCACCCCCCCGGCCTCCCACCCCCTCCCGAGCCTCCCCACCGCCTCCCTTGCAGCAGCCGGGTGGACCGCCCCCGAGGAGCGGCACCCATCGCCGCCCCTCCTCGCCCGTCACCACCCTCCCGATCCATCGCCTCCCCACGATGAGCCCCTGCCACCCCATCTCCTGTTTTTTCTGTTTTTTAGTTTAGTTAGTTTAGGTTCAATTAGTTAAGGTTTTTTAGTTTAGGTTTAGGTTTCATTTGTTTAGGTTATTTAGTTTAATTAGTTTAGGTTTTTTAGTTTAGTTAGTTTAGGTTTAGGTTTGATTTGTTTATGTTATTTAGTTTAATTAGTTTATGCTATTTAGTTTAATTAGTTTAGGTTGTTTAGTTTAGTTAGTTTAGGTTTAATTGGTTTAGGTTTTCTAGTTTAGTTAGTTTAGGTTTAATTAGTCTAGGTTATTTAGTTTAATTAGTTTAGGTTTTTTAGTTTAGTTAGTTTAGGTTTAATTAGTTTAAGTTATTTAGTTTAGGTAGTTTTTTAAGAATAAACAAGATGAAAAAGAAGAAGAGGAAGAAGAAGAAGAGGTGTCAGGGTGTCGTGTTGAGGGTCGAGGGGTCGGGGTGTCGGGGTGTCCTGTCGAGGGTCAAGGGGTTGAGGGTCGCCGAGGGGTCGAGGGGTCTAGGATTTGCCATCCCGACCACGACACCCCGACCCCCTGACCCCAACACCCCGACCCCTCGATGCTCGACACGACACCCCGACCCCTCGACCCTTGACACGACACCCCGACCCCTCGATCCTCGACCCGACACCCCGACACCCCGACCCCTCGACCCTCGACATGACACCCCCGGCACCCCGACCCCCGACACGACACCCCGACCCCCAAGGGTTGCTGATGGTCGAGGGTTGCCGAGGGGCACCCCGACCCCGACACAGCACCCCAGCACGACAACACCGACACCCCGACCCCCGACACGACACCCCGAGATCCCGACACGGCACCCCCGACACCGACACCCCGATATTAATTACTTTATGTTATTAGGTATTCAATTTTTTTATTATGTTCATGATGATGATACACACTAATTTTCTATTATGTTAATGTTGTACTAATTTTGTTTACTCTTTGTCATTGCAGGTGTTGACAGATGGTGGGCTTGGGTCGAGAGCGCTCCGAGCCTCCTACCTCGACGTGTGGGAGGGGTGTTGTTATTGCACCCCAGAACCTTCGGAGAGCGCTGGTAGACAGCATGCAGACACCCCCAGCACCTTCGGTGGCAGCTTCTTCGGCCGGGAGAGGAGGTCGGGGGAAGAAGAGGGGTGCAGGTAGAGGTGGACAGGGCGCTGGGAGAGGTAGGAAGGTTGTTCTGCCTTCCTCGCCGCCACCCCCCACTGAGTCTCCAGACCACCGGAGTGCTCCGTCTCAGGTGGACCCGTCTGACCTAGACCCATGTCGGACTCCGGTCCAGAGCCTCGGGTCGACGAGCCTCTGGTCGCTGAGCCTCGGGTCCCAGTGTCTTCCTCCCACGAGACTCGGGTCCCATAGTCTTCCTCCCAGGAGACTCGGGTCCCAGAGTCTTCGTCACACGTGACTCCGGAGACTAGCGACCATGCTGATGGTGTCGAGGAGACCTTATCTGAGGATAGCTACAGTGAGGGCGAGCTGGTTGAGGAGGGCAAGAAGGTCTACCAGCGTGGTGGTACTAAGCTACCGTTCGTGCCGGTGACCCGCGACCAGAGGTGGTTGATTCAGCCTAACGGGGAGAAGTAAGTGCATTTACTCTTTTTAAACCTTTTGCCTTCATGTTTGTTCAAATTAATATCTAATGTGTTGGCCTTGTCATATTGCAGGGGTTGGATACAATCAGATGGTGTCCCCAGGCCCAACCAGGTCCTTGGTACTCTAGTCGGGCACCACTTCCCGGGGTGGGTCATGTTGCCCGGTGAGGGTGAGCTTCCATAGCTAGCACTGACCTGGGAGTTGTATGAGGCTGCCCCGGCCCCGCCGGGGGAGATGGTCGATGGTGTCGTGTGCGAGACGGTGGCCGACATTGTGAGACAGCGGTTTTGGGTAATTTCTCCTTTATAGAATTAAAAATCAACAGTACCTAGTGACTGTACTAATGATCAGTGTTGTCTTGTTTGATTGCAGACCTTCTACAGGTGTCTTGAGGAACATGAGGCGGACGCGGATATGGTTCTCGAAGCCGAGTGCAAGCGCCTACTTCAGAACACATGGCACGAGGCTCGGGTGTAGGCTGTCCGAGACTACTACGCCTCGACTAACATCAGGAGGCAGAAGAAGAAGTACCGCCTCAAGTATCTGAGTAAGGACAAGTTAGTGAAGGTAATTACCTATTCCTAAGGCCTTGTACTAGTTTCCTTTATTTGATTCGTAGTCGTAGTGCTGAAATTTCTCTTTGTCTAACTTAGGTGCCCCCGAGATGGTGTGCGGATAAGATGGACTGTTGGGAGAGGTTGGTGGATGAGTGGTGCTCTCCCCAATGGCTAGTCGTCCACAACAAGGCCAGGGACAAGCATGCCCAGATGCAAGTTGTGCCGCACCATCAAGGGAGCTCCAACATGTTTGAGTATGGGGATCACTAGGTATGTGGTTCGAGCCCTTAACGATTAATGCAATTTCATTCTTCATGCTTGCTTTAATTACTAATTTACCCTGTTCCTCTCTTTCAGGCGCGACACAATAAGAAGGAGGTGCCGCCGCTGTACAACCTCTATGCGATGGCCCATAGTGCCCCGTACAAGAAGGCTAAGGCATTCTCGGAGGATGACCTCAATCATCCAGAGACCTTCACCAACATCTCCTCCCACGACAAGCTTGTGAGGTACAGAGACTGGGGGAAGAAGATGAAAGGTGAGGAGATCAACCCGAGCCAGAGTCCTTTTGATCCTGAGCTCATGATGCTATCTGGTGAGGGGAGGAAACATGGCTCAGTATCCATTGGGGATGGACTCGTACGTTGTCCTAGTCTCCCAGAGATCAAGAAGCGCCAGACCAAGTCTCTTCCCGAGATTAGGCCTCGACCACGGCCAATGGAGCTCGCTATTGAGGCTAGGGCCCATGAGCTTGTGGCAGAGGCAACTAGGCAGGCGGCAGAGAAGGTGAGGGAGATGGAGGAGAGGACGGCTAATCTATTGGAGGCAGAGAGGAACCGAAACGACACGGGTCACCGGGCCCTATACGAGATCCTCGTGGTAAGTTTCTCCCGCATACTAGACAAATCATGCATGTAATATTCGTTTCATTACTAACTAATATGACTGTCTCGTGAAAACAAAATGTGTAGTCCATGTGTGATAAAACCGGCCAGACCCCTCCGTCGCTGCCCCAGATTACTATAGCGGACACGGTGAGTTTCATTTGAATGGTCATTAGTTACTAGTATTCACATTTCAGTTGCATCATGCTAACTAAACATTGCAAATGATCTTTCATGCAGCACGCCTCCCACAAAGGATCGACCGATCCTTCTCCGTCTCGCGGTGGCGCAACCCTGACCGATCCTTCACCTCCCGGGTTATGGTAAGTTTTCCCAAGTGTTTTGCTTAACAAATGCTTTGTAAGCTATAAAATGGCATAACAACCTAGGATAGCTCAATAATGATCTATAGCTAGCTTAGCTAGTTCATTTATGACATAATTAGCTCACTTAGGTAAAAAATGGCATAAAGCTACCTCTTGAGCATGCGTTGGTTTTCCCTTGAAGAGGAAAGGGTGATGCAGCAAAGTAGTGTAAGTATTTCCCTCAGTTTTTGAGAACCAAGGTATCAATCCAGTAGGAGGCCACACGCAAGTCCCTCGTACCTACACAAACAAATAAGAACCTTGCAACCAACGCGATAAAGGGGTTGTCAATCCCTTCACGGCCACTTGCAAAAGTGAGATCTGATAGAGATGATAAGATAATATTTTTGGTATTTTTATGATAAAGACGGAAAGTAAAGATTGCAAAGTAAAAATAGATTGGAAACTTATATGATGGAAAATAGACCCGGGGGGCATAGGTTTCACTAGTGGCTTCAATCAAGATAGCATAAGTATTACGGTGGGTGAATAAATTACTGTCGAGCAATTGATAGAAAAGCGCATAGTTATGAGAATATCTAGGCATGATCATGTATATAGGCATCACGTCCGCAACAAGTAGACCGACTCCTGCCTGCATCTACTACTATTACTCCGCACATCGACCGCTATCCAACATGCATCTAGAGTATTAAGTTCATAAGAACATAGTAACTCATTAGGCAAGATGACATGATGTAGAGGGATAAACTCAAGCAATATGATATAAACCCCATCTTTTTATCCTCGATGGCAACAATACAATACGTGTCGTTTCCCCTTCTGTCACTGGGATCGAGCACCGCATGATTGAACCCAAAGCTAAGTACTTCTCCCATTGCAAGAAAGATCAATCTAGTAGGCCAAATCAAACTGATAATTCGAAGAGACTTGCAAAGATAACCAATCATACATAAAAGAATTCGGAGGAGATTCAAATATTGTTCATCTTGATCATAAACCCACAATTCATCGGATCTCGACAAACACACCACAAAAAGAATTACATCGAATAGATCTCCAAGAAGATCGAGGAGAACTTTGTATTGAGATCCAAAGAGAGAGAAGAAGCCATCTAGTTAATAACTATGGACCCAAAGGTTTGTGGTAAACTACTCACACATCATCGGAGAGGCTATGGTGTTGATGTAGAAGCCCTCCGTGATCGATTCCCCCTCCGGCGGAGTGCCGGAAAAGGCCCCAAGATGGGATCTCACGGGTACAGAAGGTTGCGCGGTGGAAATAGGGTTTCGTGGTGCTCCTGGTTGGTTTAGGGGTACGTGGATATATATAGGAGGAAGAAATAGGTCGGTGGAGCTACGAGGGGCCCACGAGGGAGGGGGCACGTCTCCCTGCCTCGTGGCCTCCTTGTTGATTTCTTGACGTCCACTCCAAGTCATCTGGATCATGTTTGTTCCAAAAATAACTCTCCCAAAGGTTTCATTCTGTTTGGACTCCATTTGATATTCCTTTTCTGTGAAACACTGAAATAGGCAAAAAAACAACAATTTCCACTGGGCCTTGGGTTAGTAGGTTAGTCCCAAAAATAATATAAAAGTGCTTAGTAAAGCCCATTAAACATCCAAAACAGATAATATAATAGCATGGAACAATAAAAAATTATAGATACGTTTGAGACGTATCAAGCATCCCCAAGCTTAATTCCTGCTCATCCTCGAGTAGGTAAATGATAAAAACAGAATTTTTTATGTGGAATGCTACCTAGAATATTTATCAATGTAATTTTATTTATTGTGGCATGAATGTTCAGATCCGAAAGATTCAGGACAAAAGTTTAATATTGACATAAAAATAATAATACTTCAAGCATACTAACAAAGCAATCATGTCTTGTCAAAATAACATGGCCAAAGAAAGTTATCCCTACAAAATCATATGGTCTGGCTATGCTCTATCTTCATCACACAAAGTATTTAATCATGCACAACTCCGATGACAAGCCAAGCAATTGTTTCATACTTTTGATGTTCTCAAACTTTTTCAATGTTCATGCAATACATGAGTGTGAGCCATGGATATAGCACTATATGTGGAATAGAATGGTGGTTGTGGAGAAGACAAAAAGTAGAAGATAGTCTCACATCAACTAGGCATATCAACGGGCTATGGAGATGCCCATCAATAGATATCAATGTGAGTGAGTAGGGATTGACATGCAACGGATGCACTAGAGCTATAAGTGTATGAAAGCTCAACAAAAGAAACTAAGTGGGTGTGCATGCAACTCGCTTGCTCACGAAGACCTAGGGCATCTTGAGTAAGCCCATCATTGGAATATACAAGCCAAGTTCTATAATGTAAAATTCCCACTAGTATATGAAGTGACAACATAGGAGACTCTCTATCATGAAGATCATGGTGCTACTTTGAAGCACAAGTGTGGAAAAAGAATAGTAACATTGTCCCTTCTCTCTTTTTCTCTAATTTTATTTTTATTTTATTTTTATTTGGGCCTTCTTATTTTTTATGGCCTCTTTTCTTTCTATTTTTTTTTCTTTTTGTCCGGAGTCTCATCCCGACTTGTGGGGGAATCATAGTCTCCATCATCCTTTCCTCACATGGGACAATGCTCTAATAATGACGATCATCACACTTTTATTTACTTACAACCCAAAGATTACAACTCAATACTTAGAACAAAATATGACTCTATGTGAATGCCTCCGGCGGTGTACCGGGATATGCAATGAATCAAGAGTGACATGTATAAAAGTATTATAAAGGTGGCTTATCCACAGATACGATGTCAACTACATGATCATGCAAAGCAATATGACAACGACGAAACGTGTCATAACAAACGGAACGGTGGTAAGTTGCATGGCAATATATCTCAGAATGGCTATGGAAATGCCATAATAGGTAGGTATGGTGGCTGTTTTGAGGAAGGTATATGGTGGGTGTATGATACAGGCGAAAGGTGCGCGGTATTAGAGAGGCTAGCAATGGTGGAAGGGTGAGAGCGCGTATAATCCATGGGATCAACATTAGTCATAAAGGACTCACATACTTATTGAAAAAATCTATTAGTTATCGAAACAAAGTACTATGCGCATGCTCCTAGGGGGATAGATTGGTAGGAAAAGACCATAGCTCGTCCCCGACCGCCACTCATAAGGAAGACAATCAATAAATCATGCTCCGACTTCATCACATAACGGTTCACCATACGTGCATGCTACGGGAATCACAAACTTTAGAACAAGTATTTCTCAAATCCACAACTACTAAACTAGCATGACTCTAATATCACCATCTTCATATCTCAAAACAATTATCAAGTATCAAACTTCTCATAATATTCAATGCACTCTATATGATAGTTTTTATTATACCTATCTTGGATGCTCATCACTTTAGGACTAAAATTTTAACCAAAGCAAATTACCATGCTGTTCTAAAAGACTCTCAAAATAATATAAGTGAAGCATGAGAGATCAATAATTTATATAAAATAAAACCACCGCCGTGCTCTAAAAGATATAAGTGAAGCACTCGAGCAAAATTGTTTAGCTCAAAAGATATAAGTGAAGCACATAGAGTATTCTAATAAATTTCAATTAACGTGTGTGTCGGTGTCAAAACCGGCGGATCTCGGGTAGGGGGTCCCGAACTGTGCGTCTAGGCGGATGGTAAAGGAGACAAGGGACATGATGGTTTTACCCAGGTTCGGGTCCTCTCGATGGAGGTAAAACCCTACTCCTGCTTGATTAATATTGATGATATGGGTAGTACAAGAGTAGATCTACCACGAGACCAGAGAGGCTAAACCCTAGAAGCTAGCCTATGGTATGATTGTTGTTTGTCCTACGGACTAAAACCCTCCGGTTTATATAGACACCGGAGAGGGTTAGGGTTACATAGAGTCGGTTACAATGGGAGGAGATCTACATATCCGTATCGCCAAGCTTGCCTTCCACGCCAAGGAAAGTCCCATCCGGACACGGGACGAAGTCTTCAATCTTGTATCTTCATAGTCCAGGAGTCCGGCCAAAGGTTATAGTCCGGCCATCCGGACACCCCCTAATCCAGGACTCCCTCAGTGTGTCTCTCCCAAAAGGTGTGTACAGAAAGGATGATTGTGGTGGACTAAAAAGCAAAGACTCAAATCATACAAGACGCTCCAAGCAAAACACATATCATGTGGTGAATAAAAATATAGCTCCAAGTAAAGTTACCGATGGATTTAAGACAAAGAGGGATGCCTTCCGGGGCATCCCCAAGCTTAGGCTTTTGGTTGTCCTTGGATTTTATCTTGGGGTGCCTTGGGAAACCGCAAGCTTAGGCTCTTGCCACTCCTTGTTCCATAATCCATCAAATCTTTACCCAAAACATGAAAACTTCACAACACAAAACTCAACAGAAAATCTCATGAGCTCCGTTAGCGAAATAAAACAAACCACCACTTTAAGGTAATGTAATTAACTCATTTTTTATTTATATTGGTGTTAAACCTAATGTATTCCAACTTCTCTATGGTTCACAACCTCCAATACTAGCCACATATTCATCAAAATAAGCAAACAACACACGAAAAACAGAATCTGTCAAAAACAGAACAGTCTGTAGTAATCTGTATCTAACGCAAACTTCTGTAACTCAGAAACATCTACCAAAATAGGAAGACCTATATAATTTGTTTATTGATCTACTGCAATTGGAATCAGTATTTTATCACATTCTGGTGATTTTTAACAATTGTTTTCGTGAGCAGAAAGTTTCTGAATTTTTCAGCAAGATCAAATAACTATCATCCAAGAAGATCCTATAGGTTTTACTAAGCACAAAAACTAATTAAAACATAAAAACACATCTAACCAGAGGCTAGATGAATTATTTATTACTAAACTGAACCAAAAAGAAAGAAACAAAAATAAAATTGGGTTGCCTCCCAACAAGCGCTATCGTTTAACGCCCCTAGCTAGGCATAAATGCAAGGATAGATCTAGGATTATAATCTTTGGCATGCAATCCATAAGTGGCTCTCATAATAGATTCATATGGTAATTTTATTTTCTTTCTAGGAAAGTGTTCCATGCCTTTCCTTAACGGAAATTGGAATCTAACATTTCCTTCTTTCATATCAATAATTGCACCAATCGTCCTAAGGAAAGGTCTACCAAGAATAATAGGACATGTAGGATTGCAATCTATATCAAGAACAATGAAATCTACGGGCACATAATTCCTATTTGCAACAATAAGAACATCATTAATTCTTCCCATAGGTTTTTTAATGGTGGAATCCTGTAAGTGCATCTAGTGCCCCTTAGTGATTTTGGTGTATTGAAGACTTATAGGTTAAGGGACTAATGTGTTTATGAGTGTACACAGGTCTATAAGTCTATGAGGAGTTTGATATTTACAGTGAAAGTCGACCCCTAAAAATGAAGTTCTTCAACTGAATACTTTGGTATTCTTAAGACTTTCTGAAGACTTTGAAAGTGAAGAAATTGGTGTGACCTTGAAGACTTGGTATTCATTTGAGGAACATGAAGCGTGAAGACTTTTGTTTTCGTAGTTTCGTTTTCTATTTCTTGAGTCATAGGAAACACTGTACTGTTAAAGGGGGTCGAGGAAATACTAAGTAAAAGTTTCCATGTGATGCTCAACTCAAAATCCTACACCTACCAATCCCTTCGAGTGAAGCCATTGGAAATCTCATACAGTTCAGTCAATTTCTTCAGTGACAAAGACGAAGTTCTTTTGGTCACGAGAATTTGTTCGACCGAGGAGTTAGGAATTAGCCAAAGGCGGATTGCCTACACAAGGAGGAACATGATAGCCCCGAGGAATTTGAACCTCAAATTTCCGACCATTCTTTGTCTTCTTGGCCACCTGTCCCAAAATATCTTATCTACCTAACGATCATATCATTGAAGGGCATTTATGTCTTATCATGTCGGGCTGCTCCTAGGCTATAAATAGCCGCCCCTACAACCACTAACTGGTTGGCTGCTCGAGAGAAACTGACACTTGTCATTTGAGAGCATCCCATCCTCCGAGGACTTTGAGTGAAAATCATCAAGTGAGGAAAACCCAAACCCAAACACCTACAAACCCAAAGTGATTGAGCATCACTGAAGAGATTGATCCTGCGTGGATCCGACGCTTGTTACCTTTGAAGACTGTGCTTCTTCCAGACGGTTAGGCACCATGGTCTAGAGCATCCAAGAGGAATTGTGGATCGCCGAGTGATCGAGTTTGTGAAGGTTTGGAAGTCGCCTGAAGACTTACCACGAGTGATTGGATGAGGTCTGTGTGACCTTAGTTCAAGGAGAATACGGTGAGGACTTGGTGTCCTGAGCTGCGTGCTCAGGACTGGGTGTCCGGGACTGTGTGTCCTCGAGTTTAAATACTCAGCCGCTCCAACCAGATGTACAACTGAGACAGCAGTTGGAACTGGTCTACCAAATCATTGTCTTCACCAAGCTTACTGGTTCTATTTCCTCAACTCTTTCATTTCCTCATTACTGTGTTAAGTTCTTCATCATATCTGTGTTTGAAGACTTTGACTGAAGACTTTCTCAATTTCCTCAGTTCAATTTCTTCAGTCTGTTTTGTGTTCATCTTGTGTTATCCTGTGATTACGCTTTCTGTACTCTGTGCTTGTCTTCATTTCATCATGATGACCATGCCTATATTCTGTTATGCTTACTTCGAGTACTTATTCATTGCAAGTAGTTCTTAGCTAAGGAATTTCCTCACCGCAAATTCCTTAGTGAAGAATTCATAAAATCGCCTATTCACCCCCCTCTAGTCGATATAACGCACTTTCATTTGGTATCAGAGCAAGGTACTCCCTTGTTCTGTGTGATTTTGGTTTAACCACCTGGAGTTTTAGTTATGTCGACCGCAGGTATGATCAAGGTCTATGCTGGCTGTCCTACCTTCGATGGGACAGATTACCCCTACTGGAAGAATAAGAGGCGAATGCATCTTGAGGCAATTGATAACGATCTCTGGTATGTTGTGGAAAATGGTGTTCCCTCTGTCTCACCCTCACTAAACGCTACCGATGTGAAGAGATTCAAGCAACTCGATTCTCAAGCGAAGAATATCATATGTGGCCATCTGAGCAAAGGACAGTATGGAAGAGTGATTGCTTTGGAAACTGCTAAGCTTATCTGGGATAGGCTGTCCAAAGTAAATGAAGGAGTCTCAACTCAGCGTGACTCTCGAGTTGATGTTCTTCGCAATCTCTTCAACCACTTCAAAAGACTCGACAATGAAAATGTTCAACAAACCTTCGATCGCCTCACTGACATCTCAAATGAGCTTCAAGCGCTTGGTGCAACTGACATCACCGACCATGAGGTGGTGAAGAAATTGTTGAGATCGCTTGATTCCTCATTTGATACTCTGGCATTGATGATACAAGAACATGCTGATTGCAAGTCACTTGATCCCGCTGATATCCTCGAGAGGCTAAATACTCATGAGTTCCAGCTTGCTGAAAAGAGAGATCTCTATGGTTCGAGCTATGGCAGACCACGTGCTCTGAAGGCCAAGGCAGTGTCTGAATTTGAATGTGATGATTCTGGTAGCAGCCTTGGTAATCCTGAAGAATTGAGCCAGGAGCTAGCACTGCTCGTGAAGAAGTTCCAGAAGTTCTCAAGACGTGGTCGCTTTGGAAAATCCTCAAGGAGCAGTGATTCCTCATCCAGTGACTATAAGAGGAGGCTATGCCACAAATGCAAGAAACCTAGTCACTATATTCAAGATTGTCCTCAGTGGGAAAAGGAATTAAAGAAGAAGAAATACAAGGATTACAGTTCTGATGACGCTAAGAAGAAGAAGAAATCATCAAAATCTTCATCATCAAAATCCTCGAAGTCTTCATCTCACAAGAAGAGTAGCTCCAAGAAGGCTCAGGCATTCATTGGCAAGGAAATGGACTCTGAGGCTGAATCTGAGGAACATGAGGAAGAGGAGGCATCTGAGGAGTCCGAGTCTGGTGTGGTGAGTCTGGCTCTCGCTACTGCATTCGTCAGCAAGTCTATCTTCAACCCTGAAGAAAAAGACCTCACCAACAAGGCTGATGAAGATAATGATGACTACGCTCCCACCTATTGCTTCATGGCAAAGGGTGCCAAGGTACTCAAATATACCTCCTCTGAATCTAGTGAGAATGAATCTGATGAAAACATCAAGCCCAACTAGTCTAAACATGCTAAGATTGCTGTAAAACAACAAAGGGCGTTTGAAAAGGTTCAAAACATGCTAGACAAAAGTGATGATATGTTTGGTGAAGAAATGGATCGCACTAAAGCCTTGACTGAAAATCTTCAGAGACTTCAGTCTAGGTTTGACAGCCTTCAAGGTCATCATAACACTCTCTTATCTGATCATGAGAAGCTTTCTTATGAATTCCTTCAAAAGAAGCAAGATCTTGAGAAGCTAAGAATGAGTTGTGAAGATCTTCAGAAGGAGCGCGATTCATTACTTGCTCAACAAATCAGCGCTGCTCAGGAAGAATTTGTTCCTCCATGCTTAAAATGCATTGAACGTGAATATGCTAATTCTTCACCTGAATGTTCAAATGCTTCAATTGTTAAAAATTCTTCACCTGCCTCTGCTATCACTAATTCCTCATCTGAGGACATTGCTAGTATCACTGACGATGCAGGTCTGAAGGAATTGTACATGACGGGCATGTACAAAAGCCTCAAAGGGCATCAGACTCTTTGTGATGTGCTTAAAAAGCAGATCCTCAACAGGAACCCTAGGAAAGACGGTATTGCCTGTGAGAGGAAAATTAATGCTGATGGTACATATTGGAAGCCTGAGCAGTACCCCAAAACCTCATGGGTTGCTGCAAAGGGGCCACCAGTTGATCCATCTAACTTATCTGGCTTTTCATGTGAATCTCCTCATTCTTCTGATCAGTCATTTGACTCCAACTATAAACTGTTCAAAAATTAGAATGGTGAAGTATTTGCTAGATATGTTGGCACTAACTGCAGGAACGGTTCCCCTATGAAGAAAATCTGGGTTCCCAAAAGGTGCCTTGAAAGTCTTCAGGTGAATATCCTCATGACACCACCTGTGAAGAATAGGAACCCCAGATCAAACTCTTCATATGGACCAAATTCTTCATATGGATGCAAGTCCTCATACGGACCAAATTCCTCACGTGGATCAAATTCCTCGAAAGGATCAAAGTCCTCACATGATTATCATCATGCTAACAACTCTGTTTCGCAGGGTAGAGCTAAGGGCTATGAATATGTGCATTATTCCTCAAACCATTATGTTCATAACTCCTCGGAGAATTTCTCTGCTTATTCATATGCTTACCCTAACCCCTCTTATGTGAAACGAAATGGTCTGGCTTCTTTGCCACCATTCTCGTATGGAGCTCGCAGAGTGATGAACTCTTTGCCACCCCTTCAGATGTGGGTGGTGAAGAAAAAGAACTAATCTCTTCTGCAGGGTCAGGTCTCCAGACGTGCTTTAACGTCTGAAGAATTTGCTGGGGGCCTGACGAAAATGCCTGAAAGGACGCAGGCTAATCATGAAGAAATGAACCTTCATTTCACACGTCCTCATACTTCTATATTCGTTTTACTGCTTGATGAAATTCATCTGATGAATTTGATATCATATTCTTCACTGATGAAGTATATGAGTTCGTAAGCTGCACTAATTCATCTGCAGGATGATCAACCCAAAGCCACTGAGTGGGTCCTTGATAGTGGATGTACAAATCACATGACTGGTGACAAGAATCGATTGATGGATGCTCCCTTATCACCATCGCATCTAAAGCATATCATCTTCGCTGACAAAGGCAAGTCAGGTATTGGGTCTAGGTAAGGTTGCGATCACAAAGGATCGACACATGGACAAAGTCATGCTTGTTGAGTCCTTAGGATACAACCTTATGTCTGTCTCAATGCTTTGTGATCTTGATATGGTTGTTGTCTTTGGCAAGTATCGTTGTGTTGTGGTTATGGAAGTCGACAATTCCAAAGTCTTGAAGGCTTTAGGAGAGGAGACTTGTATATTGTTGATTTCTCTACAGGACCGCAACCAGCCGTGTGCCTACTTGCAAAAGCTTCAGAAGGCTGGCTATGGCATCGACGACTTGGTCACGCAGGCATGAGAAATTTGCACACACTTGTGAAGAAGAAGCACGTCATTGGCATTGAGAATGTCAAATTCCTCAAGGATCAGCCTATGAAGCTGGAAAAATGACCAATGCCAAGCATCCAACAAAGACTATCGTGACCACTACTCGACCATTCGAAATGCTTCACATGGAACTCTTTGGTCCTAATCATTACTCAGCTGTCACTAATGATGTATCTCTATATGGCTTTCTTATTGTTGATGTTGATGATTACTCTCGTTACACATGGGTACACATTGTTACTTACAAACATGAAGTGCAGGAAGTCTTCAAACGATTTTCCTCGAGGGCTTCAACCAACTTTGGTGTGAAGATCAAGCACATCAGGAGTGACAATGGAACTGAGTTCAAGAATTCCGGTCTTGATGACTATCTTGATGAACTTGGTATTACTCATGAGTTATCTGCTCCTTATACTCCTCAGCAAAATGGCGTCGTGGAGCGCAAGAACAGAACTCTTGTTGAGATGGCTCGCACTATGCTTGATGAGTACAAGGCGCATCGTCACTTCGGATTGAGGCAATTTACCTGCGTGCCACATCATCAACAGGGTATATCTTCACAAATTCTTCAAGAAGACTACCTATGAACTCCTCAACGACAAGAAACCGAATGTGAGTTATTTCAAAGTCTTGATGCTAAATGTTGGATTAGAGATCCTCATCACAATGCTAAATTTGCACGAAAGCACATGAAGGTTTTATGCTTGGTTATGGAAGGACTCGCACACCTCTGAGTCTTCAACAATGTTCTTCACAAGATTGTTGAAATGTAGATGTCTTGATTCGATGAAACTAATGGCTCGCAAAGAGAGCACCTACCTTCGTGATAGATGAACCAACACCGAGGATTCTATCAAGTTCAAGGCTCTTGAGGATGTCATTCCTACTGAAGAATCTGCTGAAGAATTCATTCCAGAACGTGAAGAACGTCGAGCTGATGCATCTGAAGAAAATGGTGCTGAAGAAACTACTGATCAAATTCCTCGACGACAACCAGCTCATCCTCGCGTTGCAAAAGAAGTGCAAGTTGAAAAGATCATTGATGACATTGAAGCACCAGGTCCTCTCACACGCTCAAAAGCTTCACATTTATCTAACTTTTGTGGGCACTATGCTTTTGTCTCTATCACAAAGCCCACTAAGGTAGATGAAGCATTTCTGGAGCCTGAGTGGATTCAGTCCATGCAAGAAGAATTACATCAGTCCGAGCTCAACAACGTCTAGGAACTGGTCAAACGTCCAGATCCTCGCAAGCATAATATCATTGGCGCAAAGTGGATCTACCACAACAAGCAAGATGAAAATGGCCTTGTGGTGAGGAATAAGGCACGACTTGTAGCTCAAGGCTACACACAGGTTGAAGGAATTGATTTCGATGAAACTTTTGCACCTATTGCTAGACTTGAGGCTATTCGCATTTTACTTGCTTATGCTAACCATCATGATATCACTTTATATCAAATGGATGTGAAAAGTGCATTCCTCAATGGTAAGCTTGAGGAAGAAGTATATGTTGCTCAACCCCCAGGTTTTGAAGATCCAAAGAATCCTGACAAAGTCTTCAGACTCAACAAGGCCCTCTATGGCCTCAAGCAGGCTCCTCGGGCGTGGTATGACACTTTGAAGGAATTCCTCATGAAGAATGGCTTCACACCCGGTTCACTCGACCCTACTCTCTTTACTAAATCTTATGATGGTGAACTATTTGTGTGCCAAATATACGTTGATGATATTATCTTTGGCTGTACTGACCAATGTTATAGTGACGAATTTGCCTATATGATGAGTGAAGAATATCAAATGTCTATGATGGGAGAGTTGAAATTCTTCTTAGGTCTTCAAATTCGCCAACAGCGCAATGGCATATTCGTATCTCAGGAGAAATACCTCAAGGATGTTCTGAGGAAATTCGGCATGCAAGACTGCAAATGCGTCAAAATTCCTATGCCCAAAATGGCCATCTATGTGCTGATGAAAATGGTATTGACTTCGATCACAAGGTATATCGCTCCATGATTGGTTCCTTATTGTACTTATGTGCATCTAGGCCAGATATAATGCTTAGTGTTTGCATGTGTGCCCGATTTCAAGCTACACCAAGGAATCACACCATAAGGCAGTGAAGCATATTCTTGATATCTAGCTCACACACCAACACTAGGATTATGGTACCCCAAGGGCTCTGCTTTTGATCTCATTGGATATTCGACTCGACTATCTTTGGTGATTGTGTGGACCGCAAGTCAACATCTGGTACTTGTCATTTCCTTGGACGATCTTTGGTCTGTTGGTCCTCGAAGAAACAGAACTGCATATCACTGTCTACTGCGGAAGCTGAGTACATTGCTGCTAGTTCTTGCTGTGCTCAATTGCTGTGGATGAAGCAAACTCTCAAGGATTATGGCATCAACGTGAAAAATGTGCCTATCTATTGTGACAATGAGAGTGCCATCAAGATTGCTCACAACCCAGTTCAGCACTCGAAGACAAAGCACATTCAGATTCGTCATCATTTTCTTCGTGATCATGTGTTGAAGGGTGACATTTCTATTGAGCATGTGAAGACTGAAGAACAGCTAGCCGATATCTTCACAAAGCCCTTGGACGAGAAGAGATTTAGCAAGTTGCGGTGTGAGCTAAATATCTTAGAGTCTTCGAATGTTCTTTGAAAAGGACACTCATCCTAACGCTTATGCAAAATTGACGACTTAGATGTGCAACACATGAAGAAACTTTTTCTTCAATCAATGAAGAATAACACTCTAAGTGTGAAGAAATTAACGAAGAATTTGATTCCCAAAACTCTACGACAATTGTACGCGGTGTCTGAAATCATCATTCTTATATGGTGGGTCACGCCACCTCCAAAGTTGAAAATCTTCAATTTGAGTTTTTCCTCAGTTTTGAAATTCCTCAGTTGTTCAAATTCTTCAACTTTGCAAAATCTTCACTGTTTCCGTCATTTTTCTTCATTGGCTATATATATATATATATGGGTTTATGTCCTCTACAGCATTCACTTATGGCTATTTCTTCAAGTTGCGTTTTCTGCTAAGTGAATGTGATCGGACCCTTCCCCCTCTATGCTATACTCAACCCAATCTATTCACAAATTCTTCATGTGCGTTCTATTTGAAACTCGTTCAAAATCTTCACTGTGTCCTTGTCAGCTGAAGAATTTGCGAACGGAACTTTTAACTTATCTTATCCAAATTTTCAACTTTGCCGCTCAAACCGTTCCACATCTCACGATAGACTTATCTATTCACCCACGATCTAACACGATCTCCACTTTTCAGTACATGGGTGACACATGTCATGCGAATGAGAAGGGTCAGGGGCACGTTCGTCCTAAATCTTCGGGCGAACAGTTTTTCACTGCGACTATAAATACCCCCTCACCCCTTAGTCACTTCCTTTACTCCGCTCGACCTCTCTCTCCCGTTCAAGCTTCTCAAACCCTAGCGCCGCCGCTACTCCATCGTCGCCGATGAGGAAGAGCTTCACTGCCTCGACCTCGTCGCCGTCGTACTCGCACCGGCCGCGGAAATCTTCACTCCGCCGCCGCCGTAGCTGTCTTCCTTCATCGAGTTAGGGCGTGGAAGATCTACACAGACGAACTTCACTTCTGCACCTCACTGTTCGTCATGTTCTTCATCCAGGGTAATTAAAAGTTACTTTTACTGCCCTTTTTGATTCAAATTTTCTCTACAAAATCTTCAAAGGTGTTTCATTCTTCAAATCCTCACACACAAAACACCTCACTAGTCATCTGTTCTTGATTCATTTCTCTAGGCATCATTTTTCTTCAAGATTCCTTAATTGTATGGATCTTCCGTCTATACAACTCGGGAACCTAAGACAAAGACGCTTAGTGAAATTCTTCAAGACTCATCTGGTCAAATTCCTCAAACTTGTTCTTTTTGAAAAACCTTCTGAGAACGCACATGACCTCTCCAAATTCCTCGCAACTATACTCTGTTCACAGGTACTCATGTCCGCTGCTAAATCATTAGGTTCTCATGAACTTAACTCATTTGCAGCGTTCCTAGAAGAAAAGTTGCATACTTCTTCGGAGAATTCGATTGTTCAATTACCTCAACTGAAGAATCTGGCAGACAATAAGAAGCCGCAGAAAGGAGGAAAGAAGCCTGAGGTCATGACTGCTTTTGAAATCCCTGAGGACATCTATGCTGACTATTGCACACCTGATGAGGCCAAGTTCGGAAAGGAGAACAAAAATCAGCGCAAGGTGCGCATCTGAGAGGATTGAAAGGAGATGGGCAAGAGAATGGAGGATGCAGGTATGTAACTCCAAAGTATATGAAGAAATTCGCATAATCCTCCATGCCCAAGAGCTCCATTGGCACTGGCCAAGAAGTCGACCCCACCAAAGATCAAGCGTGGTGAGGATTTTCCTGAAGAATGGGCCAAGCGCCAAGCCAAGTTTGCTAGACAAGCCAAAGAAGCAATGAGGAAATTCAATGAAGACTCTGCTGCTGCTGCTGCCACTGAGGCCTCTTCCAAGCCTAGGAAATCAATGGCAAAGAAGCCCGCGCACAAGCCAAGTGCTTCACCAACAGTGCCCTCATGGCCAAGTTCCTCAGCAATGCCCTCACGGCCAGAATCTTCAAGACCCTCACGGCCAATTCCTCATGCTGCTCCTGCTCCTCCAAAATCCTCAGCTCCTCCTCCAAAGTCCTCAGCTGCTCCGGCAAAGTCCTCAGCATCTGTGCATCTGGCCATGTGCCAAAGGACTGCAGGCATCTCTATTGCCTCTGGTGTCTCAGCGAGTTCCTCAGATGCACCAAATTCTTCATCAGGCCCCACTCTGCTGAAGACAAAGGCAACATCTGGACGAGGTCCCCGGCCAAGTCCTAAGAAGAAACAGGTTGGCTTCCAAGTGCCATCTGACGATGAAGCTGATGATGATGAACTTACAGAAATCATCAAAGATGACAAGAAAGGGCCGCTAGAGCCAAAGGCACAAGCTGCCCAATCGCTATTGGATCCTAAGTTGATCCTCGATTATATTAATCTTTGGCACAAGGATCCAGACACTCCTATGCCTGATTTCAATTTGACTCCTGGTCAAAGTCACATGCTGACCCATTTCATCTCTGAAGAAAAATGGAAATATGAGAAGGCCAGGCAGATCAAGAAGGCACAGATAGGAAAGAGAAGTTTTTGAAGACCAACGTTGTCTCTATGACAACTGATGAGCTTATAAAATCCAGTCTGAAATCAAAGCCCTCAGCAAAAACTTCAATGCCTACTATGCTGATTGGCAAGGTGCCAAAGTCAGATTTGTTAAACTAACCGAGCAATTCACCTCCAATGTTGCAGCTCCAACGCAACAGGAAGTTCCTCAGGCTAAAGCTTCTGCTTAGCAAACTGAAGAACATGCCAAAGACCACTGATGACTTTCATCTTCTTGAGGAAAATGTTAGTTCGAGTGACGATCGCATTCTAGCCGCTGAAGAAATTGCCAGGGCATCCACTAGTGGTGCGCCTGAAGAAAATGAAGTAGTCAGGGCAACTGCATCAGTTGCGCCTGAAGAAAATCAACCAGATTCCTCAGCTCCTCCTGCGCCTACACCAACTCCTATCCTTCCATCTGCATCAGATGTGAAGAAGACCAAGGCTGCAGAGCGAGCTGCTATGAAGAAAATCAAAGCATCAGCTGCTTCAGATTCTTCAACTCCGAAGAAAATGAAGCCTATGACCAGCTCGTTTGAAAATCCCATTGATGCTGTTCCGATCTCAACCGTGCCATCAAAGGACCTTGTTCCTTTTGGTGAAGAATATGTGATCCCTAGCGGATCTGATGAAGAAAATCATTCTGCTGCTTCGTTAGAGCAGATGGATGAAGAAATTGAAGTGGATGAGATCCCTTCAACACCAATCCTTTCCTCGCCTATGCCTCAGTTCACAGCTGAAGAGGCTGGCGTTGAAGAAATTGAAGATGAAGACGTGGATATTGGGTGCACTACGCCAGTGATGAATGATGACTTTTGGGAAAGTCAGCACCCCAATTCTCCACTCTTCACCCCTTTACAACAAATTCATCAGTCCCCTGCACCAACCGTTCAACTGGGCTCTGAAGAAACTCACCCCACTTCATCTGTGCTGAAGAAATTCCAGCCACTAGTGCTGAAGAAACTGCTGCTGCTGATCCTTTGAACACGCAGATCGCCATCAAGTGGAACCAGAAATTCCTCGGTGAAGAACACGAGATTGCGATTCACGAGGTCGTGATGCAACTCACTAACACTCCTTTGCCAAAGCCAAAGGATCCATTCTCAAGGAAGCAAAAGTACAAGGCTGAAGATTTCTTGGCGAGCATGTGTTCTTCACAGACACAACCCCTATGATTACGCTCGCATAAGGAAGAGCGTTTACGGACAGCCAGCCGGGCCAATTTCTATTCCTCTATGATGTTCAACAAAGACAAAGTCTTGATCATGCACACATTCCTCATGTGGACATGGAATCTCTACCGGCTTGAGCCACCCTCGGTGTTCTTCACGACGCTGGGTATTAAATTTCTGCACCGACATATGTGATTGGAATGAAGAACTCATTCTTCAATTCTTTGCGATGTTGCACATCACAGAAATTCTCAAGATGTGAACTCATGGGTGCTGGACTGGATGTCCGAAAACACTCACTACAAGGCACCAGCTCTTGAATTGCTTGCCCTACCACTCGATCCTCCCTTGAAGGTGCTCGTTGCGTCTACAGTGAACCTGAGCTTACAAATCACTACATGCAAGTTCTGATGAAGCCTTTGAAGCCAGGGCAGGCCCCACGAACCAAATTCCTCGTCAAGGAATTACTGTATGTGCCTCGGACTGTCTATCGCATTTTGATGACATTAAAGGCCACGACTCGAATGAATAAGAAGTCATTGGCATCATGAAGAATCTGCTTTTCAATATCATTCATGGTGTTCCCGTCAACTTCCATGATTTCTTCATGAGGACTCTGGCCAATGTCGCTATGTCACCTTTTGAGCTGAAGCCTTATGCAGCTTGGATTATGAGATTCATCAGAACAACGTCTTCACTCAATTACAAAGCTGATACTCTGAATCACTGCAGCTACTTGCCTCCGATTGAAGTCCTCAAACGGACATTTTCCTCGGTGATGACAAAGGCAAGGCATTGCTGTGATAGATGAAGGCATTCGTCCATTGGATGGTCAATTTTGCAAGGCTGCATCCTACTCAACCAATGATGACTCTGCCACCCATGACTCTGCCGCCAACACAACCAAGCCAAATCCTCAAGGCACACCACCCAGGGTGATGAGTGATCGTGAGCTTCTCCTCAGTCTTCATCAGAATGTTGATCGCAATCATAAATGGGTCAAGTGTCAGTTTGGTTCAATTCTTCACAACATGACCTCAACCCATAACGCAGTGAACAAAAATCAGTACTACCTCCATGAAACCTTCATCCGTACCTGGGCTGTTTTGTCTCATGTCTACAGCGAAGAAGATCTGAAGAAAATGGGTCTCAAGGAAGAATTTGACTGGTCTGCACCACCATCGAAGAAATACAAGAAGGTCAAGGTTCCTTCCTTGGTGGCCAGCTCCTATTCTTCATCGCACGACACTGATGAACATGAAGACTTGGACGACACTGCGGCAGGCCCTACTACGACAAACGACCCCGACAACACTGGCGCTCCTCCATCAACTTGATATTCTTCAGGGGCGTTAGTCCTCAGTTTCGATCCTTTTGGTCATTCGATGACAAAGGGGTAGAAAATGGAGTTAGTCATCAAGCGGGTCTATTATATGGGCATTTTTTCGCTAAGTTACAACTCTCGCTCTTCTGAAACTTTATTGGATCGAGTTGTAATCTTAAACCCGATGGTGCTCTGATACTCTTGATGTGTTCCTCTGCATGCTTATTCCTTGCTATATGTTAATACACGCATGCTGAATTACATCAGTCGCCATATTTCATCATGCATTTCAAATTCTTCATACTATATGTCAAATGCGTGTATGAATTACAAGATATAGGGGGAGATCTACATGATTCAACTCTTCAAGTGTGCATTGCCTCAAAAGCAAATTCCTCACTATGCACATCTTCAGGGGGAGTTCTTCTATATCTTGCAATCAAATTCCTCAATATCAGTATTTACACTTCATATGTTTATCCCGTTGAAAACTTAACCTATATTGTCATCAATCACCAAAAGGGGAGATTGTAAGTGCATCTAGTGCCCTTAGTGATTTTGGTGTATTGAAGACTTATAGGTTAAGGGACTAATGTGTTTATGAGTGTACACGGTCTATAAGTCTATGAGGAGTTTGATATTTACAAAGAAAGTCGACCCATAAAATGAAGTTCTTCAATGAAGACTTTGGTATTCGAAGACTTTACAAGACTTTGAAAGTGAAGAAATTGGTGTGACCTTGAAGACTTGGTATTCATTTGAGGGACATGAAGCGTGAAGAATTTTGTTTTCGTAGTATCGTTTTCTCTTTCTTGAGTCATAGGAAACACCGTACTGTTAAAGGGAGTCGAGGAAATACTAAGGAAAAATTTCCATGTGATGCTCAACTCAAAATCCTACACCTACCAATCCCTTGAGTGAAGCCATTGGAAATCTCATACGATTCAGTCAATTTCTTGATGTGAGAGACGAAGTTCTTACAGTCACGAGAATTTGTTTTGACCGAGGAGTTAGGAATTCGCCAAAGTCTGATTGCCTACACAAGAGGAACATGATAGCCCCGAGGAATTTGAACCTCAAATTTCCGACCGTTCTTTGTCTTCTTGCGCCACTGTCCCAAAATATCTTATCTACCTAACGGTCATATCATTGAAGGGCATTTATGTCTTATCATGTCGGGCTGCTCCCTAAGCTATAAATAGCCGCCCCCTACAACCACTAGCTGGTTGGCTGCTCCGAGAGAAACTGACACTTGTTATTTGAGAGCACCCCATCCTCTGAGGACTTTGAGTGAAAATCATCAAGTGAGGAAAACCCAAACCCAAACACCTACAAACCCAAAGTGATTGAATATCACTGAAGAGATTGATCCTGTGTGGATCCGATGATTGTTACCTTTGAAGACTGTGCTTCTTCCAGACGGTTAGGCGTCATGGTCTAGAGCATCCAAGAGGAATTGTGGATCGCCGAGTGACCGAGTTTGTGAAGGTTTGGAAGTCGCTTGAAGACTTACCATGAGTGATTGGGCGAGTGCATGTGACCTTAGTTCAAGGAGAATACAGTGAGGACTTGGTGTCCTGAGCTGCGTGCTTAGAACTGGGTGTCCGTGACTGTGTGTCCTCGAGTTTAAATACTCAGCCGCTCCAACCAGATGTACAACTGAGACATCAGTTGGAACTGGTCTACCAAGTCATTGTCTTCACCAAGCTTACTGGTTATATTTCCTCAAATCTTTCATTTCCTCATTACTGTGTTAAGTGCTTCATCATATCTGTGTTTGAAGACTTTCTCAATTTCCTCAGTTCAATTTCTTCATTCTGTTTGTCTACATCTTGTGTTATCCTGTGATTACGCTTTCTGTACTCTGTGCTTGTCTTCATTTCATCATGATGACCATGCACGTATACATTATGCTTACTTACGAGTACTTATTCCGCTGCAAGTAGTTCTTCGCTAAGGAATTTCCTCACCGGCAAATTCCTCAGTGAAGAACTCATAAAAATCGCCTATTCACCCCCCTCTAGTCGATATAACGCACTTTCAAATCTGCAAGGTGCAAGTTTAAAGAACAATCATCAAATTCACGGAAACCTAACATATCACACAAAGTTTTTGGAATCATGGAAACTCTAGCACCCAAATCACACAAAGCATAACATTCATGATCTTTAATTTTAATTTTAATAGTAGGTTCCCACTCATCATAAAGTTTTCTAGGGGTAGAGACTTCTAATTCAAGTCTTTCTTCATAAGATTGTATTAAAGCACCAATGATATGTTTGGTAAAAGCCTTATTTTGACTATAAGCATGCGGAGAATTTAGCACGGATTGCAACAAGGAAATACAATCTATTAAAGAACAATTATCATAATTAAATTCCTTGAAATCCAAAATAGTGGGTTCATTGTTATGTAAAGTTTTTACCTCTTCAATCCCACTTTTACCAATTTTTGCATCAAGATCTAAAAACTCTGAATCATTGGGACGCCTTTTAACTAAAGTTGACTCATCTCCAGTCCCATCATTATCAAGATTCATATTGCAAAACAAAGATTTAATAGGGGAAACATCAATCACTTTTAGATCTTCATCCTTATTATCATGAAAACTAGAAGAACACGCTTTCATAAAGTAATCTTTCTTAGCACGCATCCTAGCGGTTCTTTCTTTGCGCTCATCAATGGAAATTCTCATAGCCTTGAGGGACTCATTGATATCATGCTTAGGTGGAATAGATCTAAGTTTCAAAGAATCAACATCAAGAGAAATTATATCCACGTTCCTAGCCAACTCATCAATCTTAGGCAATTTTTCTTCAAGCAAAGCATTGGAATTCTTTTGAGAAATCATAAATTCTTTAACACTAGTCTCAAAATCAAAGGGCATCTTATTAAAATTTCCATAAGAATTGTTGTGGGAATTACCACAATTATTAGAGGAATTACTAGGATACAGCCTAGGATTAAAGTTTCCTCTATCACTACAAAAAAAAGACACATCCGTGACATTTTGGGCCGAGCAATTTTTTTTGTCATACTTATGACACTTCTATGACAATAATTGTGACAAAACACGGTATCATCATAGATGTGGTGGGGTCCTACTTCTATGACAAAAAATGATGACAGAAAATGGATTTTTGTCCTGGGCGGGCCGGAGACGCAGCTGCATGACATACTTTGGGCCGTCCATGACGGAAAAAACCGTGGTAGAAGTGAGGGTGAGGAAAATATCGGGGTGTTCCCGGTGACGGTGGGTGGTTGGGGCCGAGCGATGCGTGTTTCTCTCGTACACGCACGCGCGTGGGTGCGAGGCATTGGGCTCTAACTGAATCTGAGCGAGGCGTTGGGCTCTAATCGAACCCGGCGATTGCCCGCGAGCTACGCGTTCATCGAACCCGAGCGATCGATCGATGGTCGTTAATCGAACCGGTCGGCGATTCGCCGCTCTCGCTGCTAACTGAAGCCGATAAATGCTGCCTCTGGATGAACAGTGAGCGTTGCTGGGGGGGGTGGATGAACAATTCCCGGTGGGGATGGATGAACAGGACCCCGTGGTGTTGCCTCTAGATGAACAGGACCCCGGTCGATCGAGCCGGTTGGGGCTGGATGAATAGGACCCCGTGGAGGGCTGGATGAACAGGACCACCTCGTGGAGGGCTGGATGAACAGTAGACGGTGGAAGGCTGGATGAATAGTAGCCCGTGGAGGGGTGGTTGAACAGGAGCCCATGGAGAGGGCTTCTTGAACAGTAGCCGGTGGAGTAGCGCGCGGTGGAGGCTGGATGAACAGGAGCCCGTGGATGAATAGTCGCAGGTGGAGGCTGGAGAAGGTCGATGGTGGGTGAACAGTAGCCCGTGGAGGCTGGAGGGGGTCGACAATGGATATGAACAATATCCCGTGGAGTCCCGTTTTGAAGTACGCCACACCCCTCCCGATGAATAGGACCCCCGTTTCGACCGAAGCGCTCCAACACAAGTCCGTTTCCTCCGTTTTGCGGTACACCACACCCCTCCCAATCAACAGGACCCCCGTTTCGACCGTAGGAGGTCCGTTTCCTCCGTTTTGCGGTACGCCAGACCCCACCCGATGAACAGGATCCCGTTTCGAACGTGGCCGGTTGAACACAAGGCCGTTTCCTCCGTTCTGCGGTACACCAGGCCTCGTTTCCATCAGTTCTTCCATCCAAGCCCTCCCGATGAACACGACAACGCATTCTGTTCCGACCCAGCCGGTTGGCTCCCCATGAACACGACGACGATGATGTTTCTCCGTTCCGACCCAGCCATGTACACGAGCCCTGGCCGTACGTACGCGTGAGTAGGCGTTCAAGACCCCGCCCGTATGTACGTACATGGCCGTATTTACTTTCTTGCACCCTGGCCGCTGTACGTACGTGTATATGCTACGTGCGCACCTCTACTATGACACGTGTGCGCCTCTACATCGACTAGTATGTACGTACACGTTCGCGACCAGAATGACAACGCTACATACGCTTCGACCTGGTGGGTCCCAACTGTCAGGCACTTCCTTGCGTGCGAAGATGTAGCTGGTGGGTCCCAGTAGTCAGGGGGTGAATCGTTTTTTTTTTTTGCCCGGACGCACTTCCTTGCTTGTGAAGATGTAGCTGGTGGGTCCCAGCAGTCAGGGGGAAACATTTTTTTCATGAAATACGGTGGCCCGTCTGGTGGGTCCCTGCTGTCAGGTGGAGGAATAATTATTTTGCGCGTAATAAGGAGGAACTTCCTTGTTGCGACCATGGACCCAGCTATCAGCCCCTCCACGTACAGTCCACGTCCGATGGAAGCTGTTCCTTGACCATGTTGACCACGCGCGCCAAGAGCACCGAGGCGATGGGCGGCAGCGAGGCCTAGGAAGGGGCGGCGCGAGCCGGGAAAACGCGGTAGTGGATGCCCACGCATAGAAGTCGAGGTTCACCGTTCAACTGCGGTGTGAGGCTGCGTCGCCGCAGAATAACGAGGGTGTGGGTGAGTAGAGGGATGGCACGCCAGCGGTGGGAATAGTAGGGGCGGTGAGGCCTCATGACAAAACAGCCGGCCACGGGAGGCAGGAGCATGCGGCACGACCGGCGCTGCTTTGGGCGGCTGGAGCAACAAGACCAGAGGTTGAAGAAGCACTATGGCCGTTGGATGGACATAGTATGGTCACTAGAGCTAGAATCGTTCATATTGACTAAGTTGACAAAGCACTCCATCCCCGTCAACTTAGTAGGCCCACAAGTCAGCCTCCCACCAAGGTGGGTCCCAACTAGCAAGGGAGTATTCATTTTTTTGTGCGTAATAAGGAGGCACTTCCAGTGGGTCCGAGCTGAAAGCGGGGAGCGTTTTTCAGCAATCGGTGGCCCGTCGATGAGTCCCATGATCGGGGAAACATTTTTTTATGAAATCGGTGGCCCGTCCGGTGGGTCCTTGCTGTCGGTGGAGGAATCATTATTTTCAGCGTAATAAGGAGGCACTTCCTTGTTGCCGTCATGGACCCAAATATCGACCTCTCCACCTCATCCACGTCCGATGGAAGCCGCTCCTTGACCACGTTGACCACGCCACCGAGAGCACCAGGCGGTGGACGACGGCGAGGCCTAGGAAGGGGACGGCGTGGAGCCGGGAAGACGCGGCAAAGGAAGCCAGCGGAGAGGAGTATGAGGGTTCACTGGTTCGGCTGCGGTGTGAGGCCGTCGTCGCCCTTGAGAATAACGAGGGTGTGGGTGAGTAGAGGATGGCCTGCCAGCGATGGGAGTAGTAGGGGCGGTGAGGCCTCCGCGGCATCCTGACAGAGCCACGAGAGGCGAGAGCACGCGACACGACCGGCGCCTTTGGGCGGTGGAGCAAGAAGACCAGAGGTTGAAGAAGCACTACCGCCGTTGGATGGACATCGTCAGTCCTGCAGCTAGAATCATTTATATTGACTAAGTTGACAAAGCCCTTGGTACCGTCAACTTAGGAGGCCTGAGTCAGCCTCGAAGCAGTGCGCCCAGATTTCGGGGGAGAAATCATTTTTGGTAATTGAAGCAAGAATATCCGAGGCGAAGAAGAAGCACGACATCCGTGGGATGGACATCCAACGACCACAGCTTCCAGAACCGTGTGTTGTTGACAAAGCCTTGCATACGCGTCAACTTAGTTTTTTTAGGGGACGCGTCAACTTAGAAGGCCCACAAGTGTGTGGCAGAGAACATATAGCCCATTTGCGATTTTTTAGAATGTACAACCCATTTTTTAATTCTAATTGAATTTACTACAGCCCATTTATAGTTTGTTAAAAGTACAACCCATTTTCTATCTAGGACAATGATTAATAATTTCAACCAACCGCTCAAAATAAAATTCAAAAAATATCCCACATTTTATGGGATCCGAAATATTTTTACCCAAAATTTCTAGTCAGATTAAATATAATTTCAAAATAAAGTTGTATTACATCAAAATCCAATGAAATATTGCACGCACAACAAGTAATGAAATTAAAATTTCAAATTCCAGAAATAATATATTTTTTAAACTAATTACGCGTTTGGTGCATTTTTATAGTTACTGCCTAGTTATTATAATTACATCCCATTTATTATTTCTTAAAGTCCATTTTCTTGTTAAGCCTAATGCATACCTCCTAGGAAAGTTTGCAGCCCAGCAGGGCGGAGAATAACAAGTTGACCCGGATATTGTGTACAACTCTCGGCCCAGTTGAATTGCTGATGTTGAAAAAAAGGCTTGTGTAGTACAGTACAACCTAACATAGCTACTCAACCCACATTCAGCGACGCCGGAAAGGCCCAAACAAGGCTTCTGTACAAGTTTTTGAAGTCACGGAGCTCGGTTAATAACTTAAGAAAAAATTTAGATTACAGTGGAACCTAATTAAAAGATGTCACGAGCAAAGAAATAATTCAACGGGTCCCACTTCTGCGTGTGTGCGTGTGTGTGTGTGTGTGTGAGAGAGAGAGAGAGACCCATCGGTCGATGCTCGTAAATACATCTTTCAGCCATATGCATTGCTGATGCTCAGTAAAAACTTATATAGTTGACACAATCATATAGAACATCGTAGCACACCGAACTTGCATACAAAAATTTCACGCATGCGGCACAATCAAGATGGAAGCAGTGGATCGCTATGGGTAGGGCTATGTTGAAACCAACGAACTCGTACATAACGGTTCATTATATTTATCAATGACATGGAAATATCTTGAATGTTGTGCAAAGAAAACAGATAGACAACACAATAAGTTCTGCTAGCACATTAAGTTGACGTACAACCCTTTTTAAATAAAAGTTCAAGTACAAAATTAGAACAGGTCACAATCAAATGTACTGGCACATCAGTGCTTCACACCCATAGCTCGGATTTAACTAGTATCTGACAAGATTCAGTTGTTACCTCAAATTAGAGCACATCCAAGCAGCTAGCCCTGCCTCTTCTCCCAAAGAAGCAGTGGCCTCCGCCGCGCGATGGAGTAGGCCCTATGCCATCCATCATTCCGAGCAACATGGGGAAAGTCTGACGTTGACTCCTGTAATGGACGCCGTGATGGACCCTGGCACCAGCGGCAGTGGTAGGACTTCGATTGATGGATTGACCACTTCTTCGACATGCACGAACACTCGATACAGGTACATCCCTAACGTGGTCCGCTGCAGCCTTGGTGGCGACGAATAGTACAACCCCGGTTCCTGCACCGATATCTCAACACCAATCACCTTCAGTATGGTGGACGGCTTCTTCATCCATGCCATAATCGTCAGAACCCAGCTGTATGGAGGAACAAACATACTTACGAGCTCACCTCCAAGGTCGTTGATAAGCTCATTCATGGACTCGTTGTTCCAAGCACGTCGAGGCATGCCGTGGAAGGCAAGCTTTGTTAAAAACTCAAGCTCAGAGGGAACCGAGCCCCATCCTGGGTGCCACCGATCAAAGCTCACCGGCGCCATCACAGAACAAGCGCCGGAAGATTCAACACATGACTGCGGTGAAAGTTGTCGGAACAGACGAAGAAATCAGCCGGTGGCGGACATACTTCGACGAGCAAGTCACTTATTTGGATGTCGTGCGCAATGCCAAGAGCTTTGACAAGGTCGTCCGGCGAGACGGGAGGCCGTTCGCTGTTGATGGTTACCATCAGCACTTTGCCGGCAAACTGGTCATCAAGCGCCGCCATGCCACTGTTGAGCGACAGCACGGAGCGACCGAAGGCGGGAAGAACCTCAGGATCTCTGGCTCAGGGATCCGCGTTAACCGGCGACGGGATAGTGAGCTTAGTCAGGGAGTCTGAGGAGGGATTTGGGGAATGGAGTAGGAATCGAGATTCGGAGGTGGGGGAGGGGCGGAGATTGGGGATGAAAATGTAGCTTGAATTTCGAACACATGCCAATATGCTCTCGACGCTCAAGCGCACGAAAACACCGGTGGCGCCCACATGTCGGCCTAAGAGTCCTTATTCTTTCTTTTTTGGAGAGCCCGGCCTTTTTTTGAGGATTTTTTGAGTAGAGTCATAATTGACTTGTCTAGCATTGCGTTACTACTCGGCCCATATTCAATGACACCTCACTGGCCCAAACAAGTGTACATCATCGAAAAGACACTGAGCTCAAATTATATAACTTGAAAAAAGGAGATACACTTTGAACACTAGAGAACGGTGATGCCCTCATTTAGCCCACCAGTAGTTCGAGACAATAAACAGTACGAAACAACGATATATACAACATTCAAACACTAACTAGTGACTACTACTGGCATAAATAGCAAGACATGATAGTTCATAAGAAGTCTTGCTACACCACCAAAACGCATCCATCTGCAGCGCTCGGACTCTCGTGATCTAGACGAGAATGACATTCTAAACAGAGGCAACTATTACATAGTAAGAGTGACATAGACGAGGATGACCAAAGGACAAGGAATATGCATAACAAAATAAAGAACTACCCATCCAGAACAAGCAGCAAAGACAACAAAGTCATCAGAAGAGATGATCCAACACCATCATAATTTGCATCCCCGCTTCAGCGACCAATGATCCGGACACACCAGTACTCCACCCTTTCGACGCAACAGCCCAATTACCTATCAACCTTGTCGGGGGTTGGGTGCGACATATGCCATAGGATGGCTTATCATGGTGGGAGCGAGTAGAACATCGCCGGTGCCCGGAAGCAGGATGAGGCATGAACACTGAGCATGCATACTTTACAGGTTGGGGCTCTCCTGGGAGATAACACCGCTAGTCACGCTCTGCGGGGTCTCCGCATGATCACTAAGGCACAAGTGAATACACAGGTGCTCCTCGACCTGTATGCTAGAGGTAGGAGATGGCAAGGCTATCTCTCTCCTTCCTCTATGATCTGGTCTTGTTCTAACATGTTGGGAACCCTTTGCATGGGTGCCACAGGGGTTTATATAGGCCTAACCACCCGAGGGTACATTGGTAATCCGGCGGGTGTAGGGCCCGCCGTCGACCTCTTCGGCCATGGCTTCTCCGCCAATTCTTTGGGGCCCGCGCTGGTGGGCCCCCGATGACTAGTTGAGTGCAGGGCCGACAGGCCGTACCCTCCACTCCTGGGTCTTGTCGGCAGCTGATCACTGTTGCCGTGTCTCTAATGTCGCAGGCTTGGTCAGGGGGTCATGGCTACAGCCCCGCCACCTGGCGGGCAATTATTGTAGCCACTCCCTGTCTCGTCTGGTTAATGGCGCGTGGGTCCCGAGGAATGGGCGGGCCGACTCCTAGGGGCCGACCTCCCTCGGGTCCGATTGGTAGGGCTCTTGCCGTCTTCTGGACTCCCGCTGACTAGTGGGGCCCATCGTCCTTGGGCTGTACAGACAGGCTGTCGTGGGAGCAGGACTCCGCCTACTTGTAATGACGTCAGGGATGGCATAGCAGTGATGCTGCACGGGCGGAGATCTCACTTGATGCAGCGCTGCTGTGGCCACGCTTAGCCCTTGAAAGGGAGGATGGGCTGCTGTAGCCATTCCATGCCCCGTCCCCCTTGAACGGGTTTCGCAGGTGCCGCGGGCCGACTCCTCGGGCCGGCTTCTCTAGAAGTCGCCTGATAGGAGTCGGCTTGACTTGGGCTTGCCTCCAGGACTCGGCCGTTTATGGGAAGCTGGCTATTCCTCCAGCCGGCCTCCAGGAGGCGGCTCTTCATCTTCTCGTCTTGAGGGGCACAGTCAGCCCCGATGTCTTGAAAGGTTCTGGGCTTCGGGTTAGCCTACCCATGGCCCATTGCTCCGACAGTAGTCCCCGAAGCTAGTGAGGCACCACGGGCGATTAGTCGAGGAGCCTCAGCAGTTTCCTTTTCCCAGCGTTTGAGGTAGAGCCTCTTCCGTCTTCTGCGAGGCCGACTGGTAGGAGTAGGACTCGCCCAATCTGACTTGTCCAAAATTTCCGAACGCCTCGGCGGGATCCAAGTGGTGTGCTAGCTAAGCTTCTAGGCCGCCGCCCGCTTCGGGCCTGTCACGTGGCGATGAGCGGTCGGGCCAGTCTGCCCACCCACGCGCGCGACGGGACACGCTTGCCGGCGGGGCCCGCCACTACCACGCCTCGGCACGCGAGCAGATCCGCTGCGGCCGAGGTGGCCGGTTGAGGTTCCCGTGGAGTTTTTTTTACTGCGCGCAGTAATTTTAGGCGAAAAACATGGGGGCGTGGGGTAGTGGGTGCAGTAAATCCCACGTTCGCCCCCTCGGCTTCGCAACCCATAGGCCTTTAAGTAGGTGGGGGAGGGGGAGGGGCAGAGCATGCGCGCCCCTCCTCCTCACTGCCTCATCTTTCTTCTTCCTCTCACCGCTGCGCCCCAAGCTACGCTGAGCGTCGCGGTGATTCATTCCCGATGAGCTCTTCTTCCACCGTCACGCCCCCCGCGGTGCGTTCCGGAGCGTGGGACGGCTCCAAAGTTCATGACGACCACGTCAATTTCCTCCGCAAGACGCGGTGGCTACCTGGCAAGGATTTCGTGAGGGTCCGCCTCGCGCCGAAGAGAGAAATCTCGCCGGCGCCGGAGGAGGGCGAGTGGGTCGTCTTCCACTCGCACTGCCTGTGGGGTCTTGGCTTGCCGGCGATCAACTTCTTCTGATCCATCCTCGAATTCTACGGTCTCCAGCCGCACCACCTCACCCCGAACACGGTGGTTCTGCTGTCCGCCTTCATCACCCTGTGCGAAGGCTTCTTCGGCGTCCTCCCCACTATCGAGCTCTGGGGGGAGTTCTTCTACACCAAGCTCGGCACCCACGTCACAGGCGTGCCGGACCAGTGCGACGCCGTTCATCGCGGTGCGGAGGTCGGGGGCCGACAATCCGTTTCCCCCCATCACGCTGATCAAGTCGGTGAAGATGTGGCAGCGGTCATATTTCTACGTGAAGAGCGTCTCCGCGGAGGGCGCCTGGGTCAACTTGCCGGTCTATGCAGCCGGCCCACTAGCTGGAAGGCAGCCCAACTGGTACGTCTGCGGGCAGGGCGGCGGCGCTTCTTTGGAGCGCCGCCATCAGCGGCTCCGGTCTTGGCGCGATCGGAGGGCCTGACCGGGCCTGATTTGTTGGCCGCCTTCGTGGCGCGCCGAGTGCTCCCGCTCTAGGGCCGCCCTCACATGATCTGCTAGATGAGCGAACATCGGGACCCGAGTCGGCTGTGCACCAAGGAGATGCCTCACGCAGAGGTGGCCAACATGGTGAACTATCTTGCGAACCGCGAGCTCACGGAAGAGTGGCGGTTTCGCAAGGAGCCGTATTCACGCACCAACCCTCCGCCCATGGTGAGTTGTCTCTTTTTCTTTTTTCTCTGACTCTTTGTCGCCGAGTCCGTCTTGTCGAGTCGACCAATCAGCCTTTGAGCAGGCCCCTCCTCCATTGCTAGCAGCCCGGCACCGTGGGGCGGACCATAAGTCCTCCCGGCCAAGGCGGAGGCAACGTCGGGCGACCCGACCCAGGCGGCGGCCTTGGAGGGCGGCGCCAAGGGGGAGGCAGCAACAGCAGGCGGCTCGAGGCTGGAGCCAGCCTCGAGGCTGGCAGCGGCAGCGGGGAAATCGCCCGCTCCATGAGCAGGAGGCGGCCAGCGGCGCGACTCTTCTTGCGCCGGACGCCAAAGCGGCATGAAGAAGCGCAGGGCCGAGCTTATTCGGCGATCGGCGAAGAAGCCCAAGGCTCAGCCACGGTGACCAAAGCGGGGCCAGGCGGCGCGAAGGCCAACCGCTGCGAGGGAGGTGAAGGCGCGCGGCTGGTTTCTGCGTAGTGCTACCTTCCCTTACACCTTCATATTTTCTTCGTTGATCTGGTGCTGAGGTTTCTTTGTTTGTTTCCCTTGGTCAGGCTCCCTCTCTCTTGAGAAGGTGGCTGCCGCCTCCATCGTTAGGTCAGCGGAGACTTCCGCCACCACTCGACGGATCGACCCCGCCGCCGACCTCCGGGAGGAGGGCAGAAAACACGAGTGCGAAAGAGCGGAAGCCACCCTCTGGAGAAAGCGGCGAGAGAAGGCGGAGGCCGCCGCCACTGAAGAAGCGGAGGCGGAGGCCGCCCGGCCTTGGCCAAGCAGGCTGAAGAAGCCGCGCAACGTCAGTCGGCGGTTTTCGTCATTCCTCTGAACTCCACGCCACCACCTCCGGAGTTCACAGCACAGACTTGGGGAGTCGGCGGCGAGAACCCTATCATGGAGAGGAACGGCGGCGACACCGCCATGCCGAACGTGATCGTGCTGCCATCGCCGCCGTCCGAGAATGTGCAAGGCGGGCAACCGGCGGACCCGCCGGTGCCACCAACTGAAGACGAGGTGGTGGCGGGCCTGGTTCTCGAGGTTGGCACACCGACCCGTCGCCGCCTTGCAAAGGCGGCTTTGGCGCCGCGCCCTCTAGAGACTGGCGCCGCGAGCTCCTTGATCCCGGACACCGAGGCGATGAGTGCCGCGCCCAGTGGGTGGGTGCAAGGTAGCGGGACGGGCCCGTTGAATCGGCGATTTTGGGCGTCAAGCCAAGATCCGAGCGAGGCGACACCATCGAGGAACGCAACAAAGCGCATCTCGGCATCGCGAGAGCCGTTCGTGTCGCGTTCCTTCTTCTTTATACATTTCTTGTGCATCTCGATTAGGCGGCGCCCGGCCCTGCTGAGTGTAATCCCAGTTCGGGCGGTTCTTTGGCGGCGGCTCGAACTCTAATCGGCGAGTTCCAAGCACTAACACTTGTCTGAAATTTTTGTCACAGGATTACCACAATCTCCGCGTGACCGCCTTCAACTCAACGTCCGAGGCTGGCTCGGTGGACCGCCGACTTGTCGGAAAGCGATAAGTCCTCTTCTTTTTTCTGCGAGTATTTGGCGCTTTCGCTGAACTGTAGTCCCGAGATTGAGGCTGGCTGGCGGCGGTCGGGCGGATCTCCCGCCAATATTCTTCTTTACATTGATGACTCCTTTTTTTCATGGGGCGCGCTGGCGCTTTCCTGTGGCTGTAGTCCCGAGATTGGCCCGGCTGCTTGAGCCGTCGGGTCGGATCTCCCCGATGACTGTTCTTCTTTGTTGGCGACTAACACCTTATTTTCTTCTTTCTTCCATAGAGGCAAACGCCACCTTGCAGCAGCAGCTGGGCGAAGCCAACACCAAGCTACACACCAAGGAGGAGGAGTGCAGCAAGCTGGCTGAAGAGCGCGACCGACTGGTCACGCAACTAGCAGAACAGAAGGAGCTCCTCAAGAAGGCCCAGAAGGAGGCGGAGGACAAGGAGACCGGCCTCCTTGCTGAGTTCACGAGCGAACGCTCCTCCTGGACTGACAAGGAGGCAATGCTGACTTCCGGTTTCCACGAGATCGAGGATATAGTCGATGGTGAGCCTCCCTCATTTTTCTTCTTTGCGCTGCCGGCTGTTGGTCAAGCCGCCACGGTCTTTAATTTTGTTCTTAACTTGTCTTGACAGACTTCTTCCTAGCCACTTTCGGATGCCGCCAACCAGGCCATCGAAGCTGATCGCGAAGAAGCGGACGGGCCTTGATCGCCGCCGCGCCCCGAACCCTTAGCGAGCAGATCCACGAGCATCGAGGCCCGTCTTGGCCGGCTCACGGATCTCGCGCCAGCTTCACCGTGTCGGCGCCCAGGCGATCGCCGCCCTGTGGCCGGACATGCCGGCACCGCGCAACCCCAGTCGGACTGCCGACTGGCTGGAGGTAGCGACCGACCATCTTGAGGCCTGGAAGGGCTCTTCACCCCGGGATGGAGCGCGCCGGGCCTTGGAGTTCGTCAAGGCGTGGTACCTTGGGCTGAGTCTGGCCCAGCTGGCCACATTCCGGCTGGAGGCTCAGGAGGAGTTGGCGGTCGTGGAATACGATCTCGTCAAGCGCGCGGCGTCAATCGCCGAGTACACCGATACCAGCATCTTCGTCCCGGAGCAGGTTGAAAACGGCGACGAGGCGCCGCCGGAATGGTTCAGGCTGAACCCAGACGACGGCGAGGACTCGGCGGAGGTGATCAACTCCAGCAGAGAGGAAGAAGGCGAGGCGGAGGAGGGAGGCGAAGAGGAGGCGCCAGAGGTCGGAGCGGATAGCCAACCTCAGCTCGACCGCGCCTCCAGCAACGAGCCGCGCCCAACTGAGCCAGCTGCGGCTGGAGGCGAGGAAGCAGAGACCGACCAGCCGGCCGCTCCGGCAACTGGCACTGCCGACTCCTCCGATCCTCTGAACCCTTCTGCCGCTTCCTAGGCCGCCATTTTGTCTTTTACTTCACCTGTCTATTAGTCTAGATGAACTTGTTAATTTTGCACAATTCCACCCACGGGGTGTATCTTGAACTTCTGTTGAAGATCGGCCAAGGGCCTTTGCTATGTAAATATTTTTCCGAGTTCTATCTTTTTCTTGCTTACTGCTCTTTGGCTTTTCCTTTGCCGCTTCCTTGGTTGCCGTCTTGCCAGCCAAACAGCAGCTCTGTGACTCTTGCCGGGTCAAGTACTAGCTACTTTGGGAAGGCAAGTACTAACCGTTTAGAGTTCTTTAGCAAGTTAAGTAGAAAGCGGCGGACCGGCTGCTCAACAGTCGGTCGTAAGAGGCGGCAAGCCGGCTTAAACTATGTACATGCTTTGTGTCCTTAGCCATTTTTCATGTGGGCACCCTTTCTACCTTACTACTGCGGCTTCTGGCAGGAGACGGCTTAAGTGCCACATATTACTGGTCCGGCTGCAGTAAGCATTTCATAGTACAAGACGGCAAGTCCCCGGGCCGACTAGTCGGACCCGGTGCCAAGCGGCAAAAAAAATGATATACTCATAGGCATAATTCTTATCATATAGATAAAAGAGGGTAGTCCCCGAGCTCTTCTCGGGGGACCCAGAGTCTTCGTACGTTAATACAAAAGGTAGCGTGGTACATACTGCATCAACTGTAAAATCTTGAGGAGATTTGCATTCCATAACGCCTCCGTCTCCTTGCCGAGTCGTCTCTCTTGCTACCGAGGCTTCGGCGTCGATCAGGTAGTAGGAGTCGTTGCCCAACACTTTCTTGATGATGAAGGGCCTTCCCAAGGCGCTGAGAGCTTGTGCTGGCGGCTGTTATTTGGATCAGCGAACCTGGAAGGTCTCCTTCTTGGAAAGATCTCGGCTTGACCTTCCGATTATAGTATCGGCGCAGGCTCTGTTGGTAGATGCTGGACCGTCTGAGTGCCAACAGTCGGCCCTCTTCCAGCAGATCGACGCCGTCTTGCCGTGCTTCTTCCGCCTCCTCTTTGGTGTACATGGTGACTCGAGGGGAGTCGAATTCTATGTCCGTTGGGATGACGGCTTCGGCACCGTAGACGAGGAAGAAAGGCGTGAAGCCGGTTGACTTGTTTGGAGTTGTGCGTAGGCTCTAGAGGACGGTTGGCAGCTCGTCGAGCCAGCAGCCGGCCGAACTCTCTAGAGGCTCGACCAGTCGGGGCTTGATGCCGGACAAGATGAGTCCGTTTGCTCGCTCCACCTGTCCGTTTGACTGCGGATGGGTGCTACGTCTTGAGCTTGCGTTGGTTTTCCCCGAAGAGGAGAGGATGATGCAGCACAGTAGCGTAAGTATTTCCCTCAGTTTTTGAGAACCAAGGTATCAATCCAGTAGGAGGCCACATGCAAGTCCCTCGTACCTTCACAAAACGATAGCTACTCGCAACCAACGCGATTAGGGGTTGTCAATCCCTTCACAGTCACTTACGAGAGTGAGATCTGATAGAGATAATATTTTTGGTATTTTTGGTATAAAGATGCAAAGTGAAAATTAAAAGGCAAAGTAAAAACAAAGCAAGTATAAAAGTGATGGAGATTGATATGATGAGAATAGACCCGGGGGCCATAGGTTTCACTAGTGGCTTCTCTCAAGAGCGTAAATATTCTACGGTGGGTGAACAAATTACTGTTGAGCAATTGACAGAATTGAGCATAGTTATGAGGTTATCTAGGTATGATCATGTATATAGGCATCACGTCCATGACAAGTAGGCCAAAACGATTCTGCATCTACTACTATTACTCCACTCATCGACCGCTATCTAGCATGCATCTAGAGTATTAAGTTAAAAACAGAGTAATGCCTTAAGCAAGATGACATGATGTAGAGGAATAAATTCATGCAATATGATAAATACCCCATCTTGTTATCCTCGATGGCAACAATACAATACGTGCCTTGCAACCCTTTCTGTCATTGGGTAAGGACACCGCAAGATTGAACCGAAAGCCATGCACTTCTCCCATTGCAACAACTACCAATCTAGTTGGCCAAACCAAACGGATAATTCGAAGAGACTTGCAAAGATAACTCAATCATACATAAAAGAATTCAGAGAAGATTCAAATATTATTCATAGGTAAGCTGGATCATAAACCCACAATTGTCCGGTCTCAACAAACACACTGCAAAAGAAGATTACATCGAATAGATCTCCACGAGAGAGGGGGAGAACATTGTATTGAGATCCAAAAGATAGAAGAAGCCATCTAGCTACTAGCTATGGACCAAGGTCTGAAGTAAACTACTCACACTTCATCGGAGGGGCTATGGTGTTGATGTAGAAGACCTCCATGGTGGATGCCCCTCCGCGGAGCTCGAACAGGCCCCAAGATGGGATCTCGTGGATACAGGAAGGTGCGGGCGCGAATTAGGTTTTAGCTCCTGTTCGATTGTTTGGGGGTACGTAGGTATATATAGGAGGAAGGAGTACGTCGGTGGAGCTTGAGGGCCCACGAGGCAGGGGGCACGCCTAGAGGGCGCCCTCCACCTCGTGACCGCCTCGTGACTTTCTTGACGGAGGGTCCAAGTCTCCGGTCTTATCGATGAGAAAATCACGCTCCCAAAGGTTTCATTCCGCTTGGACTCCTTTTGATATTCTGCTTCTTGAAATCTTTGAAAAGGCAAAAAAAGCAGACAATTCAGGCTGGGCCTCCGGTTAATAGGTTAGTCCCAAAAGTAATATAAAAGTGGAAAATAAAGCCCATTATAGTCCAAAACAATAGATAAAGTAGCATGGAGCAATCAAAAATTATAGATACGTTGGAGACGTATCAATGGGCAACGGACGCTAAGTCCAGTCGGATGCCCTGCGTCGCACCAAAACGGGCCAAGGCGCCTTTGGAAAAGTTTGTGCCATTGTGGGTGATGATGTTGTGCGGTATGCCATACCGGATGGTGATGTCGGAGATGAACGTCACAGCAGTCGGACCGTTCAACTTCTTGATTGGTTTGGCCTCTATCCACTTGGTGAACTTGTCCACCACGACAAGCAGATGAGTCATGCCACCCCACGCTATTTTGAATGGTCCCACCATGTCCAGGCCCCAGACGACAAAGGGCCAGGCAATGGGAATATTCTTGAGTGTAGAAGCCGGCTAATGTGGCTTGGAACGGAACTTCTGGCACCCTTTGCATTTTTGGACCAAGTCCTTGGCGTCTTCTAGAGCAGTCAGCCAGAAAAAACCATGGCGGAAGGCTTTGGCGACAAGTTCCCTTGAAGCCACGTGGTGGCCACACTCGCCTTGATGGATATCTTTGAGAATCGCTTGGCCTTGCTCCGGCTCCATGCGGCGCTGGTAGACACCAGTGACGCTGCGCCTCACAAGCTCTCTGTTGACTATGGTGTAGGCTGCTGCCCGGCGTTGCACTTGCCGGGCCGAGATCTCATCAGTCGGCAGCTCTTTGTTCACCAGGAAATTGAGGATGGGCTGGGCCCACGAAGGTGCTGCGATTTATTTGACTGTCAGGACTGCAACTTGGACGAGGGCGGTTGGGCCGGGAGGCGGCGGGTTGGAGTCGGCAGCCGCTTGCTGGGTCGATGAAGTCCCCAGGTCGATTGGTGCAGTCCCCGGGCCGAGCTCTAAAGTCCCCGGCTGGCTGCAGCCCCCGGGCGAAGTGCGCTGTCGCGGCCCGAACGCCCGCCAAATCCAGCGCCCGGTCATTGAGCTCTCAAGTCGGATCCGACTACTTCAGGAGGAGCCGACACGAAGATAGAATCTGACTCTGGTGATGGCTTGACAGACGGCTTGAGGAGGCGTTGAAGGGCGACGCCGGTCGGTAATGCTTGACGGGTGGAGCCGATTCGTGCCAGGGCATTTGCTTGCTCGTTGTCATTTCTTGGCACATGGAGAAACTCGCACCCTTCAAAATATCCACTGAGCTGATGTACGAGGAAGCGGTAGCTCGCCATGTTTGCATCTTTGGCGTCCCAGTCGCCTGACGACTATTGGACCACCAAGTCAGAGTCACCATAGCACAGGATCCGGCGAATCCCGAGCTCTTTGGCAAGCCGGAGCCCGTGAATGAGTGCCTCGTATTCGGCGACGTTGTTGGAGGCGGCGAAATGGATTTGCAGCACATATTTGAGCTTGTCGCCTTTGGGAGAGGTGAGGATGATGCTGGCTCCCAAACCGGTGTGCATCTTGGAACCATCAAAATGCATCCGCCAATGGGTGGAGTCGGGCGCTGGCGGCAGGTACTGGGTCTCGGCCGAGTCGACGAGGAAGTCGGCCAGTGCTTGTGACTTGATGGCGGTGTGAGGCTGGTAGTAGATGGTTTAGGGGGCCAAATCTATGGCCCATTTGGCCACTCGACCCGAAGCATCTCGGCTTCCAATGATCTCGGCCAGTGGAGCTGTGAAGACCACGGTGATTGAGTGCTCTTGAAAATACAGCTTCAATTTCTTGGCAACAAAGTGCACGCCATAGCACATCTTCTGGTAGTGGGGGTAATTTTGCTTGGAGGTCGACAAGATTTCACTCAAATAATATACCGTCTCTCGACTGGTAGTGCCTTTCCTTCCTCCTTGCGCCTACCACAATGACTATGCCGTCACCACTTTCGGGGTGGTGGCGATGTAGAGGAGCATGGGCTCCTTAGGAGCCTGAGCCGCCAGACAGTGGAGTAGTCAACATCTTCTTGAGCTGGAGAAAAGCTTCCGCGCTTTTGTTGTTCCACTCAAAAAGTGGTTTCTTCATGAGCTGGTACAGGGAAGAGCCTTCACCAGCCGACCGATGAATCGGCCGATGGATGCCAAGCAGCCTGCTGAACTTCGCACATCCAGCAGCCGGGTGGGTATTTCCATCCTCTCGATGGCCTTGATCTTCACTGTGGTTGCACTCTATGCCGCCGCTCGAGACCAGGAATCAAAGAAGCTGGCCGGGCCGGTAATTCAAGACGACTTCTCTGGGTTGCTTGATTTGAAATCGGCGAGGTTCTCAAAGGTATCCTTGAGGTCTTCTAGCAGCTGCTCCACGCTTCTCCGCCTTTCACCACCACATCGCCCACGATACGCATGCTCCGCCGAAGTTGCTTGAGGAGGCACTTCGCATGCAACGCTGAAACGTGGCGCCGGCATTCCTCAAGCCAAACATCATGGTCAAGTAGCAGAAGGCTCCAAATGGCGTAATGAAGGCGGTCTTCAGTCTGTCGGCCGGGTTCAGCTTGATCTGGTGGTATCCTGAATATGCATCCAAAAAACTCAACAGCTCACATCCGGCTGTGGAGTCTATCACTTGGTCGATCCTCGGCAAAGCAAACGGGTCCTTGGGGCATGCTTTGTTGAGGCTGGTGTAATCAATACACATACGCCACTGCTTGTTTTTCTTCAGCACAAGAACCGGGTTGGCCAGCCACTCTGGAAAGAACACCTCCATGATGAAGCCAGCTGCCGGGCTATCTCTTCTCCAACGACTCTTCTCTTCGTTTCTGACAGGCGGCGCAAGGGCTGCCTGACTGGTTTGGCATCAGGCCGGACATGTAACTTGTGCTCTGCGAACTGGCACGGACACCAGCATGTCTTTGGGGACCATGCAAGATGTCCCGATTCTCATGGAGGAAATCGACGAGCTCGCTTTCCTATTTGCTGCCGAGGTTTGTACCCACGACAGCACCTCTCCGGTGCCCGGGTCCAAGGGTATCTTCTTTGTCTCTTTGGCCGGCTTGAACGAGCCCTCAGTTTCCGACTCCTTGGGATCGGGCGACATCTCCGGCTGCTTGCCTGCCATTGCCACGACCCGGTCAAGGAGCCACTTCTTAGCTGCGATCACGAGGGACTCGTCCAACCGACTGCTCTCAGCTGGGCAGGCGGACGACTTCTTGTAGTCCCGGCTATGGTCAGAATCCCCTTGGAACTCGGCACCTTCATTTTGAGGTAGGCATAGTGGGGGACCGCCATGAACTTGGCCAGAGCGGGCCGACCAAGTAGTGCATGGTATGGGCTCTCAAGGTCCACAACTTCAAACCATACTGGCTCTCGGCGGAAGTGATCTTTGTCCCGAAAGAGGACTTCTATCTGGATCTTGTCGATTGGTGAGCAGGAAAGGCCAGGAACTATGCCATGGAAAACAGTCCGGCTGGACTGAAGCTGCCTTTGTTTGATTCCTAACTTCTCCATGGTGCCTTTGTACATGATGTTGATGCTGCTGCCGCCATCTATCAGAACTCGGGAGAAACGAGCAGCCCGCCTATCTGTGGCAAAGGTGGCATCCAAAACCAGAGCGTAGGAGCCGGGATTGGGCATCACTTCTGGGTGGTCGGCTCTGCTCCAGCTGATGGGCTTCTCGGACCAATGCATGAACTCTGGGGTCTCTGATGCTACCGCATTCACTTATTGTTGCCGCATCGATCATCGGCCACGTTGGTGAACACGACATAGGCTCCATGCTCTTCTGGATACTCATCTTGTACGGCTCGGACTGGTCTGACCGCCGGCTGCTGGGGCGGAGGAGGAGGCGGCTGCCCGGCAGGCAGGGGAGGCAAGAGGCCGTCTCCCTTGGCGATCCTGGTGAGCCAATGGCACTTCCGAGTGGTGTGGTTGGACGGCTTCGCACCACTATGGAATTTGCAGGGTGCATCTAGAGTCCTGCCATATGAGAAAGCCGCAGCCATTGGGCTTGCCGCCTCTTCGGGCGCTTTGGGCGGAGGCTGCCCTTCCGCCGCCGGTTTCGATCATGCCACCGCCGACCGGTGGAAGCCGGGCGCGAGCCTTAACGCGCTGTGGTCGTTTCGTTGACCCCGACTTGTGTCACCACCGGGTTTGAGGAGCCCGAGGGGCCACTTTGCCGATGCATCGACTTGGATCTCTACCTTCATGGAGGAGTCGGCCGTATGCATTTGTCCGCTATGATTAGCATCTCGCCGAGGGTCGCCGCTCGCCGCAGAGGAGTCACAGCTTGAGGAGGGTGCCTTCTCTCGCACCGCGTGAAGTTCTCGATGGCCTGCACCTGCGGCGCGCCGCAAGAGTTGCGGAGCTCAGCCCAGCGGTGAGGTAGTCGTGAGTCAACTTCAAGGTCCTTGCACGCACAAGGAGAGCTGGCGGGCTTGGGCGGCCGCTTGTACGCGCCGGGTGAAGTTATGGACGGCGCCGGTGAAGTCGACCCACTGTTGATGCGGCGGGCTTCGACTGTTCAGCCATGTCCGGGTTGTGCTTTGGAGCATAAGCGAACGTGATTTCACAAAGAACGCGCTTTGTTGCCGCTTGCTATGCCGACAGCCGTGGAGTAGTCGACCAGCGGTTCTCCGCGCCATGGAGCCGGTGTATTTGGGCGTGTCTTGGGAGCGTGAACCCTTTGGGGAAGGGCTCGCTCGAACGCGGGGCGAAACACGGCGGACCCAACTCATCTTTCTTCTTTCTAGCGCCAAGGACCGACGGAGACGGCCGATCCGTGGCGGCATCGTTTCTTCGAGTCCTCTCGGCGCTAAGGCGCTCGCCGAGTGTCGGGTGATCAACAGCGTGGGGTGACACGCCTTTTCCCGCTAGGGGAGGAGGCGACAGTCATCCCGCTGCTCCACTACTTTGGGCGGCCGTCTTGGTCACGCTTATGGTGACACGAGTCCGACCGCGGCTGGCAGCCGGCCCTTGTCTCTTCTTCCGCGGACGCCACCGGTGGTGTCCCAGAGGTCGCGCTTGATCTCGGTGGGGAGGCAGATCGTCATTTTGCCGCAGGGCGCCGGTGCGTAGTCGGCCTCGTGCTGTTTCGGGAAACCGCGCCGAGGAGCCGCTGGACGCGCTTCGCCATCCGGCGACGCTCTCGCCTCGAATTTGTCCAGCTTTTTCTGCCGCCGGGCAGCCCGGATGTTTTCGCAGCGTGGCGAGACGGGTGATCTGCCCTCAACAGGTTGGCGAGCGGCTACCCACGCTGCTGGACTGCGCTAAGGCGGTTGGGCCCATCTCGTGCCGGGCGTATCACCCACAGCGGCGTCCATCTCGCTCGAGAGGCTTCCGATAGGCGTTTCATGCCGGCAAGCCTCTTGGCGCCCTCGACGAGCCGATGCGGCGTGCTTCCAGATCTCGCCGGCGTCTTCCCGGATGGGCGCCGCAGTCTTGCAGTGCCACGCCGAAGCGGGTCGCGAGCACCTCCGCCGGAGTGCTCGCCAGGATCGGCGACAAGCACCTTCTGCGGACGGCAAGCTTCCGCCGCCTCTCCGCGAGGGAGCGGCTGTTGTAGACCACCATGTTGGTGTGGAACGCGCTGTTTATCGCAGCATGTCGAGTCGACCAGCATCGGGTTGGTGGAGCCTACGTACTCCTGTGTCCACAGCCAGCTCACCGGGTGACGGAAGTTGATCGAGGAGGCCCGCGAGGCGGCTTTCGGTGCCGCTCAGGCGCTCGCACGGACGCTGGCTCGCCGGAGAGGTAGACTCGCCAATGAGATCAGCGAGGCAACTTGCGCGCAAGCGACCTCCGCGCCAAGCAGCGATCGGTGCGCACTCGTTCGCGCGCTAGGGCTGGCTGCGCCGCCAGGGAGGAAAAGGGTTCCATCTGCATCAGTCTCCGGACGATGGTGCACCTCGTCCCACGGTGGCGCCAAATGTCGGGGTTGCGACATATCCCAAAGGATGGCTTATCATGGTGGGAGCGAGAGAACGTCCGCTGTGCCCTAAGCGGGATGAGGCGAGACACTAACGGCGTGTGTACTTTACCTGTGTCTGGGCTCTCCTAGGAGATAACACCCTAGTCCTGCTCTGCTGGGTCTCCGTGATGATCACTAAGGCACAAGTGAATACACAGTGCTCCTCGAGTTGTATGCTAGAGGTAGGAGATGGCAAGGCTAGCCTCTCCTTCCTCTATGATCTGGTCTAGTTCTAACATGTTGGGAACCTCAGCATGGGTGCCCGGGGTTTATATAGGCCTACCCCTGTGGGTACATTGGTAATCCGCCGTGTAGGGGCCTGCCGCCACCTCTTTGGCGGCTCGGCTTCCTCCATTGACACGGGGCCCGCCGCCTGGGCCTCACTGACAGGTTGGGTACGGGGTTGACAGTCGCACTCCGCCGCTCCTGTGTCTTGTCGGCAGCTGATCATCGTGTCGTGGTTCTAATGACGCAGGCTTGGTCAGGGGTCATGGCTACAGCTCCGCCACCGGTGGGCGACATCAGCCACTCCCCGCCTCATCCGTTAATGGCGCGTGGTCCCGAGGAAGGAGAGGCCGACTTAGGGGCCGACCTCCCTCGGTCCGACTGGTAGGGCTCTTGCCGCCTTCTCGACTCTCGCCGACCGGTGGGGCCCATCGCCCCAGGGCCGCATGACAGTTGCCGTGGGGAGCAGGACTCCGCCTACTTGTGATGACGTTAGGGATGGCATGGCAACAAGGCCGGGCGGAGATCTCCGCCGCATAGCAGCAAGATCGTGGCCACGCCAGCCCCTGGAAAGGGGAGGCGATGGGCTACACTGTTGCCATTCCATGTCCCGTCCCCCATGAACGGGCTTCGCAGGTGCCGCGGGCCGACTCCTCGGGGCCGACTTCTCTAGAAGCCGCCCGATAGGAGTCGGCTTGACTTGGCCTTGCCTCCAGGACTCGGCCATTTATGGGCAGCCGGCTATTCCTCCAGCCAACCTCCAGGAGGCGGCTCTTCATCTTGTCGTCTTGAGGGGCGCAGTCAGCCCCAATGTCTTGAAAGGTTCTGGGCTTCGGGTTAGCCTACCCGTGGCCCATTACTCCGACAAACCTGAAGGCTTGAACCACATCACTGCCTGTCGTAATTGAGACATCCAAGGATCAAAGTTAATCCGGATGCCTTTGTCATTCTCACCTTCTTTTGGCTACAAGTTGTATCGTCGACAATCAGGGGAGTTTGCTCCCGAACTCCTAGGGCTCACCGTAGACACAGCTTCCATAGCAAACAGAGCCTCTCGCCATAAAGGTCCTTGCCAATGGTGATCTCCTGGTTAATCGGATAATTGAGTCCGAGAAACAGAGAGTGTGAACCAAGGCTGTTTACCCGCCCAACTAAAAAACTCAAGGCCCCAACAACCGGTATCCTGCTCATAGACGTAATAGCCATCGTCCGGATACTCAGGTATTTCACGGTGCTTGTATACAGTGGGGTTTTTGCAATATAATTTTTCCGGCTCATGTGTCCGAATGATCATCAGTCTTTTTCCGTCATCTGATCGATCGAGGAACCAGTTGCACTTCCCTGTTTTTTGGCAAAGGTGGTGTCGTTACAAAGGGCAGTAACTATAGGAAAACTGCATCATATCAAAAAGGACAGGCATTGTTAATGTAAGATCAGCATTGTTCATAGTATGAGTAGGATAATGCAAGAAACAACATTGATATGTCCCTGTTGGAACTGGGAGGAAAATACAGGGAAATGTATACTGGGTTCGAAAATATAGAAGTGCCATGCATGGTTATACTCATGTCATCTCGCAATCGATTCTTCACAGGAAACTACCATGTCATGCATGCTATGTAATCATGTTCTGTCCTCACAAACAAATTCTTCAAGGTAACTAACAGACCATGCATTGTTATATACTTGTGTTCTGTGGGCAAATTTTTTGTGAGGATATTATTCTAGCCATTGATTGCTGAAGGGTGAATATAGTTATGTACACATGGTAAGCATTACATAATTTCACTACTTCCAAATATAGAGTTCTCCATATGCACATTTACTTCCCTAATGTATGGTTAGATGAAACCAACAATCTGGCGCATGTTTCTACATCATGAAAATGAGGAAACTAACATGGCCATTGATACACACTCATATTTAGTAGTAGTATATAGATTACTGTAAAATAAGGAGAATATCCATATATTCCTAACCGTTTGATTATTCAGGGGTACAAATTGGCCGTAATGACATGATCACAATCGCATGAATTAACTCATTCCAAATATAGCTGATTTATTTACATCTCTAATACATTGCCATAGTTCTACTCAAATTCTGCTCAAACAGGGATATGCCAATCATCACAAAAAGTTCAAACAGTGTCATGGCGTCATCATTAACATGAGACGGGAACAACTTACACGCGCTGTCCTAGCAATACGTGGTGCCATCTGCTTTGTCGATCGCGTAGATGATGCCATTGTGTTCAATAGCATCACAGAAGTGTGTACCAGCTTTGACGATGATCCACTGTGAGCTGAGTTGTCTCCAGCTAAAGAAGGCACCGGCGTAAAGATAGGTGAGTCCGCGGTCGAAAAAGGCAATTAGCTTGAAGTCTACGTAATTTGCATGTCATGTGGGCACTTGGAAGATTACAATCTTCTGCAAAACAAGGTCCGTCCAACTGATGTGGTAATCTAGATGACTAGGACCGCGATGGTCAAACTCTATATAATCCAACGGAGGAAGGATAATCTCATGGGAGGTCTAGAAGTTCACGAGCACCAACTTTTTACCGTCTTCTCTGAAGGCAGCCATCCAAAGGGGAGTTCATGCCGACCCAAGACATACCTGCCAAGAAGTTTCGGCGATGGTGATCGGATCAAAGTCGAGGGAAATGATGTACGGTGACCCACTACATACCTGCAAAGAAGTTTCGGCTAATGGAGATCGGATTGAAGTCGAGGGGCATCATGTACGCCTCCGTATCATGGTGAGCCAATCTCGCAAGACCAGATAGCAGCAAGCAGGGTGTCTTGAAAAGCTTTGGGCTCGCTTCGATGATGGCCGTGTGCATGCCCCTCGAGCATGCAGCCAGCCGCAGGGCGCTCAACATATCCATACACGAACAACAAGGGTTGAGGACGTCACTGCGGAGATTGCTCCAATCGCGGCTCATATGGATCCTGCGCGGTTCGCATTCGGCCATGTTGGAGTTTGGGTGGTGGGGTTTGGGGGGGGGCTTGATTTACGGGGAGAAGGTTGTCGGTGCTGGAGTGGCTAGCGAGGGAATAGTGGTACTGGGGGAGGTGAGCGAGGCCAGGGTATGCGGGGGCACAGTGAGATGATGAAGATTGACCTCGTGGATCTCCGCGAGACGGAGATGGAGATGGAGGGGTGCTAGGGAGAGGGAGACGTGGCAAGGCATGCTATACAGCAAGGTGACAATGACTCGCACAAAGGCACAAGGTGAGGCTGACTTTGGTAACCCTTGACACGCCACTGGACTGGTGTCACCTCAAGCAGTTTCTTGTCACTTCACCGTGAGGACCGGATGAATAATAATATTTTGACCATCAAGTGTACCATAGTTGTACTACTACTACTAGTAGGAGTAGTAGGAACATGAGTAGTACTCCTGCTAGCATGCCTCGGGTTCACTTCATCCTCCAGCTATCATCCATATTAATGCAGCAGAACCAAATTCTCGTGCATGCCGAAGCGCGAAGGACTTTTCTTTTTTGAGGATAACCGCATATTCCTTAACCATAGTAGGAGCATGAGTAGTACTCCCTCCGGTCCTCTTTTGTCTGCGCATAACTTTTTTCGGTATTTCTCTAATTAGTCTGCGCATATACACTTTTGCATGCGCCCATTTCCCCCCATGCCCCGCATTCACAACATTAATTAGCATACGCATGAGCAGCTGCAGCCAGACTCCAGCCAATAAACTGCAGCATGCAAGTGGGCCATTCTGTGCGCGTGGCAGAGAGAAAAGGCAACCGAAGAGCCCGTCCAATCCATTGCATGCAGCAGTCAAACCACCGCATCTCTCCTCATGCATGAGCATAACTTCTCCCATTTACTTCTCCATCGGGAACCGATTTTCCTCGGCTCCCGATGAAGAAGAAGAAGAAGAAGAAGAAGAAGAAGAAGAAGAAGAAGAAGAAGAAGAAGAAGAAGAAGAAGAAGAAGCACCAGCAGCAGGGCATTATGGATGGATGAACTATTTCTCTTGTAAAAAATATTCCTCTCTATGTATATTGATATAGATGGACTATTTCGATGGTGTGCATGTCTTTGGAACAAGTAGTAGCGTGGGTCGGCTTGACTATAAGGAACTATTTATCCTCCTAGCTTTCTCTACTACTCCTTCCAGTGATCGATATGCAATGCATGTGTCCGTAGACATGACAGCTTGTCCATGGAAGTTCAAGTACGATGACCATCATGTTTCATCCACTGCCACTCGCGATTCCCACGACGCCGCTCCAACCCACGGCACCACGTCCCCCAACATGTGCCTCACCCCTCTCGACCGCACCGCCCCTCTGCCTTTGTGTGCATGACATGTGGGCCACCTTAAATGCGACGAGAATCAAGTTTCTACCACAGCCACACGCGATTCCCACGACGCTGCACGAACCCATGACACCACACGTCCCCCGACCTGCGGCTCACCCCTCTCGGCCCCACTGCCCCTCTAAATTTGAATTTGAAACTTATAAAACGAAAAGATTCAAAACAAATAAACTGGAGAGAGGGAGTATATCGAGATGTGTCCCATACTGAAACAAGTCCCCGGTTTGTCACCGCTGAAGATGCGGTTAGAAAGGAGCATGCTGCCTTCAGATCAGACGCAACAAATCGGCCGCAGACAGCATGGTCCACCTTTGACCGCCATGTGCAAGGTTCGTGCTATCTTATTCAATCTCACCGTGGTTCTATCGTACCAATCCATGCGGTGGCCCGTTGCATTGCTGATCCCAATGTTGGACAAAGGTTCTACGAGAATGGTGTCACCTTTGTAAATGTTTTGCAAATTGATGTTGGTACCCTCCCGTACATATGCAAGCCAATCTCCACTCGCACCGAGCCTAACCTGTGAAATAGTGGGCAGGGGGAGAATTAGGAAATGGACACGGAAGTAGTCTTTAGAATGCATTTACTACATGATCAAACTCATCTTACCTGCTCATCGAAGGAAATCTGAGTGCCCCTCAACATCAGCATCTCAAGGGGCGTCAACTTGCAACTACGGCCACGCCACGCTGGAGAGACCCCCAAGGAAACATCCTCGTGCGTTCCACGGAACATCAAGATGCATTTGTATGAGTAATTTATCTTGTGAGAGAAAAGGATGAACGAGGGAAGGCCTCTAGAGATAGACACTACTACTACCAATGTGCTGGCCCGTGCGTTGCAATGGATCCAAAGTAGTAGAATAATACTTGTTCACGTGATTGAAATATAAACACTCTAGTGTTGATATACATGTGTCAGTAGACATGACAGCTTGTCCATGGAAGTTGAACCACGACAACCATCACGTTTCTTGTTTCTACCACTGCCACACCCACACGCGATTCCCACGACGCCGCTCCAACCCTACCTGTAAGCACGACGTCCCCCAACGTGGACATCGATCCTCCGACGTGGCTATCACCGCTTTACCCCCGCTTTTCCTTCCTTCGCCGGTGGGACCCACACTTGCAGGTCCCATGTCGCTGATAGAATGGTAGGATTGTTCATGTCAGGGGATCCTCGTCCCCCCGACGTACGCCTCATCCCTCTTGGCCCCACCGCTCCTCTGCCTTTGTGTGCATGACAAGCGGGCCAGCTGAACTGTGGCGACCATCAACTTTCTACCACAGCCACACCCGATTGGACGTGGTTTGCGTGCTCCGCTGATGTTCTCCAATCCGTACTCCCGCACCATCAAATTTTCATCCAGCGGCTATGACACATTTCGTCCCGGGCATCAATCCTCAGCTGGAGTACTTCTGTACTACAGGTAGTCCCGCCGGTGTGGCCATCTACGCCTCGTAACACTCCGACACCCAGCTTGTGGCACCCTCGCCACGGCCACGCCACCATCGGCCGGTTCATCTCGAATGAGTGAGTCGCGAACCACACCACCACCATGAGAATGACATGTGGGCCAGCCGCATTTAAGGTCCGCATGTCATTGACTCATAGGCCGGGCACTGTTAATCAAGTTCGGTCCCGTGGCCCCGAAGGGAAATGTAACTCTCGGCAGGCCTTGTGGTGCTCCCAGAGACGCAGCTCATGCCAAACCCGGAATTTGTTTCTTACTACTACCAACTACTAGTAACGTACACGTGCATTGCACGCATGAGATTCTGGTGGTTTGTGCATTATGTTTCTACATGTGGAGTCTTCTAGATTCTACATGTGGCAAAATCTGGTGGAATGTAGATGATATCCAACGGCCAGTAGTGCTCGGATTTGCCATCTTTGTACCATCGGATTGGCTTCATCCAACGACCAACTTTCAAAGTTATTCACACACTATATAGGGGGTATAGATATAGATGTGCCAGCCCGTTGCAGTTGATCCAAAGTATATATGTTTAGTGGAGTGCACTCTAAACACATTATCTATTTATTTTTCTCTAACCTTTCGTAGCCATGCAACCAAGCCACATAAGCTTCATGGGTGCCCCACACATCATATTATTCATACTACGTTGACTGAAAAAAAGATAAATCACCCAAAACAAGATCTTCCGCTTTTTGTTCCTACGATGTTGTGTCGTGCACGCATCTACTAGTTGTATAGTGGTAGTACTAGTTGTATAGTACAAACTTGGTACTAGTAGGAGTAGAGTAATCGAATACTCCTACTCTATCAACGAGCCCCATCTCGACACCAAATTTCTTGGCTTCCGTACAGCCTAGATCTTCCCTCGCTTGCTTTTCCAACCCTATGGCGGGGTGTGCGGTTTGCCAATAGTTGGTTTTCTCAACGGCGGTCCCACATGAAAGTGAAAATGCTAGGCAACACGCCTTCCCTAAGCTATGTGTCGTGCCGGACGGGCCGTGGAGTACTCCCAATTCCCGGGCGTGTGTGGGGGGAGTGCGACGCGAACGCAGCAGGCCTTTCCTTTTACTAGCAATGTGCCAATGCGTTGTGACAGATCCAAAGTAGTAGAATAGTAGTACTTGTTCACAAACTTGAAAGAAATCACTCTTTTTTTGATATACTCCTAATATATTACTCCCTCCGTTCCTAAATATTTGTCTTTTTAGAGATTTCAAATGGACTATTACATACGGATTATATAGACATATTTTGAAGTGTAGATTCACTCATTTTGCTCTGTATGTAGTCACTTATTGAAATCTCTAGAAAGACAAACATTTAGGAACGGAGGGAGTACTTTTAACTCAAAATATATTTTTCAGGCTGTTTTGATGAGGTGAGGGAGGGATGCGGTTGCTTTGAAGATAATAAGGGGTTTTATGCAAATTGGAGCAGAGAAGTGGGCTATTGTTGCAAAAATGCCACAACTTACCTCACAGCCGTTAGATGCAGATCTAATGGTCAGAAACGACGGATGACAGACACACCACCATCACTAATTGAGTCTTTTATAGGAGTAGGAGTAGAGAAACATGTATAAATTGTAACATTTTGGCTTTGCTCCTTGGCACGATCGATAGATAGAAATAATGATTAGAAACGCTAGGGCGGGGCTATTTCCTCCAGATAAGCAGGGTAAGTAGTAGCTAGGTTGGCGCATCATCGGTTTGCTCACACGCGGTCCGACATGTTGTAGTGTTTCTATCAAGATGCCCGTGCGTTGCACGAAGTTGATGGAAAAGGTAAGCACAACTTATAAATTGACGGATGGAGTACTAGTTATAGTGATGCATATAATTAAGCAAAGGGATCGCACATGTCGGTATTGGCTGGAACGAGCAGGCCGGAATTAAACGCAACACTGGCCGAGCTCCTCCCGCTCCCGCCTCGCTTAAACGAGGCCGACGCCGCCAAGTTCCTACCGCCTGCCCTCTATTTACACGAGGCCGCATGACAGCCGGGCAAGAATCGCACCCGTCCGCCGCCCCCCATCTCCTCCTTCACCATTTTCTCCACTCTTCCGATGGCTTCCGAGGAGCCGCTTCTCCGCATATTACCCGGCTGGGTGGCCCGCCGAGCCCTCCGAATATGGGCGAGGCCGCCGGTGCTTCACCAACCTCGCTTGGCCCGACGGAGCTGCTTGCCGCCTAAGCAAAGCGCGTGAGTTTAGCAACTCGCTGCTCTAGTTCAGCTCGATGAGGAGTGGCGACTGCTCCACGCCGCACGGGCGGTTAGCACACCAAGATTAGCATCGCTGCAATGTCGGCTGCATCGCGCCACCAGTGTCTCGCGTGCCGCGCCTCCCTGTGTCGTGGGCGCCTCCCTGCTTATGCAGCACCATGCAGTGCAGACATGTAAGCGGGTGCATGGAGAGCGACGAGTCGGTGGCCAGCCCGTGTCCGCCGCCATCACCAAGGAGAAGTAGAACACAGAGGCCAGCCCACTTGGGTCCCATGAAGGCCACCGCCGAGGCGACGATCACAAGATTCAGGTGGTTTCTTTGCTTCTTCGTCTCTTCCGAGGACCTTCGTCGACCCCACAAAGTGTCTGCCGGACATAAGGAAGACAAAGGGATCCGCAGGCAGCCATTTAGATTATGTACTCCCTCTCCAGCTGGCGGGAAATTTTTGTTCTAAGAATGGATAAATTTTATGTATCTATAACTAAAATAAGTCTAGATACATCCATTTCTAGGACAAGTATTTCTGGACGGAGGGAGTATTAATTATACCAAGAGAGCCGGATTGGCACCGCTTAGTTCATGTAAATGTAATGAAATCCATCATTGAGGGAGTCCTGGATTAGGGGGTGTCCGGATAGCCGGATTATAGCCTTTGGCCGGACTCCTGGACTTTGAAGATACAAGATTGAAGACTTTGTCCCGTGTCCGGATGGGACTTTCCTTGGCGTGGAAGGCAAGCTTGGCGATACGGATATGTAGATCTCCTACCATTGTAACCGACTCTGTGTAACCCTAACCCTATTCAGTGTCTATATAAACCGGAGGGTTTTAGTCCATAGGATGAACAACAATCATACCATAGGCTAGCTTCTAGGGTTTAGACTCTCTGATCTCGTGGTAGATCTACTCTTGTACTACCCATATCATCAATATCAATCAAGCAGGAGTAGAGTTTTACCTCCATCGAGAGGGCCCGGACCTGGGTAAAAACATCGTGTCCCTTGTCTCCTGTTACCATCTGCCTAGACGCACAGTTCGGGACCCCCTACCCGAGATCCGCCGGTTTTGACAATCGACATTGGTGCTTTCATTGAGAGTTCCTATGTGTCGCCATCTTTAGGCCCGATGGCTCCTCCGATCATCAACAACGATGCGCCTGTGGTGAGACTTTCTCCCGGACAGATCTTCGATTCGTGGCTTTGCATCGGGCCAATTCGCTGGCCATCTAGAGCAGATTGAAAGCTATGCCCCGCCATCGTGTCAGATTTGAAGTTTGAACTACACGGCCGACATCCGCGGAGACTTGATCTTCGACGGGTTCGAGCCACAGCCAAGCACGCCAGACCGTCACGAGGGCATGATCTAGCTCTCACAACAAAGGTCTCCGAGGTCCGCATCAGTAGTCCGCCCGACCTTTAGCTCGAGCCGATCGCTACCGACGAGGACGAGTGGCTGGACACCACCTCGTGGGCTGCGATCTCACGGCAATTGATTCAGACACCTACCCCGCCCTTTATAAGATCAGAATTCCAAGGTGCCGGACTCCTCTCCTAACTCCGAGCCTTCCGCTACCGCTAATCGATCTGATTAAAGCGCCGATCATGGAATTCACCGCCATGACATAGCCAAGACTCGCCTTTGGCGACATTCTGAATTCACTAAAGTCTCTCTTTATCAGAGAGCCTCGCCAGATTATGGTCAAGAAGGTTGGGATGCGGACGACGAAGAAAATCAAAGCCCACCCACCACCCACTTCGTAGCCACTCGCCGATGATTTAACCGACATGCTCGACTTGACCAAGACATCGACGGTATGGACGACGATGCAGAGACGATTAAGAACCAGCGCCCACAGGCAATCGGAAGGCCACCTCGCCATACGACATATACATGGTGGACATCCCAAAAGATGGGAATGGCGATGGAACAGCGGAGGATGACCCTCCAAGAAACAGCCTAACCGCCGGCGCCGCCGGGCGCCGCCTAAATCCCGCCACAAAGAAAACGGTGATTCCGCACGGAGACAATAACACCCCTGACAGTGGTCCGAAGACAACCCTCCAAAGAAGATTCAGCGCAGAGGATGGAGAAGCCAGCCTCATGAGAGAGCGGCAGAAAAAGAGGTAGAGGACGATAATTACATGCCTCCTCCAAGATGAGGCAAGCCTCGACGACGACGTAATTGCCGTGCCCGAGGATCCCGGCCAAACAAGAGCGCTTTCAAACGCAGGCTCATGGCCACAACAAGCAGCCTCAAGAAAGCAGCAACAGCTTAGAGCTGACCAAGATTTGCTAGCCGACAGATGGATCAAGTCCTTGCGTCAAGAGTATGAACTCGAGCGCCTCCAAGAGCTACCTAAGACGCAGGCTGCTACCCCGATTAGAGGAGGAAGCACCCAAACCTACATCACCAGGCATGATATGGCTGACCGCCCACCTCGTGGTCATGACAGAGAGGCCTCTCGCCCTCAACTCAAGCCGCACTCGGCGCCACTCAAAAATACAAAGGCGCTGGGAAATGCGCCGCACTGCGAGATATATTGAGGACAAGGCAAGGCAGACAAGATCGATCTATGGATCGCGGGCGCCCTACGACACGTGATTTATAACCGTCACGCCGGATATGGCAATTCCGGTCGGGCCGAACACAGTAGACAAAGCTCATTTGAGCTGCGTCGTGATATAGCCCAATACAGAGGCGCCGCACACCCAATATGCTTCACAGATGAAGTAATGGACCATCAAATCCCCGAGGGTTTCAAACCCGTAAACATTGAATCATACGATGGCACAACAGATCCTGCGGTTTGGATCGAGGACTATCTCCTTCACATCCACATGGCCCATGTGATGATCTACACGCCATCAAATACCTCCCACTCAAGCTTAAAGGACCAGCCCGGCATTGGCTTAACAGCTTGCCGCCAGAGTCAATTGTTTGTTGGGAAGACCTCGAAGCCGCATTCCTCGACAATTTCCAGGGCACATATGTGCACTCACCAGACCATGACCTAAGCCACATAATTCAGCAGCCAGAGGAATCGCCGACAATTCGACACGGTTCCTAACCAAGAAAAATTAAATCGCCGATTTTCCGGATGCCGAGGCCCTTGCAGCCTTCAAACACAACATCCGCGACGAGTGGCTTGCCCGCACCTAGGACAGAAAAGCCAAATCTATGGCAGCCCTCACAACACTCATGACCCGCTTATGCTGGAGAGGACAGCTGGCTAGCTCGCAGAATAACATGATGAAGAGCCCCGTAATTCGGATACCAAGGACAGCAATGGCAGGTCGCTACGCAAGCAAGTTAACAAGCGCCAGATTAACGGCGAAAATGCCGAGGATACAGCAGTCAATGCCGGATTCAGAGGCTCTAAAGCCGCCACGGGAAAAGCCATTTAAAAGAAATACCCGGCCCATCCAATTTGGACCGAATACTCGATCGCCGTGCGTAAACATGGCACTTCAAAAGCCAGCCAATCACACCAACAGGGATTGTTGGGTGTTCAAGCAGGCAGGCAAGTTAAATGCCGAAAACAATGACAAGGGGCTGCATAGCGATGACGAGGAGGAGCCCTGGCCGCCGAAGAATAGAGGACAAAAGGGCTTCCCCCCGCAAGTGCGGACGTGAACATGATATACGCAACCCACATACCCAAAAGGGAGCGGAAGCGCACTAAGGGACGATATGCGATGGAGCCACGCCCCAAAGTTCAACCCATGGTCTTCCCGCCGATCACTTTTGATCAAGGGACCACCCCACTAGCATCCGCCATGGCGGATTCGCCGCATTGGTTCTAGACCCAATCATTGACGGATTTCACCTCACTAGAGTCCTAATGGACGGCGGCAGCAGCCTGAACCTGCTTTATCACGACATAAAGGCGCAAAATGGGCATAGACCCATCAAGGATTAAACCCACGAAGACGACCTTCAAAGGCGCCATACCAGTGTAGAGGCCACCAGACAGTGCTCGCCACACTTGAAGTGGTCTTTGATCCCCGGATAACTTCCGAGCGAGGAGTTAATCTTCGACATAGTCCTGTTCCGCAGCAGTTATCATGCATCGCCGGACGAACCGCATTTGTAAAGTTCAATGCGTGCCGCACCACGCATATCTCAAGCTCAAGATGTCAGTCCTCAAGGAGTCATTATGGTCAATGGAAACACCGAACGCCTTCTTCGGACAGAGGAGCGGCGGCCTCGCGGGCGAAGTACAAAGCAGCCTTTAAGGCAATTCTCGAGTCCGCTATTAAACGCCCGACACCGCTAAGCATGCCCGAGTAACCTACAACAAGACCACCGGCATGTTCCGAGCACGCATAGCAATGCGGCCAAGCCCCAGCCGCGAAATTGCGAACCAGTATTACGCGCATATAATTACGCCTAGAAATACCATGGGCATAGGGAAGGGCACGACCACGATGCCCGCACGCGCTCAACCGCACTGTGGCCCCGATTGTGTCAATCTTTTCTTCTTTCTTTTTACTTTCAGACTCCGCTCACGAAGCCCCGTCCGCATTAGAATCGCCAACACACGATGCAACAGCCAGGGAAGCGTAGCTACGCCGAGTGTCCAGTGGTCTCTATTACGAGCAATATATCTGTTTTACACACCATCCCGCTGCTTACCGCTGGAGGGAGACATGTTAAAAGTCCCGCCCCTTGCTTATCGTGACTACTTGTATCGCTCGCTTCATCGCAGCCCTTTGAATAAACAATATATAGCTTCGCCTATTATTGAATTCCCTTTTTCTATATATATATGTTCATTTATGACATTGTGCAACCGTACACTTTGGTACGGGTAATACACCAGGGGCTTAAGTACCCCATAACATGGTGTGATAAGTCCGAACACTTTCACAAGTGCGGCACCTCAACTTATAGCATTATATGCATCGGTTCAATCATGTCTTGGGTCAATAGTTGGGTTTGCCCGCCCCATGTTTTGGTACCTTACGCCCGCTATATTGGCTAAGGTAGCTGGGAGAACCACCGCGATTGTGCCCTGCTGAGCTGGGTTAAGCACCTCGGTGGAGAAAGCTAAACTGACCGTCATGATAGGGCGAGAGCCGGTCGCTGTTCGAGAGGTTTTCGAGTCCCTAAAGACTTATGCCGCTTAGAGCGAGGAGTCGGCATTGTCCGCCTAGGCGTGATAGCGCCTCAACTCGGTCTTCCGAATACTAGGGGCTTCGCCAAAATTTAAAATTATAGAATTCTATGGCTAAGCGAGAGTGTTCAAGCATTATAGTCCGTTGCCTTGTTCGCTATGCTGAGCGCCCTCAAGGACCCAAGAATGGGAACAAGAGCGCCAAATTATCCCAACACCCCAAAGACTGTGGCATGGGGGCTGAAGCCGACGACTCGCCATCTCTCAAATTTAATACACGGCCGCATGAAGGTAATATTTTAAATTCAGAAGTGTTGCTTAGCGATATGAACAAGTTTTCAGCGACAGATAACAAATGCGAGTCTACTCAAAATTATATCTTTGGAGCATCCATCCGCTATAAGGCAGTGCACCTTCAGACGCCTCATAATACATTTCAGGCTTATGATGCTCCTTCTTCGGTGGTGGTCCGTCCGTCACAAGCTTCTCATTCATCTTGGCCCAAAGGCACCTTAGCAGGGCAAGGCCCCACGGCACCTTCGACATGACGGAGCGCTGATGACTTCAACCCATGGACAAAGGCCCACCACCGCCTCACCAGCCCAAGTAGCTCCTGTGCATGGCTTCCTTAGGCCACATCCAACTATGAGGTTTTCATGGCCTGTTCGCCACCTTATGGAGCTCGACCAGCTGCTTCAACTGGTCGCTTAAGGCACTGGTGTCCGCCTCAAGATGCTGAGACCGTAACACCTTCTCCGCCGAGCTTCCTCCTTGGCTCAAGAGAATGCGGCAAGATCAGCCACACCGCGGGCAGATCTGCGAATGCTCCCGGAGAGCTCCGGATTCGGTAAGTAATAGATAATTCACTTTCACATGCTTGCTTTTCATATAGAATGCCTTACCCGCCGCTATCTTCTTCATCGCCTCAATCTCCGGAGGGATTTTTGGCTTCGCCTTAGCGGCCTTAGCTCTCTCAAGGGTCGAGGCGAGCTCGACTCGAGTCTTTGAGTCACGCCCAAACTCTCCTGTTTTTCACAAGAGCCTCGAGCTCTTGCCGCACCTCCGCCACCCGCGCCTCCTGCTTCTCTCGCTCGGTAGCCTCAAGGGCGGCATTGCTTTCGCCTTGGACAGCGCTTCTTCGTGGTCGCCACCTGCTCGGGGCCCCTGCAATATTCACGTTATTCCTGCCATTTTTGCAAACAGATCTTTAAATACTCCCATAAGGTATTACTTACCTTCCTTGTCCTCGAGCTGCTTTTGGCAAGTCCGAGCTCGTTTCTCGACCGCCGAGGCTCGCTTCAATGCATCAACCTCCGCAGTCAAGGCGTAGAGGTCAAGAGCGCAGCCTGCATTCCCATATTGACATACTTATGTTAGACTCCACAGATATCTTTTAGATCCTCGCCGCTATTTCTTTCCTAACACCAAACCGAGCATCAGGCTACTGCCTATGCGGTAATATTTTTACATATCTTAAACACATACCTCAAAGCCTCGTTAGAAGGTCGACATGTGCTTCACCACCGCTTCTTGGCGGATCGAACTTTTCGATCACCGCACTCATAATAAAGCGGTGCCTCGTCGATGGAAGCGCCGCTAAGCGCCCATCAAATCATCCGTGCCTCCGGTTGGGCGGAGGTCACCGGCGTTCAGTCTTGCCCTTCTTCTGAAGGGGTCGCCATCGGACTCGAACCACCGGTTCTTCTCAGACGGAGTCCAAAGATGCTGGACTTGAAGCCCTTCGGGTTTTATCCCCTTTGAGCCCGGGTTCCGGGAGGTCGCCTTGCGGCGCCTCTAGGGCCACCTCCTCCTAGCTAGGCCCCTTTTGGGACTCCACCCCGGCGTCATCCGCGGCGGGAGGAGACGAGGCGGTCAGAAGTGAGGTGCTATTCACCTCCGACGAATCCAGGAGCCGCCGACGACCGTCGAGCCCGGCCCTTGGGCGCTGCACGGTTATACTTGGCATTAGAAGATGTTGTGCGACAAATGGAACGCCATGAGTTATTCTGGTGTCCGGACACTTCCGATTTCGCCAGGGGCTTGGTCCTTGGTGCCCACCCCTCTTCGCCATCGTCGGCATTGGCGGTGTAGTCTGGAGGAAGGGTCCTTCCTTCTGACCTCCGCCTCCCCGCTGAGGCGGCCTTTTTTTTCTCTCTCTCACCGGGAGAGGCCTCTTTTTCCTCCTCCTCGTCTCCGTGGGGGGAGTCCGCCTCAGAGTCATCGGACGATGAGTCCGATAGCACCTGGCGCCGGGAACTCCTTCGAATTCCCGTGGCCTTCTTCTCCGTCACCACGTGAGGTGCCGGAACCAGCAGCCCCGTCAATCAGGCGTCCGCTGGGTCTTCTGGCAAGGGAGCCGGATAGTCAACCTGTCCGGACATCTTCAGCCAATCCTATCAAAGGTGAGGGAGTTTTAGATCCCGCAAAGAGTCAAACTATGAAAAAGAGTCTCGTAAAGGGTAAAATAACTTACCTTGCTGGCTTGATACTGCGAGCTGAATCCGCGATCTTCGGTAGCGGATGCGGAGCTTCGCGCCTTGAACAAAGACCTTCCGCATCTTCGCACGTAGTGTCAAGAGCCGCTCAAGGTTCGGCGCTATGCCGGATCAAACTCCCACAAGTTGAAGGCCCGTTGTGGCATGGGAGAATCCGCGGATGAGCATCACTGGATTACGCTGACAAGCTTGAGATTCTTGTCCACCAGGTTTCGGACGCAGGTTTGCAGTCCGTCAGCTCTTCCAAATTACCCCACGCCAGCCCGCTCTTTCCATGAGGTGAGCCGTAGGAAGCCAGATCAGAATTGGGGCCGCCACCATTGAGAGTCGCGTGGCTCGGTGATGTAGAACCACCCCGATTGCCACCCCTTTATGGTCTCCACAAAGGAGCCTCGAGCCATAGGACGCTGGGCCATCTTGCCCACCATGGCACCTCCAAGACTCGCTTGGCGGCCGCCCACTACCTTCGGCTTGACATCGAAGGTCTTCAGCCATAAGTCAAGTGGGGCTGGATGCAGAGGAAGGCTCGCATTACCCATTTATAAACGCCGAGATGTTGAGGATGAAATTGGGCCAGATCGTGGAAATCTAGGCCGTAGTAGAACATGAGCCCCTGGACGAATGGGTGAAGTGGAAACCCTAGTCCGCTGGAGGAAGTGGGGAGGAACACCACCTCTCATGGGCCTGGGGTGGGATGAGCTGCCCTTGTTGGGGAGCCTATGTGCGATGTCACGACAAGTATCCGCCTTTCACAGCTTTTTGATGTGCCCTCCATGACGGAGGAGGCCATCCACTTGCCTCCCGCCTCCCGACATAGTTGGAGAAGGTTGAGGTGGGATGTGCGGACTTGGGCGCTGGAGCTCGAGTGCATGTAAATGGATAAGCAAAGGAGGAAGAAGGCGCTGTGAAAAAGTGGATCCTTATCCCTTATATGGACGGACAAAGCTATGCGCGCCCCACCGCCCGATAAAACTCGCTATCTCCCAAGCGCCATAATCAATGGCGCGTTGGGTTACCCATGCCCGTATTGATGAGAATCCTGAATAAGGGGACACGATCTCGCTTTGACAAGACATGCCAAGGAAACCGCCTCGCTAAACGCTACTGAGGTGGGACAAGAAAACGATTCAATAAAGGCTTGGCCGTGGTGTGATGTCACGCCACGGAATACGCCAGCAGATTGAACTTGTGTAAATGTTATTCTCTCTACGGTGGTATGTGGAACTTATTTTGCAGAGCCGAACACTATCCTTGTGTTCAAAATCTTCTATGAAGTATTCGGAGGAGGAACCCGCCTTGCAATGCCGAAGACAATATGTGCGCCGGACTCGTCGTCATTGAAGCCTGGTTCAGGGGCTACTGAGGGAGTCCTGGATTAGGGGGTGTCCGGATAGCCGGATTATAGCCTTTGGCCGGACTCCTGGACTTTGAAGATACAAGATTGAAGACTTCGTCCCGTGTCCGGGTGGGACTTTCCTTGGCGTGGAAGGCAAGCTTGGCGATACGGATATGTAGATCTCCTACCATTGTAACCGACTCTATGTAACCCTAACCCTATTCGATGTCTATATAAACCGGAGGGTTTTAGTCCGAGGATCTAACAACAATCATACCATAGGCTAGCTTCTAGGTTTAGCCTCTCCGATCTCGTGGTAGATCTACTCTTGTACTACCCATATCATCAATATCACCAAGCAGGAGTAGGGTTTACCTCCATCGAGAGGGCCCAACCTGGGTAAAAACATCGTGTCCCTTGTCTCCTGTTACCATCCGCCTAGATGCACAGCTCGGGACCCCTAACCGAGATCCGCCAGTTTTGACACCGACAATCATGTTTATATGAAGATCCCGCTTTTTATAATGAAATCCTTCATGCTTATATGAAATCAGTCCGTGTTTGCACGTAATTTCATCTAGTTGGTTAGAGTTGTGAAATGTATGATACCGGCGCTTGATGTCGCTTCTCCGCGGAAGGAAGCGGAGGAAATTTGTCGGCCGCCGTTGGAGATGCTCTTATGTTGAAATAATAGAGTGACATCCAATCCATTTGAGTTAATTATGTGTATGATTGTCCCTCTATAAAAGTTAATTGCATGTACAAAGGTACACGTGACTTGCGGTGGTGGCTACAGCTTCATACGTAAAGTTAAAAAGAAACAAGTCCATCCTTAATCTTGTATTCTAAGTACTCTGTGGGTTCCACTCGTCAAGACAGAGCAAAAGAAGTATATATTAAATAAGTAATATATAATATAAAAATCTAAAGTTAAAGACAGAATTCAACTCATGTCATCACGCTATGAGCATCCGCGCTAACCAGTCCAAAGACATTTTGTTGTAGACCATGCCGAGATATATCTCCATGTTCATTTATATTCCATCTATTTTAAATATTTGTCTTTTTAGATTTCAAATGGACTACCACATACTAATGTGTATGTAGACATATTTTAGAGTGTAGATTCACTCATTTTGCTCCATATGTAGTCACTTGTTGAAATCTCTAAAAAGACAAATATTTAGGAACAGAGGGAGTAGAAATTAGAGTTGGTGATGATGGTGCGCGTGCCATCCTGCAATATAGGCCGTCGGATTTATATCTAACGGATAGGAAGAAAACTATGGCAATTTTGCAAAAATATACCCACACCCCTCTCCACGTTCGCAAATACGGCCTTCCCTCGTTCATCCTTTTCTCTCACAAGATAAACTACTCATACAAATGCATCTTGATGTTCCATGCTATGCACGGGCATCTAGCTAGTTTCTTTTAAAATAGTTACTGCGATAATTGGGTTGAAGTGATATATTTTATGTCTGCCCCGAATGATTTCAGATTCACTAGTAGTAACAAAGAAAAGGTTGCCTTGTTAATTAACAGAAAACAGGGTGAAAACTATCACATGAGGCTAGTAAAAACGAGGCACACCGGGTTCAGTGTCATCGTCACTACAGCTATGCGCGTGCGAGAAGTCTACATATCGAGGGGGCTACTGAGTGAGGCACAGAGACACAATGTTCAAGAGAGAAACCAATTGACAGATTACGGTCAGATCGAGTTGTCACCCTTCTGTTGTCATTGTTGGGGTGGGGATGGGAGGAGAGAAAGACGACGAGAGTGTGCGGTAGGCACAGAGGCACAACTAGCGAGTGTGTGTGTATGTGTGTGTGTGTTTGAAAGAGGAGTAGATAGATTACTATCAAGATCGAGGTGCCGCCCTACTCCTTCAGTGTCGGGTAGTGTGTGTGTGTGTGTGTGTTTGAGAGAGAAGCCAGTCGATAGATTAGTATCAAGATCGAGGTGTCACCCTACTCCATCGGTGTTGGGAAGTGTGTGTGTGTGGTTGTGTGGGTGTGGGTGTGTGTGTCGGGGGGGTAGTGACACTTACATATCCCTACTCTTATAAAAAACAGAGTTGGTGATGATGGTGTTCCTGCCATCCTGCAATATAGGCCATCCGATTTATATCCGACGGATAGGAAGGAAACTGTGGCAATTTTGCAAAAAGATACCCACACCCCTCTCCGCATTTGCAAATAAGGCATTCCCTCGTTCATCCTTTTCTCCCACAAGATAAGCTACTCATACAAATGCATCTTGATGTTCGGTGCAACGTATGGGCATCTTGCTAGTAGGGAGAAGGAGTTTGTGTGACACATATCTAGCTATATTAAGGGATAGGTAGATAGCATTTGTGCGAGGCATACTTAAAGCATCACGAAGATAAACAAAATTGTGTGCATGCAATTGCCGAAAAAAATGAAGCGAGAAACAATGTGTATGTGCGTGCGGACGCGCGCGCGCGTGTGTGTGTGAGAGAGAGGAGGAGAGAGAGAGAGAGAGAGAGAGAGTAGTGACCCGACCCGAATGGATCAAGTCTCTGTGCTTTCGTGTCATCTCTGGATCGGTATGCTGACACACACAGTACTCGAAGGATTTATAACAGAGGTAAATCACATGTATAAAGTAACGTAAATACTATTACCTCAATCCAAATATAGCGGAAGCAACAAGGTTGTGGATTCCCATCAACACCAACGCAAAGTTGAGTATAGGAAATCGTAACCCTAACGTATCACTTACTGTCGTTCTAAAAGTCTCGCAACATGAAAAGTTGCAGCCCGAAACGGGTCAAGACATGGAATATGCTGGCAATGTAACACATAGAGAGTAATGAAAGAATAAGCTATACTACATGCATATATGGCTGGTGGAAAGCTCTATGGTTACAGTTTTTGTAAAAGCCAATTTTTCCCTCATGCAAAGGAATACATTTATTTAACTATCATGGTGGTTGTTAAACATTGAGAATGGTTGACAGCATTCTCAATCCCAACTAAAAGTACTCATTAAACCCAAATAAATTATATTAAGTAACGTGATGAGATCAATAGGATAATCCAAGAACTAGTTACTCAAAATTGTCCATAACCGGGGACACGGCTAATCATGATTAGTTCATACACTCTGGAGAGGTTTGCGCACTTTTCCCCACAAGACTCGATCGCCTCCGTTTGGTTTCTCGCACTACATGGTGTTTGAGAGACGGATGACCGAGACATAGTCTTTCGTGCGTTTGCACCTTACGATGGGTAGACCGTACTCACCTACAACCCCTACATCAGCTAGTCTACCACCGTAAGAGTTCACACGACTTAATCAACTATGCCAGAGCCCATAATGGCTTGTGGCTGCACACGAAGTTACTAGTTTGAATAATCTCATGATCCCTTTGAGCCTGGGTGGCGGTCCAAGAAAACAGGCAAGTCCTCGATGGAAACCAGTGTGCCTCAATCCACCCAGATGTGTGTTTAAGTTGCCACCTTAAATAAACCATTAATTTAACAATCTCACATCCGTCATGGAATACACTCACCCAATCCACGCCTACTAGCATAGCATAGCATAATAAGCAAACGAGAAGTAACTCCCAAGGTTTCATAAGTAAAACAGGTAATAGGTACTACCTCAACTACTTCCCATCCCACAATTTAATTAGATCCTAATCATGCAAGTGTTTGAGGATTGATCTAATGCAAAAAAACTGGGTATGAGAAAGTATGATCAAAGTGTTACTTGCCTGCAAAGTTGATGAAGATGATTCGCACTCAAAACTCTTGATAGATCTACTCGTCACACTCCGGTCAATCTATCGTAATCAAGCAATAGTAACCACACATAAGCAATCACTCAAAAGATCCGAAAGAACAAAGAAAACGATTCGGAAAACATCAAAACCAAGCAAATAACTCTTGCAACATAAAACAATTTCTAACAGTACCAAAATTATGTGAATTTGGCCTTATCAGAAAGTTTAGGTCAAGAGCTTTAATTTGCAAAAAGAATCAACTAAATCGGAGTTACGAAACTCAAGTTATGATCAAACGAAGTTTGAATTCAAATCTGATCTAATTCAAATTTTAAAATTTCAAAAACATGTTTGAGTTGGATTACTGGATAGAGGAGATCATAACGAAGACGTGGGCGTTGGTTTCGTCTAATTCCGGCTAACGAGCAAAAAGTTATAGTCGTTTGAAAACCAGGGGCTAATCTGTAAAGAAAAATCTTCACGGATGGGTCCCTGGCCGAAATTAAAAATAAAAAGAAAAATCTATCGAGCGAACACTTGCTACAGAACCTAAACCGGCGAAAACCGTTCGCTAAGGAGATCTAAACAGGTGAACGCTCGCTTTTTAACAAAACCAAATAAAACCGTTCTAATCTAGGGTTTTAAAAAAATCGAAGTTAAAAGAAAACGGGTCGGTTTTTCATGGGTTGTACCGGTTCGGGAGAGGGAAAACCGGCGGCGGCGGTGGCGGTCAACTCCGCGAGTCCGGCGTGGTTGCCGGCGATGCTCCGGGGTCTCCGAATGCGCGGCGAGGGGCGGACGGCGGCGGCGATGGCGCGGGCGGCGGTGGTCGGAGGTGAGGTCGGCGGCGGCCGAGAGCGAGGCGGGCGGCGGCGGTGGCTTTCAACGGCGGCGGCGGATCTGGTGAGGGGCGGCGGCGGCGGCGAAAACGAGGAGAGGGACGGGGTCGGGGATTTATAAGAGGGGGGGGACGACGGCAGCCTTGGGGAAGGGGGCACGGAGAGGCGGCGGAGGAGTCCGCCTCCGGGACGGTGGCGGCGGCCGTGGTCGCCGGGACTCCGCCCCGAGCTCGGGACGAGGCGCGCGCGGCATTGGGCCGGCTGGGCCGTGGCCTGGTGAGCTGGGCCGGCCCGGTCCGGTCGGTCCAGAGATTTGTTTTTAAATAAATTTTCAGAAAATAAAACCAAAATAAATAAAAATATGCTATAGACATATAATATATCAAAATTTTCAGAAAAAGATTTCCTACAAGATGAAAATTATTCTAGCTTCAAATAAAATACACACAAATTTAAATAAAGCAAAGAGTGCTTCTGGTCCAATAAAATCCAACAAAAATCATTTTAAAAATACCAAAATGAATTCAAATTTATTTCTCTCCATTTTTCTGATGTAGGGAATCATGTTACCCTATTTTCCATATATTTTATTTTTGGAGAAAATAATTTGAATAAAACTCAAATAACTCCAAATTGAAAATAAATTCAAAAGAACTTTGAATTTAATTCTTTGAAACTCCCAACTCGTATTTCATATGTTTTGAAGAAGTCATTTTATCTTCGCTCGTGAAAATCATTGAGTTGCATAAAGTTTCAGAATTGGAAATATTCTCAAATGGAATTCAAATATTTTCAACACCCCTTGTCATTTAAATAAATGGAAGAAGTCATGTCATCTTCTCTCCAGGGTTTTTGTGATGAAAAGAATTTGAATTCTCGAAGATCATAAAAGAAAAATTAAAGTTTGGGAAAGTCCTTTTATTCCCTCTCATTTAACTTTCAAAAAGTCTCGAATTTCACTCAATCAATCACACAACAATCAAGCAACAATCAAAACTATCTATTTGTTTATGACATTCCAAAATTTAGAATTTTGGGATGTTACAGAGAGAGAGCGAAATCTCAAAACAAAAGGTGCTCTTCTGGAATCCCATTGTATGTATTCATATGGTTCCGGAACTCGAGTTAACCTTAGGCATATGTGTGAGAGACATTATTATACTTTGAGACATCAGTGGCTGTGGGTGGGCGGAATTAAAGGGGTGGGCGTGTTCGACAGAGAGAGCGTGTGTTTCGTGTGAGAGACTTGTAGGACGGGTAGAAAGACTAATTCTAACCTTGACGGAGGGAGAGAAATACACGAAAAGCTGCGTGTGTGATTCCGATGCCCACAGTGGAAATGAGATATGTATGCGTGTGAGAGAGATTGCACAATTCATTCACGATCACTATCTAGTGATCGTGGACGCAAGGCCGCCGAACATAAATCAATATCTACTTCGTATCGTGGCCAAAGGTATAATATCGATTCAACGCTATAAATATTGGACACTCACATATCATATTTTTCTATTTAAATAAACCTTTTCAGCCAGTGCATGCCAAAGTTACGTTGATGTTTCTTCAAACAACCAATGTAGCTATCGTACATGCACCATTGTTACTCTTGCATTCAAAATCATTAGTCTTGGATGATTTAAGGTTCTATTATGAAGTAATATATGTAATATTCATGTATGAATTCAACGGGTACGCAATTTATGAAATGGAGGCTATGTAATCATATGAGGTAACACTTTTAAGTAGTGGACTACAATATCCATTTCTTTTTGTGTGCCTCTACACTAACACGTCAATGCATTATGTTTAAAGTAAATAACCAATTGCACTAAATTATCAATTTACACGAGAAATACATAGGCTGAGCGTTTGATCCCTTTTTTTTGTGAACACGCCACTACACCCGTACGATTGGCCGCGCCATGTGAACGCCCAAGTTATCGTGCATCATCCCAAGTTATTGTCTTTTTCCGGGTGGACTTCACACCAGCTTATTAATCACGACGCTGCGTGCCCATGTACACAGCCTCAAGATGACCTCCCGCTAGCACGGTCCAAAATTAGTTGAAACTGGATACGAACGACCTCATGGCGACAAAATCTCCGCCTCCTTCTAAAATTTCCGCCACCTTAGTCTATAGCATGCTAAATTCTATTGTCCTTGGTGCATAGAGACCAACAGCTACAATACCGCCTCATCTACATAATTGGTCGGGCTGCTTTGGTAACTTTTGGTTCCCCACCACACGGCACCCCATTTCTCTCCCTTCCCAAAAAACAACTAACTCCACAAAGACCAGAGCATCTCACATCACGCCGTCCGCATTTCATCGGCCTTTCTCCCTCCCTCTCGAAACCCTAGATCGCTCATCCACCGCGCATTGAGCCCATTCATCGCCAAGAAGCGCCCACCTCGCCGGATCTGCTCAAGGGCCGCATCTACCCTCCCACCTTCCCTAGAAACAAGTAGACTGCTCATCCACCACTATACCACAGCCCATTCAAGTGTCGGCCTTGTCCACGGCACCGATCTCCTTCGCCGTATTTCGCAAACCAGCAGCGATCTCAAGGGGCTCATTCAGATTCCCACCGGAGACGCTTCATCCACACCCCCGGAGCCGCCCCACCGATGCCCCGCCGACGGACTCGATCCTCTTCGCGACAGCTTCCTCAACCCTACCGGAGCCACTTCACCGACACCATCGTCAATCCCACCGGAGTAGCTTCGCCTATACCATTTTCAACCCTATCGGGGCCGCTTTGCCAACTCACAAGTCCACAGCCTCAGATCCGCTTCCTCGCACCCTCATCCAACCTACCGGAGCAGCTTCTGACGCCCCATCCACGGCCGCAGATCCGCATCGTCGGCACCATCCTTAACCCAACCACCGGAGCAGCTTCACCTACGCCCTCGTCCACGGCCACAGATCCGCTTCGCCCACACCGTAGTCCACCGTACCAGAGCCGCTCCACAAACACCCTACTCAACGGTTCTAGATCTCCTTATCGACCCGACAGCCAACAAGAACGCCATCACCCTTGACGCTTCTAACCTGATTCCCACTGTTCGGCAAGATGCCAAGCACCGCCACGCCTAGGTACTTGTCACCTTTAAACCCGCCCAAAGATCACCGCTCGATGTACTTAAATGTACTAACAGGTCGTTGTTACCTATTATGCAGCTGGCAAAAACTACAAGGACGATGTTTCTTCTGGATCTAATAGTTTGGCCAACCAAGATCCTAGACCGAGGCATTGCTATGATCTTGTAAGCGCTCTCTCTCTTGTATTGTTTTGTGCCCGCCAAAATGCTTTGCTAGGATTTTCACCAAGAATCCCTTTGTGCGCATAATGATTTCTACTACTGGCTGCTAAATTAGATATGTAGATGTCATACATGATACTACCTCGCACTGCTCCTAAATATAAGTCTTTCTAGAGATTCCACTATAGCTACATACGGAGCAAAATGAGTGAATCTACACTCAAAAATGCATCTATATACATCTGTATGTGGTCCATACTAGAATCTATACATAGACATATATTTAGGAACAGAGGCAGTACATTACACAAAATCGTAGGTGGCATGTAGGAATTCCAGTGCACTACATTAGGCTCCCTCTCCAGCACACACAGTTATGGCTAGTTTATGCTACGCACACAATCATTAATTGGTGGTTTAAATATGCGCAAAGGATATGCAATGTATTATCATGTAGAGATGTCTAAAATTAGCCGTGTCAACTTGCAGATAGGGTTACACAATGGAAAAGTACAAGATGTATGTGGCAATTTCATGGAACATCACAAAAAAAGGAGAGCCAATGGTGAGCCTATATAGTGTGCTATGGTACGTCACTCCTCCATTGCAATCATCGTGACATGTTATTTGTATGTAAGTTCTATTGGTCAAGTTTCTTAGGGACAGTTGTTGCTAGTTATCCTAAGAAAATAAGCACATGTTAATATAAGCTCCATGTAATAAGCCAACCAGTTCTTTTCATTGCGTTTTCAGCTTATCTTTGGTATGATCAGTGAAAAGTCTAGATTGCATTATATTTTTTCATTTTGCTGCCCATATGAAAATTAATTTGACTTGCAAACATCACAAATTGAACCCAAAGCAGAATTAATATGATAGGAAAACAGACCATCACTATTTGCTCAAAATGCAAATACAAAGATACCATCTACTTGGCACAATCTACTTTGGTCAATGTTTTCCATAGAGATCGAATTGCCTAATTTAAACGAAGAACACATGACCCACATTTAAATGAAGAACAATTATTTATTGAAATTCGATGGTCCAAGTGGCTGGTTATTATCATATAGCAGCACCACCTAAAAGCATCATATAGCAGCAGCAGCTCATAGTAACTCATCATACAGCAGCAACAGCTATGTGCAATTCATCATATAGCAGCAGCAGGAGCAGCTCATAGCAATTCATCATATAGCAGCAGCGGGAGCAGCTCATAGCAATTCATCATATAGCAGCAGCAGGAGCAGCTCATAGCAATTCATCATATAGCATCAGCAGGAGCAGCTCATAGCAATTCATCATATAGCAGCAGCAGAAGCAGCTTATAACAACTCATCATATAGCAGGAGCAGCTCATAGCAATTCATCATATAGCAGTAGCAGCAACTCATATCAATTCATCATATAGCAGCAGCAGCTCATAGCAATTCATCATATAGCAGCAGCAGGAGCAACTCATAGCAATGCATCATATAGCAGCAGCAGAAGCAGCTCATAGCAATTCATCGTATAGTGGATCAGAATGAAAATTTGGCAACAAATCAGAGGAGATCCTCACCTTGTTGGATGAGCTCATCCTTCAACAACACCTCAAGGCCACGGCCTGGGAGGTGGGGAGGGGCAATAATATGCAAGCGGGCAGGGCAATGAACGCTTGCGTGTTTGTTTTTACTTGAGGGTGAGGTGTGACGCGGGTGAGGGAGTCCTGGACTAAGGGTTCCTCGGGCGTCCGACCTGTTATTCATTGGGCCGGACTGATGGGCTGAGAAGACATGAAGGCCGAAGACTGTACCCGTGTCCGGATTGGGCTCTACTTGGCGTGGAGGCCAAGCTTGGCGACCGACTATGAAGATTCCTTCTTATGTAACCGACTCCATGTAACCCTAGATTCCCCCCGGTGTTTATATAAACCGGAAGGTTAGTCCGGAAAGCATACACATTACCATAGTCATACAGGCTAGACTTCTAGGGTTTAGCCATTAAGATCTCGTGGTAGATCAACTCTTGTAATACTCATATTCATCAAGATCAATCAAGCAAGAAGTAGGGTATTACCTCCATAGAGAGGGCCCGAACCTGGGTAAACATCGTGTCCCCCGTCCCCTGTTACCATCGATCCTAGACGCATAGTTCGGGACCCCCTACCCGAGATCCGCCGGTTTTGACACCGACATTGGTGCTTTCATTGAGAGTTCCACTGTGCCGTTGACAAAAGGTTCGATTTCCCCTTCAATCGTCCATAGTGATGTTGTCCAAGGAGAAACCTTCCTCCCGGGACAGATTTTCGTATTCGGCGGCTTCATACTGCGGGCCAACTCGCTTGGCCATCTGGAGCAGATCGATAGCTATGCCCCTGGCCATCAGGTCAGATTTGGAAGCTTGAACTATGTCACGGATATCCGTGGAGACTTGGTCTTCAATGGATTCGAGACCGCGGCGATCGCTCCCCCTTGCTCCGTTGAACATGACTTAAATTTGTCATCGGACCAGATTCAGGAGATGGTTCCTGTAACTGCTACGGCCGTAGGTCCGGAGCAGATTGCACCATCCGAAGCCACGGAGTCCGCGGCATCGGATCCACACACAGACTCAACACCAGGGAATATTTGCATCAAGGAACTCCGGACTCGTCTCCGGTTATAAGTTTCGGACCATGTACGCCTGCGGACACCGAGCTGGATCGGTTATCGATTTTCAAATTCAGCGCCGCAAATATCTTCCAGCACTCGCCTTTGGGTGATGTGCTAAACTCTTTAAAGAATTTGTCCTTGGAGAAGGATTCACATCCGAACTATGTTCGGTTCGAGCCAGAGGCTGATAATGGAGAATTTCGCTTCCCACCCGCCACCCACTTCATAGCCGTTGTCGAGGACTTAACCGACATGCCCGCTTCAGGCTCCGAAGACATTGACGGTATAGACGACGATGCCGATAAGGAGCAAGGCCAAGACCCGCCAGTCAGCGGGCGTGGGACGGTCACCCCTTCATATGACGTGTACATGGTCGATACACTTAAAAAGCCTAGCGGCAATAACAAAGGAGATACAGTTGAGAATAAACCTCCTGAGACACAGTCTAAGTACCGGCGCCCTAAACACCGCTCCAAGTCACATCACAACAACGCTGGCACAAGAGAAAACAGTACTCCGGACGATGCCGAAAACAATGAAGACCCTGTTGGAGCAAGATCCGAACAGGAGGAACAGGAAAACGGGCAAGCCAGCCCCGATGAACAGGCCTCGCCCAGCGATAGTTCAGAAGACGACAACTACCTTCCACTCTCCGAAGATGAGGTAAGCCTCGGCGACGAAGACTTCATCGTACCTGAAGAGCCCCTCGAGCAGGAGCGCTTCAAGCGCAAGCTGATAGCTACGGCAAAGAGCTTGAAAAAGAAGCAGCAGCAGCTTCAAGCTGACCAAGACCTACTCAATGACAGATGGACCGAAGTCCTGGTCACCTAAGAATACGGCCTTAGTGGCCTAGCCAAAAGCCACCCAGAGCACAGATTGCTATACCAGTCTGATGACGGGGCGTTGGAGGCCCTACCATTGTCACACAATGCGGCAGGTCGCCGACAACTCTGTCTGATAAAGAGGCAACTCAAGCCGAACACCAGACTACCCCACCTCGCCGTAAAAGCAGGAACAACGCAGGTCACGATTACCCAGATGACCTGCAGAGGGACTTGGACAATAGAGCAGGCTATGCAAGACCGATCTATGGATCGTGAAAGCATGCTTCAACACACGACGATGGCTACCTATTCGGACGTATCAAACCTCGCCATGCCCGAGCCGAAAACCGCAAAGGGACTCCTTCGGAGTTACTTTGCAGTGTGGCCCAACATAGAGGCACCGCACACCCACTTTGCTTCACTAATGAAGTAATGGATCATGAATTCCCCGAAGGATTCAAACCCATCAATATTGAATCGTACGACGGGACAACCGATCCCATGGTATGGATAGAAGATTTCATCCTCCACATCCATATGACCCATGGGGACGACCTCCATGCCATTAAATACCTCCCACTAAAGCTAAAAGGGCCAGCTCGGCACTGGTTAAACAGCCTGCCTGAAAATTCCATAGGCAGCTAGGAGGACTTGGAAGAGGCCTTCCTCGATAACTTCCGAGGAACATATGTCCGGCCATCGGATGCCGATGACCTAAGTCACATTGTCTAGCAGCCCGGAGAGTCGGCAAGGAAGCTCTGGACTCGGTTCTTAGTCAAAAAGAACCAAATCATCGACTGTCCGGACGCGGAAGCCCTGGCGGCTTTATTACGATGTCCGGACGAATGGCTTGCACACCACCTCGCCAAGAAGGACCTAAATCCATGACAACCCTCATCGCTCGATGACCCGCTTTGCGCTGGAGAAGACAGCTGGCTCGCCAGAAGCAACAGCGCCAAATGACCCGCACTTCGAAATCCGAGACGGCAACGGCAAGCCACGACGAAGCAAATACAACAGTCGCAATGACAACGAAAGATCACGCGACACAGCGGTCAACGCCGGATTCAGCAATTCCAAGCTCGGCCAACGGAAGAAGCCATTCAAGGCGAAACGAGACGAACCATCCAACCTAGACAGGATATTGGACTGACCCTGCCAGATTCACGACCACCCCAATAAACCAGCTAATCATACTAACAGAAACTGCTGGGTCTTTAAACAGGCCGGCAAGCTCAACACCGAACACAAGGGGAGGAGGCCGCCAGGCGACATGGATGACGGAGAGGTTCACCAACGAAATATCGGGGGTCAGAAGCAATTTCCACCCGAGGATCAATAACTCCTAGAACGGAAATAGCAACCCGGCTTCCGCCGCCCACTCCGTACACCTACAAAGTTTGTACCGTGCATACATCATTACGCACTCAAGATACCATGGGCATCGGCGGAAGCACAATACGGACAAGCCTGCAAGCACTCTAGTAACTTTCTTTTTTATTATTATTTATTTTATTTTTATTTCTTCCTTCGCTATCCTTTAAAAATAGGTAACGAACAAGATAAACATCTAAAAACTGGCTCTATAGGAGTCCGGATCCGTACACTCACCTAAGGGGCTGTCTCCGTCAAGGATTCCCCCCGCCAAGGACTGGCGGCGCATGAAAGTGCGTTATATCGACTAGAGGGGGGTGAATAGGCGATTTTTATGAATTCTTCACTGAGGAATTTGTAGGTGAGGAAATTCCTTAGCGAAGAACTACTTGCAGCGGAATAAGTACTCAAAAGTAAACATGGCAGAACACAAGCATGGTCATCATGATGAAATGAAGACAAGCACAGAGTACTGAAAGCGTAAACACAGGATAGCACAGGATGAAGACAAACAGACTGAAGAACTTGAACTTGGGAAATAGTGAAAGTCTTCAGTCAAATTCTTCAAACACATATATGAATAAGCACACAACACAGTTATGAGGAAATGAAAGAGTTGAGAAATAGAACCAGTTGGCTTGGTGAAGATAATGATTTGGTAGACCAGTTCCAACTGCTGTCTTAGTTGTACATCTGGTTGGAGCGGCTAGGTATTTAAACCTGAGGACACACAGTCCCGGACACACAGTCCTCACCATATTCTCCTTGAGCTAAGGTCACACAGACCTCGCCCAATCACTCGTGGTAAGTCTTCAGGTGACTTCCGAACCTTCACAAACTCGGTTACTCGGCGATCCACAATTTCTCTTGGATGCTCTAGACCATGACGCCTAACCGTCTGGAAGAAGCACAGTCTTCAAAGGTAACATGCGTCGGATCCACACAGGATCAATCTCTTCAGTGATGCTCAATCACTTTGGGTTTGTAGGTGTTTGGGTTTTTCCTCACTTGATGATTTTCACTCAAAGTCCTCGGAGGATGGGATGCTCTCAAATGACAAGTGTCAGTTTCTCTCGGAGCAGCCAACCAGCTAGTGTTTGTAGGGGGCGGCTATTTATAGCCTAGGGAGCAGCCTGACATGATAAGACATAAATGCCCTTCAATGATATGACCGTTAGGTGGGTAGATATTTTGGGACAGCTGCATAGCACAAGAACGGTCGGAAATTTGAGTATAAAATTCTCGTATCATGTTCTCATCGTAGTCAATCCAAGACAAGCGAATTCCTAACTCCTCGCTAGAATAAATTCTCAATACTGTAAGAACTTCCTCTCACATCAAGAAATTGATCGAATCAGTATGAGATTTCCAATGGCTTCACTCAAGGGATTGGTAGGTGTAGGATTTTGAGTTGAGCATCACTTGAAATTTTTCCTTAGTATTTCATCGACCCCTTTAACAAGACGGTGTTTTATGACTCAAGAAAGAGAAAATGAAACTACAAAACAAAAGTCTTCATGCTTCATGTTCCTCAAATGAATACCAAGTCTTCAAGGTCACGCCAATTTCTTCACTTTCAAAGTCTTCAGAAAGTCTTCAGAAATCCAAAGTCTTCAGTCGAAGAACTTCATTTTTAGGGGTCGACTTTCTCTGTAAATATAAAATTCCTCATAGACTTATAGACCTGTGTACACTCATAAACACATTAGTCCCTTAACCTATAAGTCTACCAAAATCACTAAGGGGCTCTAGATGCACTTACAATCTCCCCCTTTTTGGTGATTGATGACAATATAGGTTAAGTTTTCAACGGGGATAAACATATGAAGTGTAAATACGGATATTGAGGAATTTTATTGCAAGATAGAGAAGAACTCCACCTGAAGATGTGCATAGTGAGGAATTTGCTTTTGAAGCAATGCACACTTGAAGAGTAGAATCATGGAGATCTCCCCCTATATCTTGTAATTGATACACGCATTTGACATATAATATGAATAATTTGAAATGCATGATGAAATATGGTGACTGATGTAATTCAACATGCGTGCATAAACACTAATGAGGAATAAGCATGCAGAAAAACTACAACAAAAGTATCAGGTCACCATAGAGTTTAAGTTTACAACTCGATCCAGCAAAGTCATCAGAAGAACGAGAGTTGTAACTTAGCAAAAAAACGCCCATATAAGATAGACCCGCTTGAAGACTAACTCAAATTTCTTCCCCTTTGTCATCGAATGACCAAAAGGATCGAAAATGAGGACTAACGCCCCTGAAGAATATCAAGTTGATGGAGGAGCGCCAGCATTGTTGGGGTCGTTTGTTGTTGTAGGGCCTGTCGCAGTGTCGTCCAAGTCTTCATGCTCATCGGTGTCGCGCGATGAAGAACAGGAGCTGGTCACCAAGAAAGGAACCTTGACCTTCTTGTATTTCGTCGGTGGAGGTGCAGACCAGTCAAAGTCTTCCTTGAGACCCATATTCTTCAGTTTGTCTTCGCTATAGATGTGAGACAGAACAGCCCAGGTGCGACCAAAGACTTCATGGAGGTAGTAATGTTTTTCTTCACTGCATTATGTGTAGCAGTCAAGTTGTGAAGAATTGAACCAAACTGGCGCTTAACCCATTTATGGTTTCGATCCACCTTCTGGTGAAGACTTAGCAGAAGCTCACGGTCAGTCATCACACAAGGAGCAGGAGCTTGAGGATTTGGCTTGGAGGCATGGGCAGCAGAATCATGAGTGGCAGAGTCATCATTGGTGGAATAAGATGCAGCCTTGCAAAATTGACCATCAATGGATGAATGCCTTCATCTATAACAGCTGGTGCCTTGCCCTTTTCGTCAGCTGAGGAATAGGTCCACTTGAGAACTTCAATTGGGGGCAAGTAGCTGAGGTGATTCTGAAAGTCAGCCTTGTAGTTGAGTGAAGACCTTGTTCTAAGGAATCTCATGATCCAGGGAGCATAAGGCTTTAGCTCAAACGGAGAAAGTGCAACATTTGCCAGAGTCCTCATGAAGAAATTGTGATAATTGACAGGAATGCCATGAATGGTGTTGAATACTAGATTCTTCATGATGCCAACAATTTCTCATCGATGAGTCGTGGCCTTTGATTGACTCATAGTCTTCGCCGTAATGCGATAGACTGTCCTTGGTACATATTGCAATTCCTTCACGAGGAATTTGGTCCTTGAGGCTTGACCGGCTTCAATGGCTTCATAAGAACTTGCATATAATGAGCAGTGAGCTCAGTGCTCTTGGTACAGTAACGAGCTCCTTCTGTGGAGGACCTGATGGGAAGGGGTGAAGTAATTCAGAGGCCGGTGCTTTGTAGTGAGTGTTTTCGGTCATCCAGTCCAAAACCCAAGAGTTCACATCGTCAGCATCGCCAGTGATGTGCAATGTTGCGTAGAATTGAAGAATGAGTGTCGGAGTAATGGGCCACGGGTAGGCTAACCCGAAGCCCAGAACCTTTCAAGACATCGGGGCTGACTGCGCCCCTCAAGACGACAAGATGAAGAGCCGCCTCCTGGAGGCCGGCTAGAGGAATAGCCGGCTGCCCATAAACGGCCGAGTCCTGGAGGCAAGGCCAAGTCAAGCCGACTCCTATCGGGCGGCTTCTAGAGAAGACGGCCCCGAGGAGTCGGCCCGCGGCACCTGTGAAGCCCGTGCCCTCATCAAGGGGGATGGGACATGGAATGGCTACAGTGTAGCCCATCCCCTCCCCTTTCCAGGGGCTGGCGTGGCCACAGTGCGTTGTACCGGCGGAGATATCCGCCCGGCGCGGCACTCTTGCCATGCCATCCCTGACGTCATCACAAGTAGGCGGAGTCCTGCTCCCACGATGGCCTGTCTGTACGGCCCAAGGACGATGGTTCCCACCAGTCAGCAAGAGTCCAGAAGACGGCAAGAGCCCTACCAGTCGGACCCGAGGGAGGTCGGCCCCTAGGAGTCGGTCCGCCCCTTCCTCGGGACCCACGCGCCATTAACCAGACAAGACAGGGAGTGGCTATAGTAATCGCCCGCTAGGCGGCGGAGCTGTAGCCATGACCCCCTGACCAAGCCTGCGTCATTAGAGACACGGCAACAGTGATCAGCTGCCGACAAGACCCGGGAGCGGCGGGTACGGCCCGTCGGCCAGACCCAACCAGCGGCGGGCCCCAAAGAGTCATGGAGAAGTCGGCGTCAAGAGGTCGACAGCCGGCCCTACACCCGCCAGACACCAATGTACCTCGGGGTAGGCCTATATAAACCCCCTAGGGCACCCATGCAAAGGGTTCCCAACCTGTTAGAACTAGACTCATACATAGAGAGAGGAGAGAGCTAGCCTTGCTTTCTTCCACCTCTAGCATACAGCTCAAGGAGCACCATTGTATGACTAGTGCCTTAATGATCATGCGGAGACCCCGCAGAGCAGAATTAGGGGTGTTATCTCCACGGAGAGCCCCAAACCTGGGTAAAGTTCACCGGCGAACGTGTCTACGCCTCATCCCGCTTCCAGGCACCGGCGACGTTCTACTCGCTCCCACCATGATAAGCCATCCATTGGCATATGTCGCACCCAACCCCCGACATTTGGCGCCCACCGTGGGGCGAGGTGCACCGTCGTCCAGAGACCTGTTCTGGACGGGAACCCTTTTCCTCCCTAGCGAGCGCAGCCAGCCCGGCACGCCAGACGGAGTCTGCACCGACGTGCTGCCTGGCGCGGAAGTTGCCTGTGCGGCAAGATGCCTCGCTGATCTCATTGGCGAGGTTCACCTCTCTGGCGAGCCTGCGTCCGACACGGGCACAGATGGCCCCGAGAGCCGCCTCGCGGGCCTCCTCGATCAACTTCACGTCACCAGCGAGCCAGCTGTGGACCTGGAGTTTGTAGGCTCCACCGACCCGATGCTGGTCGACTCCGACACTGCGTCGCTTGAGGCGTTCCTCACCAACATGGTGGTCTACGATGAGTCGCTCCCTCGCACGGAGAGCGGCGGAAGCACCGTCACGGAGGTGCTTGTCATCGGTCACGGCAAGAACTCCGTCGGAGGTGCTCGCGACCCGCTCGACGCGGCACTGCAAGACCTGACGACGCCCATCCCAGAAGACGCCGACGCTGAGATGCTGGAAGCATGCCGCATCGAGCTCGTCGAGGGCGCCAAGAGGCTTGCCAGCATGAGACGCCTGTCGGAAGCCTATCAGCGCGAGATGGACCGTGATGTGGGTGGTACGCCGGCACCAGATGGGCCCAACCGCCTTGGCACGGTCTAGCAGCACGGAGTGGCCATCGCCAACCTGTTCGGGGCAGATCACCCCGTCTACGCCACGCCTGCAAAAAACATCCGGGCTGCCCAGGCGGCGGCAGAAGAGCTGGAAAAATTCGAGGGCGAGGAACGTCGCCAGATGGCGGAGCGCGTCCAGCGGCTCCTCGACGCGGCTGCCGAGCAGCACGAGGCCGGCTGCCGCACCGAGGCGCCACACCGGCAAAATGAAAATCTGCCTCCCCGCCGAGATCAAGGCGCGACCTCTCGGACGCCGACTGGTGGCGTCCGTGGAAGAAGAGACAAGGAGCCAGCTGCCAGCCACAGTCAGACTCGTGTCACCATAGAGCGCGACCAAGACGGCCGCCCAAGAGCAGTGGAGCGGTGGGATGACTGTCCGCCTCCTCCCCCTCGCAGGGAAAGGCGCGTCTCCACGCCGCCTGTTGATCACCCGACACTCGGCGACCGCCTTGGCCGGCGAGAGGGAGTCGGAGAGAACGATGCCCGCCACCGGATCGACCGTCTCCGTCAGTCCCTGGCGCTAGAAGAAGAAGATGAGTTGGGTCCGCCGTGTTTCGGCCCCCGCATTCGAGACGAGCCCTTCCCCAAAGGGTTCACGCTCCCAAGAGACACGCCCAAATACACCGACTTCGTGAAGCCGGAGGACTGTCTGGTCGACTACTCCATAGCCGTCAGCGTAGCAAACGGCAACAAGCGCGTTGCTGTGAAATACGTTCAGCTCATGCTCCAAGGCATAGCCCGGACATGGCTGAACAGTCTGAAGTCCCGCAGCATCAACAGCTGGGTTGACTTCACCGACGCCTTCGTCCGCAACTTCACCAGCACGTACAAGCGGCCGCCCAAGCCCCGCCAGCTCTCCTTGTGCGTGCAAGGCCCCAATGAGTCGACTCGCGACTACCTCACGCGCTGGGCTGAGCGCCGCAACTCTTGTGAAGGCGTGCACGAGGTGCAGGCCATCGAGTACTTCATCGCCGGGTGCAGAGAAGACACCCTCCTCAAGCACCGGCTCCTCTGCGACGAGTCGACGACCCTCGACGAGCTGCTGATCATAGCGGACAAATACGCCACGGCCGACTCCTCCATGAAGGCAGAGATCCAAGTCGATGCATGATACGTCTCCAACGTATCTATAATTTTTGATTGCTCCATGCTATATTATCTACTGTTTTGGACAATATTGGGCTTTATTATCCACTTTTATATTATTCTTGGGACTAACCTATTAACCGGAGGCCCAGCCCGTAATTGTTGTTTTTGCCTATTTCAAGTGTTTCAAAGAAAAGGAATATCAAACGGAGTCCAATTGACGAAACTCCACGGAACTTATTTTTGGACCGAAGAAGCCCACGGAGTAATCGGAAGCTCACTGAGTCCCGGCTGCCCATTTAGGGTGGGGTGCGCCCACCCCTCTAGGGCGCGCCCCCCTGCCTCGTGGACAACCCGGAGGTCCACCGACGTACTTATTTCACCCATATATACCCACGTACCCTAAAACTTCCAAAGACAGAATAGATCGGGAGTTCCGCCGCCGCAAGCCTCTCAGAGCCACCAAAACCCAATCGGGACCCTGTTCCGCACCCGCCGGAGGGGGGAACCTCACCGTGGCCGTATTCATCATCCCGCGCTCTTCATGACGAGGAGGAGTAGTTCACCGGGCTAAGGGTATGTACCAAGAGCTATGTGTTTGATCTCTCTCGCGTGTTCTTGATTTGGCACGATCTTGATGTATCGCGAGCTTTGCTATTATAGTTGGATCTTATGTTGCTTCTCCCCCTCTACTCTCTTGTAATGGATTGAGTTTTCCCCTTGAAGTAATCTTATCGGATTGAGTCTTTAATGATTTGGGAACACTTGATGTATCTGTGGTGACAATGGGATATCACGTGATTCACTTGACGTATGTTTTGGTGATCAACTTGCGGGTTCCGCCATGAACCTATGCATAGGGGTTGGTACACGCTTTTAGCCTTGATTCTCCAGTAGAAACTTTGGGGCACTCTTTGAGGTTCTATGTGTTGGTTGAATAGATGAATCTGAGATTGTGTGATGCATATCGTATAATCATACCCATGGATACTTGAGGTGAAATTGGAGTATCTAGGTGACATTAGGGTTTTGGTTGATTTGTGTCTTAAGGTGTTATTCTAGTATGAACTCTAGCGCTGTTTGTGACACTTATAGGAATAGCCCAACGGATTGATTGGAAAGAATAATTTTGAGGTGGTTTCGTACCCTACCATAATCTCTTCATTTGTTCTCCGCTATTAGTGACTTTGCAGTGACTCTTTGTTGCATGTTGAGGGATAGTTATATGATCCAATTATGTTATTATTGTTGAGAGAACTTGCACTAGTGGAAGTATGAACCCTAGGCCTTGTTTCAACGCATTGCAATACCGTTTACGCTCACTTTTACCACTTGTTACCTTGCTGTTTTTATATTTTCAGATTACAAAAACCTATATCTACCATCCATATTGCACTTGTATCACCATCTCTTCATTAACTAGTGCACCTATACAATTTACCATTGTATTGGGTGTGTTGGGGACACAAGAGACTCTTTGTTATTTGGTTGCAGGTTGCTTGAGAGAGACCATCTTCATCCCACGATCCCACTTAATTGATAAACCTTAGGTCATCCACTTGAGGGAAATTTTCTACTATCCTACAAACCTCTCGCACTTGGAGGCCCAACAACGCCTACAAGGAGAAGGCTGCGAGTAGACATCAATGCATCCGCAAAGTGGCCCCTCAGCTGCTCGAACTCCGGCCGGTGACACCAACAAGCGCCAACAGCAGAATCGACCACAAGCGCAAGGCTACGCAGCGGCTTCCACCAGCCGGCAGGTGGCGGCCGATACCAAAGACCAAGAGCCGAAGGGCAGCCTCCGCCAAACGCTGTAAGGGCGGCAAGCCCAATTGGCTGCCGGCTTTCTCATATGAGCAGACTGGATGCACCTGCAAATTCCATAGTGGTGCGGCCGCCCAACCACACCACTGGAAGTGCCATTGGCTCACCAGATCGCCAAGGAGACGGCCTCTTCCTCCCCTCCTGCTGGGCAGCCTCCTCCTTCTCCGCCCCAAAGAGCCGGGCGGTCGACCACCGGAGCCATACAAGATGGGTATCCAGAAGAGCATGGAGCCTATGTCGTGTTCACCAAATAAGGGCCGATGATCGACGCGCAGCGGCTGCAAAGCAGCAAGAAGTGAATGCGGTAGCAGCAGAGACCCGTAGTTCATGCATTGGTCCGAGAAGCCCATCACCGGAGCAGAGCCGACCACCCGTAAGTGATGCTCAACTCGCCCTACGCCTGGTTTTGATGCCACCTTTGCCACGTAAAGGCGATCCGCTTGCTTTCTCCCGAAGTTCGATAGATGGCGGCAGCAGATCAACATCCCGTATAAAGGCACCATGGAGAAGTTAGGAATCAAACAAAGGCAGCTTCACCCAGCCGGACTGTTTTCCATGGCATAGTTCCTGGCCTTTCCTGCTCACCAATCGGCAAGATCCAGATAGACGTCCTCTTTGGGGACAAAGATCACTTCTGCCGAGAGCCAGTATGGTTTGAAGTGGTGGACCTTGAGAGCCCATACCATGCACTACTTGGCCGGCCTGCTCTGGCCAAGTTCATGGTGGTCCCCCACTATGCCTACCTCAAAATGAAGATGCCGAGTTGCAACAGGATTTTGACCATAGCCGGCAAATACAAGAAGTCGTCCGCCTGCGCAGCTGAGAGCAGTCCTTTGGCCGAGTCCCTCGTGATCGCAGCTGAGAAGCGGCTCCTTGACCGGGTCGTGGCAATGGCAGGCAAGCAGCCGGAGATGTCGCTCGATCCCTAGGAGTCGGAAGTCGAGGGCCTGCTCAAGCCGCCAAAGAGACAAAGAAGATACCCTTGGACCCGGAGCACCCGGAGAGGTACGCTGTCGTGGGTACAAACCTCGACAGCAAATAGGAAGGCGAGCTCGTCGATTTCCTCCATGAGAATCGGGACATCTTTGCATGATCCCCAAAGACATGTCGGGTGTCCCGACGGATTTCGCCGAGCACAAGTTACATGTCCAGCCTGATGCCAAACCAGTCAGGCAGCCCTTGCGCCGCCTGTCAGAAACGAAGAGAAGAGTCGTTGGAGAAGAGATAGCCCGGCTGCTGGCAGCCGGCTTCATCATGGAGGTGTTCTTTCTAGAGTGGCTGGCCAACCCGGTCCTTGTGCTGAAGAAAAACAAGCAGTCGCGTATGTGTATTGATTACACCAGCCTCAACAAAGCATGCCCCAAGGACCTGTTTGCTTTGCCAAGGATCGACCAAGTGATAGACTCCACAGCCGGATGCGAGCTGTTGAGTTTTTTGGATGCATATTCAGGATACCACCAGATCAAGCTGAACCCGGCCGACAGACTGAAGACCGCCTTCATTACGCCATTTGGAGCCTTCTGCTACTTGACCATGACGTTCGGCTTGAGGAATGTCGGCGCCACGTTTTAGCGTTGCATGCAGAAGTGCCTCCTCAAGCAACTCAGCAAAAATGCCCACATATACGTGGACGATGTGGTGGTGAAGACGGAGAAGCGTGGAACGCTGCTAGAAGACCTCAAGGAGACCTTTGAGAACCTACGCCAGTTTCAAATCAAGCTTAACCCAGAGAAGTGCGTCTTCGGAGTACCAGCCGGCCAGCTTCTTGGATTCCTGGTCTCAGAACGCGGCATAGAGTGCAACCCTATGAAGATCAAGGCCATCGAGAGGATGGAAATACCCACCCGACTGCTGGATGTGCAGAAGTTCACTGGCTGCTTGGCATCCATCAGCCGATTCATCAGTCAGCTAGGTGAGAAGGCTCTTCCCCTGTACCAGCTCATGAAGAAAACCACTTTTTTCGAGTGGAACGACAAGGCGGACGAAGCTTTTCTCCAGCACAAGAAGATGTTGACTACTCGACCTGTCCTGGCGGCTCTGACTCCTAAGGAGCCCATGCTCCTCTACATCGCCGCCACTAGCCGAGTGGTCAGCACAGTCATTGTGGTAGAGCGCAAGGAGGAAGGCAAGGCACTACCAGTCCAGAGACCGGTATATTATTTGAGTGAAGTATCACGACCTCCAAGCAAAAGTACCCCACTACCGAAGATGTGCTACGGCGCACTTTGCCGCCAAGAAATTGAAGCCGTATTTTCAAGAGCACCCAATTACCGTGGTCTGCACAGCTCCACTGGCCGAGATCATTGGTAGCCGAGATGCTTCGGGTTGAGTGGCCAAATGGGCCATAGATTTGGCCCCCTACACCATCTACTACCAGCCTCGCACCGCCATCAAGTCACAAGCACCGCCGATTTCCTCGCCGACCGGGCCGAGACTCAATACTGCCGCCAAATACCGACTCCACCCATTGGCGGATGCATTTCGATGGTTCCAAGATGCGCACCGGTTTGGGAGCCGGCATCGTACTCACCTCTCCCAAAAACGACAAGCTCAAATATGTGCTTCAAATCCATTTCGCCGCCTCCAACAACATCACCGAATACGAGGCACTCATTCACGGGCTCCGGCTTGCCAAAGAGCTCGGCATTCGCCGGATCCTATGCTATGGTGACTCTGACTTGGTGGTCCAACAGTCGTCAGGCGACTGGGACGCCAAAGATGCAAACATGGTGAGCTTCCGCTTCCTCGTACAGCAGCTCAGTGGGTATTTTGAAGGGTGCGAGTTTCTTCATGTGCCAAGAAACGACAACGAGCAAGCAGATGCCCTGGCACGAATCAGCTCCACCCGCTGGCATTACCGACCGGGCGCCGCTTCTTCAACGCCTCCTCAAGCCGCCCGCTGCCATCGCCAGAGTCGATTCTATCTTCGCGCGGCTCCTCCCGGGCAATGGATCTGACTTGAGAGCTCCAGCGGCCGCACAGAATTCTCGGCAGCGGCCCGGGGCCGTGGCACTGGGCCCGCCCGGACTGCAGCTGCCAGCCCGGGACTTCAGAGCTCGTCCGGGACTGCTCCAATCGACTGGGACTTCATCGACCCAAAGAAGCGGCTGCCGACTCCAACACGCCGCCTCCCGGCCCAACCGCCTCGGCCCAAGTTGCAGTCCCGACAACAAGAAATCGCAGCACCTTCATGGGCCCAGCCCATCCTAAATTTCCTGGTGAACAAAGAGTTGCCGACTGATGAGATCTCGGCCCGGCAAGTGCAATGCCGGGCAGCAGCCTACACCATAGTCAACAGAGAGCTTGTGAGGCGCAATGTCACTGGTGTCTACCAGCGCTGCGTGGAGCCGGAGCAAGGCCAAGCGATTCTCAAAGATATCCATCAAGGCGAGTGTGGCCACCACGCGGCTTCAAGGGCACTTGTCGCCAAAGCCTTCCGCCATGGTTTTTTCTGGCCGACCGCTCTAGAAGACGCCAAGGACTTGGTCCAAAAATGCAAAGGGTGCCAGAAGTTCCGTTCCAAGCCACGTCAGCCGGCTTCTGCACTCAAGACTATTCCCATTGCCTGGCCCTTTGCCGTCTGGGGCCTGGACATGGTGGGACCATTCAAAACAGCGCGAGGTGGCATGACTCATCTCCTTGTCGCGGTGGAAAATTTCACCAAGTGGATAGAAGCCAAACCAATCAAGAAGTTGAACGGTCCGACTGCTGTGACGTTCATCTCCGACAACACCATCCGGTATGGCATACCGCACATCATCATCACCGACAATGGCACAAACTTTGCCAAAGGTGCCTTGGCCCGTTTTTGCGCGACGCAGGGCATCCGGCTGGACTTAACGTCCGTTGCCCATCCGCAGTTAAACGGCCAGGTGGAGCGAGCAAACGGCCTCATCTTGTCCGGCATCAAGCCCCGACTGGTCGTGCCTCTGGAGTGTTCGGCCGGCTACTGGCTCGACGAGCTGCCAGCCGTCCTTTGGAGCCAGCGCACAACTCCAAACAAGTCAACCGGCTTCACGCCTTTCTTCCTCGTCTACGGTGCCGAAGCCATCATCCCAACGGATGTAGAATTCGACTCCCCTCGAGTCACCATGTACACCGAAGAGGAGGCAGAAGAAGCACGACAAGACGGCGTCGATCTGCTGGAGGAGGGCCGGCTGTTGGTACTCACCGTCCAAAGATCTACCAAGCAGAGCTCGCGCCGATACTACAATCGGAAGGTAAAGCCGAGATCTTTCCAAGAAGGAGACCTAGTGTTCGCTGATCCAAATAACAGCTGGCCAGACAAGCTCTCAAATACTTTGGGAAGGCCCATTCATCATCAAAGAAGTGTTGGGCAAGGACTCCTACTACCTGATCGACACTCAGAAGCCTCGGGCGCGCAAGAGAGACGACTCCGGCAAGGAGACGGAGCGGCCATGGAATGCAAATCTCCTCCGAAGATTTCACAGTTGATGCACTAATTACTTGACCCAGCATCAGTCCGCAGAGCGGCTGTTTGGATGGCAAGACAGCAACCAAGGGAAGGCGTCAAAGGAAAAAGCCAAAGAGCAGTAAGCAAGAAAAAGATAGAACTCGGAAAAATATTTAAATAGCAAAGGCCCTTGGCCGATCTTCAACAGAAGTTCAAGATACACCCCGCGGGTGGAATTGTGCAAAATTAACAAGTTCATCGAGACTAATAGACAGGTGAAGTAAAAGATAAAATGGCGGCCTAGGAAGCGGCAGAAGGGTTCGGAGGATCGGAGGAGTCGGTGGTGCCGATTGCGGAGTGGCCGGCTGGTCGGTCTCGCTATCGCCTCCAAATGACAAATGGCTCAGGCTAGGTGTGGCTCGTTGTCGGAGGCGCGGTCGAGCTGAGGTTGGCCGTCCGCTCCAACCTCTCCGGCGCCTCTTCGCCTCCTCCTCTCCTCGCTTTCTTCCTCGCCACTGGAGTCGATCACCTCCCGAGTCCTCGCCATCGTCTCGGTTCAGCCCAACTATTCGGGCGCGCCGTCGCTGCTTTTCAACCCGCCCGGACGAAGATGCTGGTGTCGGTGTACTCGGCGATTGACGCTGCACGCTTGACGAGATCGTCTTCCATGACCGCCAACTCCTCCTGCGCCTCCAGCCGGAATGTGGCCAGCTGGGCCAGACTCAGCCCAGGGTACCACGCCTTGAGGAACTCCAAGGCCCGGCGCGCTCCAGCCCGGGACGAAGAGCCCTTCCAGGCCTCAAGACTGCCGGCCACTGATACGTCTCCAACGTATCTATAATTTTTGATTCCTCCATGCTATATTATCTACTGTTTTGGACCATATTGGGCTTTATTTCCCACTTTTATATTACTTTTGGGACTAACCTATTAACCGGAGGCCCAGCCCAGAATTGTTGTTTTTTGCCTATTTCAGAGTTTCGAAGAAGCGGAATATCAAACGGAATCCAAACGGAATGAAACCTTCGGGAACGCGATTTTATCACCGAACATGATCCAGGAGACTTGGACCCCCCGACAAGAAAGCCAGGAGGTGGCCACGAGGGTGGGCGGCGCGCCTACCCCCTGTATGCACTCCCCGCCTCGTGGGCCCCGCTGCTCCACCGACGCATTTCTTCCTCCTATATATACCTCACGCACTTCAAACAATCAGACACGGAGCCAAAACCTAATTCCACCGCCGCAACTTTCTGTATCCATGAGATCCCATCTTGGGGCATGTTCCGGAGCTCCGTCGGAAGGGAAATCCACCACGGAGGGCTTCTACATCATCATAGCCTCTCCGATGAAGTGTGAGTAGTTTACCTCAGACCTTCGGGTCCATAATTAGTAGCTAGATGGCTTCTTCTCTCTTTTTGGATCTCAATACAATGTTCTCCCCCTCTCTCGTGGAGATCTATTCGATGTAATCTTCTTTTTGCGGTGTGTTTGTTGAGACCGATGAATTGTTGGTTTATGATCAAGATTATCTATGAGAAATATTTGAATCTTTTCTGAATTCTTTTATGTATGATTGGTTATCTTTGCAAGTCTCTTCGAATTATCCGTTTGGTTTGGCCAACTAGATTGGTAGTTCTTGCAATGGGAGAAGTGCTTAGCTTTGGGTTCAATCTTGCGCTGTCCTTTCCCAACGACAGAAGGGGCAGCAAGGCACATATTGTATTGTTGCCATCGAGGATAACAAGATGGGGTTTTTTATCATATTGCATGAATTTATCCCTCTACATCATGTCATCTTGCTTAAGGTGTTACTTTGTTTTCATTAACTTAATACTCTAGATGCATGCTGGATAGCGGTCGATGAGTGGAGTAATAGTAGTAGATGCAGGCAGGAGTCGGTGTAATTGTCTCGGACGTGATGCCTATATACATGATCATACCTAGATACTCTCATAACTATGCTCAATTTTGTCAATTGCTCAACAGTAATTCGTTCACCCACCGTAAAATACTTATGCTCTTGAGAGAAGCCACTAGTGAAATATATGGCCCCCGGGTCTATTCTCTATCATATTAATCTTCCATCACTTTATTATTGCTTTGCTTTTTTACTTTGCCTTTTATTTTATCTTGCATCTTTATACCAAAAATACCAAAAATATTATCTATCATGTCTATCAGATCTCACTCTCGTAAGTGACCGTGAAGGAATTGACAACCCCTAATCGCGTTGGTTGCATGGAGCTATTTGATTTGTGTAGGTACGAGGGACTCGCGTGTGGCCTCCTACTGGATTGATACCTTGGTTCTCAAAAACTGAGGGAAATACTTACGATACTTTGCTGCATTATCCTCTCCTCTTCGGGGAAATCCAACGCAAGCTCAAGAGGTAGCAAGAAGAATTTCTGGCGCCGTTGCCAGGGAGTCTATGCAAAAGTCAACATACCAAGTACCCATCACAATCCCTTATCTCTCGCATTACATTATTTGCCTCTCGTTTTCCTCTCCCCCACTTCACCCTTGCCATTTTATTCGCCCTCTCTTTTCCAATTGCTTCCTTTCATTCGCTTTCCCCTCACCATGTCAGAACAAAAAAGAGTTGGTTTTCTCTCCCGAGTTTCAACACTTTAGACAATCCTGCTATTTTATCTAAACTCATAAATAAAAATACTATGGAAAAACCTGCCGGGATTATCAATGAAAACCTTAGTAATCTTGATGAAGAAGATTTTGGAATATTTCGTTATTTACTTGATGAATCTTTGAAAGATGCTTGGGATAGGCTCTTAAGGATCCGTGCTAGCTATGTACCCCAATACCAAATTGAGGTTTACTTAAAAAGCTTTTATGTTGGGTTGCCCGCTTCGTTCAAACAAGTCTTGGATTCTAATTCTGAAGAGGGTTTTCTTGAAGGGGATCCCATAGATACCTATGAAAAGATGAAAACTATATTTGGGCACCCTATTAACGAGAAAGTTGAATTCACATTTCTTTTGCTTTCTTACCAAAACGAATCTATCAAAGAGATAAAAGCTAGCCTAGATGCCAATTTCCGCAGCATACTTAATCTTTCTTCTACCATTAATGGTCATGTACTTTGTCAAAATATAAAGATTAATTCCATAGATAGCAAGTTTGCTCTCTTTTTCCCTAAAACCAAAGATGGCAATACCTAGATCTATCCTTGCTTTTATGCCTAGCTAAGGGCGTTAAACGATAGCGCTTGTTGGGAGGCAACCCAATTTTATTTTAGTTTTTTTGTTTTTGCTTCTGTTTAGGAATAAATAATCCATCTACCTTCTTTTTAGATGTGGTTTTATGTTTTAATTAGTGTTTGTGCCAAGTTAAACCTATAGGATCTTCTTGGATGATAGTTATTTGATCTTGCTGTAATTTCCAGAAACTTTCGGTTCACGAAAACAATTGTTACAAATCACCAGAACGTGATAAAATAGTGATTCCAATTGCTGCTGATAAATACACAAATTGCCTAGGTCTTACTATTTTGGCTGAATTTTTGGAGTTCCAGAAGTTTGCGTTAGTTACAGATTACTACAGACTGTTCTGTTTTTGACAGATTCTGTTTTTCGTGTGTTGTTTGCTTATTTTGATGAATCTATGGCTAGTAAAATAGTTTATAATCCATAGAGAAGTTGGAATACAGTAGGTTTAACACCAATATAAATAAAGAATTAGTTCATTACAGTACCTTTAAGTGGTCTTTTGTTTTCTTTCGCTAACAGAGCTCATGAGATTTCTGTTGAGTTTTGTGTTGTGAAGTTTTCAAGTTTTGGGTGAAATCTTTTGATGGATTATGGAACAAGGAGTGGCAAGAGCCTAAGCTTGGCGATGCCCATGGCACCCCCAAGATAATCTAAGGACGCCAAAAAGTCAAAGCTTGGGGATGCCCCGGAAGGCATCCCCTCTTTCGTCTACTTCCACCGGTAACTTTACTTGGAGCTATATTTTTATTCACCACATGATATGTGTTTTGCTTGGAGCGTCTTGTATTATTTGCTTATTTGCTTTTTAGTTTACCACAATCATCCTTGCTGTACACACCTTTTGAGAGAGCCATACATGATTTGGAATTTGTTAGAATACTCTATGTGCTTCACTTATATCTTTTGAGCTATATAGTTTTGCTCTAGTGCTTCACTTATATCTTTTAGAGCACGGTGGTGGATTTGTTTTATAGAAACCATTGATATCTCATGCTTCACTTAGATTATTTTGAGAGTCTTAAATAGCATGGTAATTCGCTTAAACAATCCTAATATGCTTGGTATTCAAGATTTGTAAAACTTTCTTTTGAGTGCGTTGAATACTAAGAAAAGTTTGATGCTTGATAATTGTTTTGAGATATGAAGATGGTGATATTAGAGTCATGCTAGTTGAGTAGTTGTGAATTTGAGAAATACTTGTGTTAAAGTTTATGATTCCCGTAGCATGCACGTATGGTGAACCGTTATGTGATGAAGTCGGAGCATGATTTATTTATTGATTGTCTTCCTTATGAGTGGCGGTCGGGGACGAGCGATGGTCTTTTCCTACCAATCTATCCCCCTAGGAGCATGCGCGTAATACTTTGCTTTGATAACTTGTAGATTTTTGCAATAAGTATATGAGTTCTTTATGACTAATGTTGAGTCCATGGATTATACACACTTTTCTCATCCTTCCACCATTGCTAGCCTTTCTAATACCACACACTTTTAGCCGGTATCATACACCCACCATATACCTTCCTCAAAACAGCCACCATACCTACCTATCATGGCATTTCCATAGCCACTCCGAGATATATTGCCATGCAACTTTCCACCGTTCCGTTTATTATGACACGCTCCATCATTGTCATATTGCTTAGCATGATCATGTAGTTGACATCGTATTTGTGGCAAAGCCACTGTTCATAATTCTTACATACATGTCACTCATGAATCATTGCATATCCCGGTACACCGCCGGAGGCATTCATATAGAGTCATATTTTGTTCTAAGTATCGAGTTGTAATTGTTGAGTTGTAAGTAAATAAAAGTGTCATGATCATCATTTTTAGAGCATTGTCCCAAGTGAGGAAAGGATGATGAAAACTATGATTCCCCCACAAGTCGGGATGAGACTCCGGATGAAAAATAAATAAAATAAAAGAAAGAAAAGAGGCCATAAAAAAGAGAAAAAGGCCCAAATAAAAAAATGAGAGAAAAAGAGAGAAGGGACAATGTTACTATCCTTTTACCACACTTGTGCTTCAAAGTAGCACCATGATCTTCATGATAGAGAGTCTCTCTGAGGGAGTCCTGGATTAGGGGGTATCCGGACAGCCTGACTATTGGACTATGAAGATACAAGATTGAAGACTTCGTCTCGTGTCCGGATGGGACTCTCCTTGGCGTGGAAGGCAAGCTTGGCGATACAGATATGTAGATCTCCTCCCATTGTAACCGACTCTGTAACCCTAGCCCCTCCAAAGGTCTATATAAACCGGAGGGTTTAGTCCGTAGGACCAACAACAATCATACCATAGGCTAGCTTCTAGGGTTTAGCCTCTACGATCTCGTGGTAGATCAACTCTTGTACTACTCAATATCATCAAGATCAATCAAACAGGAAGTAGGGTATTACCTCCATCGAGAGGGCCCGAACCTGGGTAAACATCGTGTCCCCTGCCTCCTGTTACCATCCGCCTTAGACGCACAGTTCAGGACCCCCTACCCGAGATCCGCCGGTTTTGACACCGACATTGGTGCTTTCATTGAGATTTCCACTGTGTCGTCACCGTAAAGCTGGATGGCTCCTCCCATCATCGGTAACGATGCAGTCCAGGGTGAGGTTTTCCTCCCCGGATAGATCTTCGTATTCGGCGGCTTCGCACTGCGGGCCAACTCGCTTGGCCATCTGGAGCAGATCGAGAGCTACGCCCATGGCCACCAGGTCAGGTTTGGAAACTTGAATTACACTGCCGATGTCCACGAAGACTTAATCTTCAATGGATTCGAGCCCATGCCAGGTGTGCCACACGATCACGACGAGCATGTTGTAGCTCTGCCGTTGGACAGTGTTCGGGAAATCACGCCAGCAACCGCTTCGGCCTTCAATCCGAAACGGACTGCACCTTCCGAGGACGGGCGGATGGACCCTGCCTTGGAGGCTGCACCCTCGGTGGGGATAGAGCCGAATACTGACCTTACGCCTCACAAGAACCGTGATGCCGAACCGTTGGACTCGTCTCCGGCCACGGACTACGAACCGCCTGCGCCCATGCCTATCGAATCCGATTGGGCGCCGATCATGGAGTTCATCTCCGCGGATATCTTTCAGCACTCGCCCTTCGGCGATGTACTAAACTCGTTAAAGTCTCTCTCCCTGTCAGGAGAACCTTGGCCGAACTATGTCCGGCTAGAATGGGACGCGGATGACGAAGAAATTCACTCCCCACCCACCACCCACTTAGTAGCCATTGTCGATGATTTAACCAACATGCTCGACTTCGAATCCGAAGACATCGATGTTATGGACAACGATGAAGGAGACGAACAGGAACCACTGCCCACGGGGCACTGGACCGCCACCTCATCATATGATATATATATGGTGGATACACCCAAAGAAGGCAATGGCGACAAGACAGCGGAGGATGACCCCTCCAAGAAGCAACCCAAGCGCCGATTTCAGCGGCGCCGCTCTAAGTCTCGCCATAGCAAAAGCGGTGATACCGACACGGGAGGAGATAACAGTACTCCGGACAGTGCCGAAGATGATGACAATCCCCTCCAGCAAGATCTAGAGCCAGAGGATGAACAAGCCAGCCCTCCTGAGTGAGCGGCAGAGGGAGAAGCGGAGGATGACAATTACATGCCTCTCCCCGAAGACGAAGTGAGCCTCGACGACGAAGAATTTTTCATACCCGAGGATCCCGTCAAGCAGGAGCGCTTTAAGCGCCGGCTTATAGCCACAGCAAATAGCCTGAAGAAAAAACAGCAACAGCTTCGAGTTGATCAGGATTTGCTAGCAGACAGATGGACTGAAGTCCTTGCGGCCGAGGAATACGAACTCGAACGCCCCTCCAAGGGTCATCCAAAGCGCAGGATGCTACCCCGACTTGATGAGGAAGCATATGACGCGGCTGATCGGCCACCTCATGGCCGAGACAGAGAGGCATTTCTGCCAGAAGCTCAGCCCGCACCCCGCCGCCACTCAAACAAAAATACCAAGGCACCGGGAAACACGCAAGACCTGCGAGACATATTGGAAGACAGGGCAAAACACGCAAGATCGATCTACGGATCACGAGGGCACGCCCCTATGCGGGACGGTGACCGCCACGTCGGATACAGTAAAAGCAAATCCGGCCGGGCCGAATACAGCAGGCAAGACACATATGAGCTGCGTCGCGATATATCCCAGCACAGAGGCGCGGCACACCCCCTATGCTTCACTGACGAAGTAATGGAGCATGAATTCCCAGAGGGTTTTAAACCCATAAATATCGAATCATATGATGGCACAACAGATCCCGCGGTATGGATCGAGGAATTCCTCCTCCACATCCACATGGCCCGCGGTGATAATCTACATGCCATCAAGTACCTCCCGTTAAAACTTAAAGGACCAGCTCGGCATTGGCTGAATAGCTTGCCAACAGACTCTGTTGGCTGTTGGGAGGATCCGGAAGACGCATTCCTTGACAACTTCCAGGGCCCTTATGTGCGACCACCAGATGCCGATGACTTGAGCCACATAATTCAGCAGCCAGGGGAATCGGCCAGGCAATTCTGGACACGGTTCCTAACCAAGAAAAATCAAATTGTCGACTGTCCGGATGCAGAGGCCTTAGCGGCATTTAAGCACAATATCCGTGATTTAGTGGCTCGCCTGCACCTCGGCCAGGAAAAGCCAAGTCTATGGCAGCCCTCGCGACACTAATGACCCGCTTTGCGGCGAGAGGATAGTTGGCTGGCTCGCAGCAACAACATATCAAGAAACCTTGGCACTTCGGATACCAAGGACAAGAACGGCAGGCCACGCCGCAGCAAACACAAGCGCCACAACAACGGGCGATAACACCGGGATACGGTAGTCAATGCCGGATTCGTGAGGCTCTAAACCCGTCAATGTAAAAGCCATTCAAAAGAAGCACTCCGGCCCGTCCCAGTTTGGACTGCATACTGATCGCTCGTGTCAAATACACGGCACCCCCGATAAGCTAGCCAATCACACCAACAGAGAATGCTGGGTGTTCAAGCAGGCAGGCAAGTTAAACGCCGAAAACAAGGACAAGGGGCTGCACAGCGACGACGAGGAGGAGCCACGGCCGCCAAACACGGGAGGACAGAAGAGGTTCCCCCCACAAGTGAGGACGATGAACATGATATACTCAACCCACATCCCCAAGAGGGAACGGAAGCGTGCACTAAGGGACGTATATGCGACGGAGCCCGTCGCCCGAAAGTTCAACCCATGGTCCTCTTGTCCGATCACAGGGACCACCCCACTAGTATCTGTCATGGCGGATCTACCGCATTGGTCTTAGACCCCATCATTGACGGATTTCACCTCACTCGAGTCCTTATGGACGGCGGCAGCAGCCTGAACCTACTCTATCAGGATACAGTGCGCAAAATGGGTATAGACCCCTCGAGGATCAAACCCAGAAAAACGACCTTTAAAGGCGTCATCCCAGGTGTAGAGGCCCATTGTACGGGCTCAATCACACTGGAAGTGGTCTTCGGATCTCCAGACAACTTCCGAAGCGAGGAGTTAATCTTCGATATTGTCCCATTCCGCAGCGGCTATCACGCACTGCTCGGGCGAACTGCGTTTGCAAGATTCAACGCAGTACCACATTATTCATACCTTAAGCTCAAGATGCTAGGACCTAGGGGGGCCATCACAGTCAATGGAAACACAGAGCGATCGCTTCGTACGGAGGAGCACACTGCAGCCCTCACAGGGGAGGCACAAAGCAGCCTCTTAAGGCAATCCACCAGTTCGGCGATAAAGCCCCCCGGACACCGTCAAGCGCGTCCGGAGCAACCTGCAACAGGATCGCCTGGCACGCTCAGAGCTCACCTAGCAATTTGGCCCCCGCCCTAGCCTCAGTCGAACAACAAAATTCGTGCCACGCGTACATAATTACGCATTGAAAATACCATAGGCGTCGGCGGGGGCACGATCAAGGCACGTCCCACAATGCGGCTCAACCGCACTAGGGGCTTACTATCTTAATCATTCTCTTCTTTCAGGACTTTACTGAAGCCCTATCCGGCAAAGACGATTGCGGACACATGATACAAAGATCCAAGGAGGCGAAGTTACATCTACAAAGTAATCCCTAGGTGGTCTCGATAACGAGTGAAATACCTTCTTTAAGATACCAGTCCGCAGCTTGCCCTCGGATGGGACATGTCAAATAGTCCTATTTTTGCTTACCGCACTACTTGTATCAAGATGCTTTGGCGATTTCTAATAAATAATGCATAGCACTAGTCTATTATCGCATTCTATATTCTTTATATATATATATATATATATATATATATATATATATATATATATATATATATATATATATATATATATATATATATATATATATCGTTCATGACAGTTAGCACCAGACACTGGTACGGCCAAGACGTCGAGGGCTTCAGATACCCCATAACACGACGTGAGAAGTCCGAACACTCTTGATAAAGGCGGCACCCTAACTTATAGCATTATATGCATCAGCTCCGAATCATGTCTTGGGTCAATAGTTGGGTTTGCCCGGCTCCCATGTTTTGGTACCTTACGTTCCGCTATATCGGCTATGGTAGTACTGGGAGAACTACTGCGATTGTGTCCCGGTTCTTCCGGACAATCACCTCAGTAGAGAAAGCTAAAACTGACTGTCATGATAAGGCGAGAGCTGGTCGCTGTTCGAGAGGTCTCAAGTCCCTAAAAACTTTTTCTGCTTTGGGCGAGGAGTCGGCTTTGTCCGACTTAGGCGTGTATAGTGCCCCAAATTCGGCCCTCCGAATACTAGGGGCTTCACCAAAATTTAAAAGTGTAGACTTTTATGGCTAAGTGAGAGTGATAAAGCATTATAGTCCGATTGCTTGGTTCGCTATACTGAGCACCTCCTCAAGGACCCAAAACGGGAAAAGAGTGCTCAGATTTATCCCAAACACCCCAAAGACTAGTTGTATGGGGGCGTTTTACCGACTAGCCAACTCTCGATTTTATAAACGGCCGCACAGAAGGTAATATTTTAAATACAAAAGCGTTGCATAGCGCACATGAACTAGTTTTCATAATACAGATCACATGAGCAAGTTCATTCAAAAATTACATCTTTGGAACACTCGTCCGCCACAAGACGGGCACCCTTCAGGACACCCTCATAATAAATTTCAGGGTGGCGATGCTCCTTGCCCTGCGGCGGCCCCTCCTTCACCAGCTTCTCGGCGTCCATCTTGGCCCAGTGCACCTTCGCACGGGCAAAAGCCCTGTGTGCACCTTCGATGCAGATGAACCGCTTTATGACTTCCAGCCATGGGCAGGCATCCACAAGCCGCCTCACCAGGCCGAAGTAGCTGTTGGGAAGGGCATCGCCAGGCCACATCCGGACTATAAGGCCCTTCATGGCCTGTTCGGCCACCTTGTGGAGCTCGACCAGTTGCTTCAGCTGGTCGCTCAAGGGCATCGGGTGTTCGGTCCCAGTATACTGAGACCAGAACACCTTCTCCGTCGAGCTCCCCTCCTCAGCCCGGTAGAACTCCGCGGCATCAGACACACTGCGGGGCAGATCTGCGAACGCCCCTGGAGAGCTCCGAACTCGGGTAAGTAAATAGAAATTTTCTTTCACATGCTTGCTTTGCATAATGAATGCCTTACCCGCCGCTATCTTCTTCACCGCCTCAATCTCCTGGAGGGCCTTTTGGGCTTCGGCCTTGGCATGTTTTGCGCTTTCGAGGGCCTTGGCAAGCTCGGACTCTCGCGTCTTCGAGTCAAGCTCCAAGGACTCATGCTCCTTCACGAGCGCCTGGAGCTCTTGCCGCACCTCACCTACTCGGGCTTTGTGTCTTTCTCGCTCAATGTGCTCCTTGGCCGCTTTGTTCTCGGCCTCGGACAATACCGCTTGTGGTCGCCACTTCGGTCGTGGTCCCTGGCACATTCATGATGATCCTATTATCTTGCAACCAAAAATTTTTGTATATAGACAAGGTATTGCTTACCTTTGTTCTCCTCGAGCTGCTTGGCAAGGCCGAGTTCTTCCTCGTATCGCCGAGGTCCCGCTTCAAAGGCGGGCGACCATGATCGTCGCGGCGGCAATGGCGAAGAAGCTCTGATAACGCATCTGAGACATATTTGGATTAGACTTCTACAGTTACTATTCGATCCTCTATTTGGCTTTTCTTCGCGAACGCCGAACAGAGCATCAGGGGCTACTGTCTATGCGGTAATATTTTCCTATACTTCGATTACTCACCTTAAAGCCTATTAGGAGGCTGACACAGGCTTCAGTCAGTCCGCTCTTGGCGGACTGAACCTTTTTTATCACCGCACTCATGATAGTACGATGCTCTTCGTCGATGGAAGTGCTACGAAGCACTTCTAGCAAGTTGTCCGGTGCCTCTGGGTGGACAGAGGTCACCGGCACGGGCAGCTTGCCCCTCTTAACAGGGGGACACCTGCCGGAGTCTGGGACCACTGGTGTTCGGCTGAGGGCCGAAGCCCGTGGGAGTCTTGCTCCCTTTGCGCCCAGGGTCCGGAAGGTCGCCTTGAGGCGCCTCCAGGACAACCTCCCCTCGGCTTGGTGCCCTTTGAGACAACGCCTCGACATTGTCCGTAGGGCGAGGGGAGGAGGCGGTCGGAAGTGAATCACTATTCATATCCGCCGAGTCCAAATAACCGTCCGACGTAGATACGTCGATGCGGGCTCGGGAAGGACTGCATAATCATATTCGGCGTAAGGAGAAGCAGTGCCATAAAAGCATACCATGAATTACTCTGGTATCTGAATACTTACGACTTCACCAGGGGCTTGTCCCTGGACAACCACTCATCTTCACTATGCGCGGCGGTCGTAGAACAGTCCGGAAGGAGAGTCCTTCCCTTCTTGGACCCTTCGGCCTCCCCGGTTCGGGCGGCCTTCCTTTTCTTGTCTCCCCCGGCTAGAGGGGGAGAACCTTCATCTTCCTCCTCCTTGTTTTCACGAGAGGAGTGCGTCTCGGAGATACCGGACGATGAGTCCGATACCACCTGACGCCGGGAACTCTTTCGGGTCCCCGTGGCCTTCTTGTTGGTCTTCTTCTCCGGCACCTCATAAGGTGCCGGAGTCAGCATCTCTGTCAGGAGAGTGTTGGCCGGATCTTCGGGCAGGGGGGGCCGGGCAGTCGATCTGCTCCGATGTTTCCAACCAGTCCTGTCAAAGGCATGGGAGCTCAGATCCCGCACATGATTAAACCGTGGAAAGTAAATACCCTATAAGGTGTAGAGAACTTACAGGATTTGCAGGGCGCTTCGCACTAAGCCCGCGGTCCTCGGTAAGGGAAGGGGGGACCTCGGCGCCCTTGAACAGCACCCTCCAGACGTCCTTGTGTGTCGTGTCAAAGAGCTCACGCAGAGTCTGGTGCTGGGCCGGGTCGAACTCCCATAAATTACACGCCCGTTGTTCACACGGGAGGATCCGGCGGAAGAGCATGACCTGGACCACGTTGACAAGCTTGAGTTTCTTGCTTATCATGTTCCGGATACACTTCTGGAGTCCGGCCAGCTCCACCGATGAACCCCAGGACAAGCCCTTCTCTTTCCAGGAGGTAAGCTGCATGGGGGCCGCCACCCAGTTGGTGTCGCGCGGCTCGGTGATGTAGAACCACCCCGACTGCCACCCCTTTATGGTCTCCACATAGGAGCCCTCGAGCCATGTGACGTTGGGCATTTTGCCCACCATGGCGCATCCGCATTCCGCTTGCTGGCCGCCTACAACCTTCAGCTTGACATTAAAGGTCTTCAGCCACATGCTGAAGTGGGGCTGGACGCGGAGGAAGGTCTCGCACACGATGATAAACGCCAAGATGTTGAGAATAAAGTTCGGGGCTAGATCATGGAAGTCCAGCCCGTAGAAGAACATGAGGCCGTGGACGAATGGGTGAAGGGGGAACCCCAGTCCACGGACGAAGTGGGTGAGAAAGAGTACCCTCTCGTAAGGCTCCGGGGTAGGGACGATCTGCCCCTCGTCGGGCAACCGGTGCGCGATATCCGTGGCCAAGTATTCGGCTTCCCGCAGCTTCTTGATGTCCTCCTCCGTGACGGAGGATTTCATCCACTTGCCTCCTGCTCCGAACATGATTGGAGCGGTGTGAGGAGAAAGATGCAAACTTGGGTGTTGGAGCTCGAGTGCGCAAGAATGGACGAGCGAGGAGGAAGAAGGCGTGGGTGAAAAAAGGTGAACCCTTATCCCTTTATAAAGGCGGATGAAACTATACGCCCCCACTAGCCTGGTAAACTCGCTTACTCCCCAAGCGCCGTGATTGATGGCGCGGTTGGGTTACCCACGCCCGTATTGATGAGAATCCCGCGATAAGGGAACAGATCCCTGCTTCGACAAGACGTGCCAAGGAAACCGCCTCGCAATATGCGCCAACGCTGGTTGAGAAAAACGGTTTGAATAATGACCGGGCCATGGTATGATGTCATGATATCAAGTGCGTCAGCAGATTAGATTTGTGGAAATATAATTCTCTCTACGGTGGTATGTGGGACTTGTTTTGCAGAGCCAGACACTATCCTTGTGTTCAAAATCTTCTACAGAGTATTCGGAGGAAGGAACCCGCCTTGCAATGCCGAAGACAATCTGCGCGCCGGACTCATCATCATTGAAGCCTGGTTCAGGGGCTACTGAGGGAGTCCTGGATTAGGGGGTATTCGGACAACCGGACTATATCCTTTGGCCGGATTGTTGGACTATGAAGATACAAGATTGAAGACTTCGTCTCGTGTCCGGATGGGACTCTCCTTGGCGTGGAAGGCAAGCTTGGCGATACGAATATGTAGATCTCCTCCCATTGTAACCGACTCTGTGTAACCCTAGCCCCCTCCGGTGTCTATGTAAACCGGAGGGTTTAGTCCGTAGGACCAACAACAATCATACCATAGGCTAGCTTCTAGGGTTTAGCCTCTACGATCTCGTGGTAGATCAACTCTTGTACTACTCTTATCATCAAGATCAATCAAGCAGGAAGTAGGGTGTTACCTCCATCGAGAGGGCCCGAACCTGGGTAAACATCGTGTCCCCTGCCTCCTGTTACCATCCGCCTTAGGCGCACAGTTCGGGACCCCCTACCCGAGATCCGCCGGTTTTGACACCGACACTCTCATTTTGTCACCTTCATATACTAGTGGGAATTTTTCATTATAGAACTTGGCTTGTATATTCCAATGATGGGCTTCCTCAAATTGCCCTAGGTCTTCGTGAGCAAGCGAGTTGGATGCACACCCACTTAGTTTCTTTTCTTGAGCTTTCATATACTTATAGCTCTAGTGCATCCGTTGAATGGAAATCCCTACTCACTCACATTGATATCTGTTGTTGGGCATCTCCATAGCCCGTTGATACGCCTAGTTGATGTGAGACTATCTTCTCCCTTTTTGTCTTCTCCACAACCACCATTCTATTCCACATATAGTGCTATGTCCATGGCTCACGCTCATGTATTGCGTGAAAGTTGAAAAGTTTGAAAATTCTAAAGTATGAAACAATTGCTTGGCTTGTCATCGGGGTTGTGCATGATTTAAATACTTTGTGTGGTGAAGATAGAGCATAGCCAGACTATATGATTTTGTAGGGATAACTTTCTTTGGCCATGTTATTTTGAGAAGACATAATTGCTTTGTTAGTATGCTTGAAGTATTATTATTTTTATGTCAATATTAAACTTTTGTCTTGAATCTTTCGAATCTGAATATTCATACCACAATTAAGAAGAATTACATTGAAATTATGCCAAGTAGCACTCCGCATAAAAATTTATCTTTTTATCATTTACCTACTCGAGGACGAGCAGGAATTAAGCTTGGGGATGCCTGATACGTCTCCAACATATCTATAATTTTTTATTGCTCCATGTTATATTATCTATTATTTTGGACCATATTGGGCTTTATTTTCCACTTTTATATTACTTTTGGGACTAACCTATTAACCGGAGGCCCAGCCCAGAATTGCTGTTTTTTGCCTATTTCAGAGTTTCGAAGAAACGGAATATCAAACGGAGTCCAAACGGAATGAAACCTTCGAACGCGATTTTCTCACCGAACATGATCCAGAGACTTGGACCCCCGTCAAGAAAGCTGAGGTGGCCACAAGGGTGGGGCGCGCCCGCCTCCTCGTGGGTCCCCTGTTGCTCCACCGACGCACTCCTTCCTCCTATATATACCTCACGCACCCGAACGATCAGACACGGAGCCAAAACCTAATTCCACCGCCGCAACTTTCAGATCCACGAGATCCCATCTTGGGGCCTGTTCGAGTTCACGAAGGGGAATCCACCATGGAGGGCTTCTACATCATCATAGCCTCTCCGATGAAGTGTGAGTAGTTTACCTCAGACCTTTGGGTCCATAGTTAGTAGCTAGATGGCTTCTTCTCTCTTTTTGGATCTCAATACAATGTTCTCCCCTCTCTCGTGGAGATCTAATCGATGTAATCTTCTTTTTTGCGGTGTGTTTGTTGAGACCGATGAATTGTGGGTTTATGATCAAGATTATCTATGAGCAATATTTGAATCTTTTCTGAATTCTTTTATGTATGATTGGTTATCTTTGCAAGTCTCTTCGAATTATCCGTTTGGTTTGGCCAACTAGATTGGTAGTTCTTGCAATGGGAGAAGTGCTTAGCTTTGCTTTCAATCTTGCGTGTCCTTTCCCAAGGATGTAAGGGCAGCAAGGCACGATTGTATTGTTGCCATCGAGGATAACAAGATGGGGTTTTATCACATTGCATGAATTTATCCTCTACATCATGTCATCTTGCTTAAGCGCTACTCTGCTTTCATTAACTTAGTACTCTAGATGCATGTTGGATAGCGGTCAATGAGTGGAGTAATAGTAGTAGATGCAGGCAGGAGTCGGTCTACTTGTCTCGGACGTGATGCCTATATACATGATCATACCTAGATACTCTCATAATTATGCTCAATTTGTCAATTGCTCAACAGTAATTCGTTCACCCACCGTAAAATACTTATGCTCTTAAGAGAAGCCACTAGTGAAATCTATGGCCCCCGGGTCTATTCTCTATCATATTAATCTTCCATCACTTTATTATTGCTTTGCTTTTTTACTTTGCCTTTTATTTTACCTTGCATCTTTATACCAAAAATATTATCTATCATCTCTATCAGATCTCACTCTTGTAAGTGACCGTGAAGGGATTGACAACCCCTAATCGCGTTGGTTGTGTGGAGCTATTTTTTTTGTGTAGGTACGAGGGACTCGCGCGTGGCCTCCTACTGGATTGATACCTTGGTTCTCAAAAACTAAGGGAAATACTTACGCTACTTTGCAGCATTATCCTCTCTTCTTCGGGGAAATCCAACGCAAGATCAAGAGGTAGCAGCCGCTACCTCCAGCCAGTCGGCAGTCCGACTGGGGGTGCGCGGTGCCGGCATGTCCGGCCATAGGGCGGCGATCCCCTGGGCGCCGACAGGCTGAAGCCGGCGCAACATCCGGTGAGCCGGCCAAAGACGGGCCTCGATGCTCAGAATCTGCTCGCTAAGGGTTCGGGGGGCGTCGGCGGCGATCTTCGCGCCGTCTGCCCACTGCCCTTCGCGATCAGCTTTGATGGCCTGGTTGGCGGCATCCAAGTGGCCAGGAAAGAAGTCTGTCAAGACAGAAGCGAAGAACAAAATTAAAAGACCAGAAGCCGGCTTGACCAACAGCTGGCAATGCAAAGAAGAAAATTGAGGGAGGCTCACCATCGACTATATCCTCAATCTTGTGGAAGCCGGAAGTCAGCATCGCCTCCTTGTCAGTCCAGGAGGAGCATTCGCTCGTGAACTCAGCAAGGAGGCCGGTGTCCTTGTCCTCCGCCTCCTTCTGTTCTGCCAGTTGCGTGACCAGTCGGTCGCGCTCTTCAGCTAGCTTGCTGCACTCCTCGTCCTTGGCACGTAGCGCGGTGTTGGCTTCGCCCAGCTGCTGCTGCAAGGTGGCATTGGTCTCTGCGGAAGAAAGAAGAAAACAAGGTGTTAGTCGCCAACAAAGAAGAACAGACACCGGGGAGATCCGGCCCGACTACTCAGCAGTCGGCCCGAATCTCGGGGACTACAGCCAGCAGGAAAGCGCCAGCGCCCAAAAAAAAAAAGGAGTCATCAACAGAAAGAAGAATAGTGGTCGGGAGATCCGCCCGACCGCCGCCATCGGCCCAAATCTCGGGACTACAGCCATGGTGCGCCAAATGCGCCCATGTAAAAAATAAGAAGACTTACTCTGGCTTTCCGACAAGTCGGCGGTCCGCTGAGCCAGCTCCTGGACGTTGGAGTTGAAGGCGGTCACACGAAGATTGTGGTAATCCTGTGGCAAAGATCCCAAATAAACGTTAGTACTTGGAACTCGCCGATTAGAGTTCCGAGCCGCCTGCTCAACAGCCGGCCCGAAACTCGGGAACTACACCCAGTGGGTGCGCTGACGCGCCCCCATCGAGAAGCACAAGAAACAGAAACAAAGAAGAAGGAAACGCACTCGGACGGCCTCTCGCGATGCCAGATGCGCCTTGTTGCAGTTCCTGATGGCTTCTCCCTCGGCTCGGATTTTGACTTGGACGTCCAAAAGCGCCCGACTCAACGGGCCCGTCCCGCCTCCCCGCACCCACCCAGTGGGCGCGGCGCTCGTCGCTTCGGTGTCCGAGATCGAGGAGCTCGCGGCACCAGTCTCTAGAGTGCGCGGTGCCGAAGCCGCCTTTGCAAGGCGGCGACGCGTCGGTGTGCCGACCTCGAGAAACAGGCCCGTCGCCACCTCGTCTTCAGTTGGCAGCACCGGCGGGTCCGCCGGCTGCCCGCCTTGCGCGCTCCTGGACGGTGGCGGTGGCGGCACGATCACGTCCGGCATGGCGGTGTCACTGCCGTCCCTCTCCATGACCTGGTTCTCTTCGCCAGCCTCCCCAGTCCGCGCCGTGAACTCCAGGGGTGGCGGTGCGGAGTTCAGAGGAATGACGAAAACCGCAGACTGGCGGTGTGCGGCTTCTTCAGCCTACTTCTTCGCTGCGTCGGCGGCCTCGGCCTCCGCCAGTTTCTTCAGGGCGGCGGCCTCCGCCTTCTCCAGGTGGGCGACTTCCTGCTCTTCACGCACTTCTCGTGCGTTCCGCTCCCTTGCCTCCCGGAGGTCGGCGGCTGGGTCGATCCGCCGAGTGGTGGCGGAAGTCTCTGCCGACCCCACGATGGAGGCTGCAGCCACCTTCTCAAGAGAGAGGGGAGCCCTGACCAAGGGAAACAAACAAAGAAACTCAGACCAGATCAACGAAGAAAAGATGAAGGTGTAAGGGAAGGTAGCACTTACGCAGAAACCAGCTGCGGCGTCTTCACCTCCCTACGGAAGCGGTTGGCCTTCGCGGCCGCTTCGTCCCGCTTGGTCGCCGCGGCCGAGCCCTTGGGCTTCTTCGGCCGGCTGCCGAATAAGCTCGGTGTGGCCCTGCACTTCTTCACGCCGCCTTTTGCGTCCGGCGCGGCAGAAGAGCTTGTGCCCGGCTGGCCGGCTCCCAGCTGGTGGCGCGGGGTGACTTCCCTGCGTCGTCGTCAGGCCAGTCCTCAAGGCTGGCTCCGAGCCTGCTTCGCCTCCTCCCCCCTCGGCGTCGTCCTCCAAGGCCGTCGCCCCCAAGTCGGGGTCGTCGACGTCGCTCTCCGCCTGGTCGGGGAGGAATTCACGGTCCAGCCCCACGGTGCCGGCTGCTGGCTGGAGGAGGGGGCTCTGTTCAAAGGCTGACTGGTCAGACTGGACAAGACGGACTCGGCGACAAAGAGTCAGAGAAAAAAGAAAAAGAGACAACTCACCATGGGCAGAGGGTTGGCGCGTGAATACGGCTCCTTGTCAAACCGCCACTCTTCCGTGAGCTCGCAGTTCGCAAGATAGTTCACCATGTAGGCCACCTCTGCATGAGGCATCTCCTTGGTGCACAGCCAACTCGGGTCCCGATGTCCGCTCATCTGGCAGATCATGTGAGGGCGGCCCTGGAGCGGGAGCACTCGGCGCGCCATGAAGGCGGCCAGCAAATCAGGCCCGGTCAGGCCCTCCGAACGCGTCAGCACTCGGAGCCGCGCGATGGCGGCGGCTCCAGCAGGAATCAGCGTCCTGGCCCGGTACGACCAGTTGGGCTGCCTTCCAGCTGGCGGGCCGGCTGCATAGGCCGGCAAGTTGACCCAGTCGCCCTCCGTGAAGACGCTCTTCACGTAGAAATACGATCGCTGCCACATCTTCACCGACTTTATCAGCGTGATGGGGGGAAACGGATTGTCGGCCCCCGACCTCCGCACCATGATGAACGTGTCGCACTGGGCGGGCACGCCTGCAACATGGGTGCCGAGCTTGATGTAGAAGAACTCCCCCCAGAGCTCGATGGTGGGGAGGACGCCAAGGAAGCCTTCGCATAAGGTGACGAAGGCGGACGGTAGTACCACCGTGTTCGGGGTGAGGTGGTGCGGCTGGAGACCATAGAATTCGAGGAAGGAGCGGAAGAAGTTGCTCGCCGGCAAGCCGAGGCCGCGCAGGCAGTGCGAGTGGAAGACGACCCGCTCGCCCTCCTCCGGCACCGTGAGATTTCTCCCTTCGGTGCGAGGCGGACCCTCACGAAATCCTTGCCGGGCAGCTGTCGTGTCTTCCGGAGGAAATCGACGTGATCGTCGTGAACTTCGGAGCCGTCCCACGCTCTGGAACGCATCGTGGGGGGCGTGACGGTGGAAGAAGAGCTCATCGGGAATGAATCACCGCGACGCTCAGCGTAGCTTGGGGCGCAGCGGCGAGAGGAAGAAGAAAGAGGAGGCGGCGAGGAGGAGGGGCGCGCGTGCTCTGCCGCTCCCCCTCCTCCGCCTACTTATAGACCTATGGGCTGTGAAGCCGAGGGGGCGAACGTGGTATTTACTGCGCCCATTACCCCAGGCCCCCACATTTTTCGCTCAAAATTACGGCGCGCAGTAACTCCATGGGAACCTCAACTGCCCACCTCGGCCGCAGCGGATCCGCTCGCGTGCCGAGGGGTGGTAGTGGCGGGCCCCGCCGGCAGGTATGTCCCGTCACGCGCGTGGGTGGGCAGACTGGCCCACCCGCTCGTCGCCATGTGACAGGCCTGAAACGGGCGGCGGCCTGGAAGCTTAGCTAGCACGCCACTCGGATCCCGCCGAGGCGTTCGGAAATTTTGGACAAGTCAGATTGGGCGAGTCCGACTCCTACCAGTCGGCCTGGCAGAAGACGGAAGAGGCTCTACCTCAAACGCTGGGAAAAGGAAACTGCTGAGGCTCCTCGACCAATCGCCCGCGGCGCCTCACCAGCTTTGGGGACTACTGTCGGAGTAATGGGCCACGGGTAGGCTAACCCGAAGCCCAGAACCTTTCAAGACATCGGGGCTGACTGCGCCCCTCAAGACGACAAGATGAAGAGCCGCCTCCTGGAGGCCGGCTGGAGGAATAGCCGGCTACTCATAAACGGCCGAGTCCTGGAGGCAAGGCCAAGTCAAGCCGACTCCTATCGGGCGGCTTCTAGAGAAGCCGGCACCGAGGAGTCGGCCCGCGGCACCTGCGAAGCCCGTGCCCTCATCAAGGGGGGCGGGACATGGAATGGCTCTGATGTAGCCCATCCCTCCCTTTTCGGGGCTGGCGTGGCCACAGTCTTGCATCTTGGCGGAGATCTCCGCTCGGCGCGGCACTGTTGCCATGCCAACCCTGACGTCATCACAAGTAGGCAGAGTCCTGCTCCCACGACGGCCTGTCTGCATGGCCCAAGGACGATGGGCCCCACCAGACAACGAGAGTCCAGAAGATGGCAAGAGCCCTACCAGTCGGACCCGAGGGAGGTCGGCCCCTAGGAGTCGGCCCGCCAATTCCTCGGGACCCACGCACCATTAACCAGACGAGACAGGGAGTGGCTACAGTAATCGCCCGCCGGGCGACGGAGCTGTAGCCATGACCCCCTGACCAAGCATGTGTCATCAGAGACACAACAACAGTGATCAGCTGCCGATAAGATCCAGGAGCGGTGGGTACGGCCCGTCGGCCCCGTACCCAACCAGTCGGCGGGGTCCACCAGACGGCGGGCCCCAAAGATCGGCGAGAAGCCAAGGTCGAAGAGGTCGACGGCGGGCCCTACACCCGGCCGGATTACCAATGTACCCCTGGGGGTTAGGCCTATATAAACCCCCCAGGGCACCCATGCAAAGGGTTCCCAACCTGTTAGAACTAGACTCATACATAGAGAGAGGAGAGAGCTAGCCTTGCTTTCTTCCACCTCTAGTATACAGCTCAAGGAGCACCATTGTATCACTAGTGCCTTAGTGATCATGCGGAGACCCCACAGAGCAGGACTAGGGGTGTTATCTCCACGAAGAGCCCCAAACCTGGGTAAAGTTCGCCGGCGTAAGTGTCTACGCCTCATCCCGCTTCCAGGCACCGGCGATGTTCTACTCGCTCCCACCATGATAAGCCATCCATTGGCATATGTCGCACCCAACCCCCGACAATGAGTTCTTCATTCCAATCAACGATGTCTGTGCAAAAGTTGAGGAGGCCTGTGTCATGAAGCACACTGAGGACAGGTGTGAAGCATGACAGTGATTCCATGTCCACATGAGGAATATGCTCGTGGTCGAAGACTTTGTCCTTGTTGAAGAGCAGTGAAGAATAGAAGTTGGCCTGGCTGGCGGTCCAGAAGCGCTTCCTTCTGAGACGAGCAGAATCATAGGGATTGTAGTATGTGAAGAACATGTGCTCGCCGAAGAAATCATCATCCTTGAATTTCTGCTTCTTTGAGAATGGATCATTTGGCTTGGGCTGAGGAGTGTCAGTTAATTGCATTATCACCTCAGGAATCACAATCTCAGGTTCTTCAGGCTAAGGAAATTCAGCTTCTTCTCAAGTGACAGCCTGGGTCTTCAATTCTTCATTTACATTTTCTTCAGCACTACTGGCTGGAATTTCTTCATGGACAGACGGTGTGGCATGTGGTTCTTCAGAGCCCATTTGAACTGTAGTAACTGGGGACTGAGGAATTTGTTGCAACGGTGTGAACAGTGGAGAGTTGGGGTGCTGACTTTCCCAAAAGTTGGTACAGCCAATGTCCACATCTGGGTGTTGACTTTCCCAAAAGTCATCATTCAGCACAGGTGTGGTACAGCCAATGTCCACATCTTCATCTTCCATTTCTTCAACGCCGGCTTCTTCAGCAATAAACTGAGGCATAGGCGAGGAAACAACTGGAGTTGAAGGGATTTCATCCACTTCAATTTCTTCATCCATCTGCTCTGACGTAGCAGCAGAAGTATTTTCTTCATCAGGTCCGCTAGGGATCACGTATTCTTCATCAAAAGGGACGATTTCCTTGATGGCATGGTGGAAACAGGAACAACATCAATTGGATTTTCAAATGAGCTGGTCAATTTCTTCATCTTCTTCGGAGCTGAAGAATCTGATGAAGTTGATGCTTTCCTTTTCTTCACTGCAGCACGTTCTGCAGTCTTGGTCTTCTTCACATCTGAAGCAGATGGAAGGATTGAAGTTAGGGTAGGTGCAGGAGGAGCAGAGGAATGTGGTTGATTTTATTCAGGCACAACTAATGCAGTTGCCCTGACCTCTTCATTTTCTTCAGGCGTACCACTAGTGGATGCCCTGGCAATTTCATCAGCGGCTGGAATGCAGTCATCAGCCCTGGAACTCACATTTTCTTCAGCAGCCTGAATGTCATCAGCGGTGCTGGCATGTTCTTCAGTCGGCTGAGCAGATGCTTCAGCCTGAGGAATTTCTTGTTGCGATGGAGCTGCAACATTTGGAGTGATTTTTTCAGTCAGTTTTACAAACCTGACCTTGGCTCCTTGCCAATCAGCATAGTAAGCATTGAAATCATCGCTGAGGACTTTGATTTCAGACTGGATCTTCACAAGTTCATCAGTTTTCATAGAGATAACGTTGTTCTTCAAGAATTTCTCCTTCCTGTACTGCGCTTTCTTGATCTGCTTGGCCTTCTCATATTTCCATTTTTCTTCTTGGATGAAGGCAGTCAGCATATGACTTTCGCCAGGAGTCAACTTGAAATCAGGCATATGAGTGTTTGGGTCCTTGTGCGAGAGGTCAATGTAGTCGAGGATCAGCTTTGGATCCAAAAGCAGTGGCACATTTGTGCCCTTGGCTCTAGCGGCCCTGACTTGCCTATATCTGATGATTTCGGCAAGTTCCTCATAATCAGCTTCGTCTTCATCAGACGGCACTTGGAAGGCGACCTGCTTCTTGTGAGGACTTGGGCGAGAACCTCGTCCGGCAGTGGCCTTTGTCTTCAGCAGAGAGGGTCCCGTTGAAGAATTTGGTGCAGCTGAGGAACTAGCAGAAGCTCCTGAGGCAATAGAGATGCATGTCGTCCTTTGGCACGTGGCAAGATGCACAGGTGCTGAGGATTTGATCGGAGCAGCTGAGGACTTTGGAGGAGGAGCTGAGGACTTTGGAGCGGGAGCAGTATGAGGAATTGGCCGTGAGGTCTTTGAGGATTCTGGCCATGAGGGCATTGCTGAGGAACTTGGCCATAAGGGCATTGAAGAAGAAGCACTTGACTTGTGCGCAGGCTTCTTTGCCATGGATTTCTTTGGCTTGACAGAGGCCTCAGTTGCAGCAGCAGCAGAGTCTTCATTGAATTTCCTAACTGCTTCTTTGCCTGTTTGGCCAACTTGTCCTGGCGCTGGGCCCATTCATCAGGATAATCCTCACCGTGCTTGAGGCTGGTGGGATCAGCTTCTTGGCCAGGTGCCAATGGAGGTCTTGAGCATGGAGGATTGATAGTGAATTTCTTCATGTATTTGGGAGTAACATATCTGTACTCCCTCCACTCTCTTGCCCATCTCCTCTCTATCTTCTGAATGCGCACCTTGCGCTGACTTTTGTCTTCCTTAGGGGTGTGCGAGACCCAAAGATAGAAGTCCTCAGGGATTTCAAACGCAGTATTGATTTCAGGCCTTTTTCCTCCCTTTTGTGGCTTCTTTCCATCAGCCATTTTCTTCAGATGAGGAATTTGAACAAAGGAATTCTCTGAAGAAGTATGCAACTTGATGTCTACTACACAACCTTCTTCTTGTAGACGTTGTTGGGCCTGCAAGTGCACAGGTTTGTAGGTCAGTAGCAAATTTCCCTCAAGTGGATGACCTAAGGTTTATCAATCCGTAGGAGGCGTAGGATGAAGATGGTCTCTCTCAAACAACCCTGCAACCAAATAGAAAAGAGTCTCTTGTGTCCCCAACACACCCAATACAATGGTAAATTGTATAGGTGCACTAGTTCGGCGAAGAGATGGTGATACAAATGCAATATGGATGGTAGATAAAGGTTTTTGTAATCTGAAAATATAAAAACAGCAAGGTAACTAATGATAAAAGTGAGCGTAAACGGTATTGCAATGATAGGAAACAAGGCCTAGGGTTCATACTTTCACTAGTGCAAGTTCTCTCAACAATAATAACATAGATAGACCATATAACAATCCCTCAACATGCAACAAAGAGTCACTCCAAAGCCACTAATAGCGGAGAACAAACATAGAGATTATGGTAGGGTACGAAACCACCTCAAATTTATTCTTTCAGATCAATATATTCAAGAGTTCGTACTAGAATAACACCTTAAGACACAAATCAACCAAAACCCTAATGTCAACTAGATACTCCATTGTCACCTCAAGTATCCGTGGGCATGATTATACAATATGCATCACACAATCTCAGATTCATCCAACCAACAAAGTACTTCAAAGAGTGCCCCAAAGTTTCTACCGGAGAGTCAAGAAAACGTGTGCCAACCCCTATGCATAGGTTCATGGGCGGAACCCGCAAGTTGGTCACCAAAACATACATCAAGTGGCACGTGATATCCCATTGTCACCACAGATAAACACGGCAAGACATACTGATGAGGACATCAATACCATTGTTACACCCACAGCCCCTGCTGCTATACATATTGGACCAATTACTAGAGCTCGCGCACGCCAATTGAATTATCAGGTACTTCTGTTTCTTGGTAACGATTCCAATGTTCATGAGAATATGATGCTACCTAAATTGGATACATTTGTTTTGCTTACAAATGAAGGGCCTACCATGGACAAGAAAGATGAACCTTAGCTTCTATCACATACATCAAGTGTTCTCAAATAAAGACTCAATCCGATAAGATAACTTCAAGAGGGAAACTCAATTCATCACAAGAGAGTAGAGGGGGAGAAACATCATAAGATCCAACTATAATAGAAAAGCTCGCGATACATCAAGATCGTGCCATAGAGAGAACACGAGAGAGAGAGAGAGAGAGAGAGAGAGAGAGAGAGATCAAACACATAGCTACTGGTACATACCCTCAGCCCCGAGGGTGAACTACTCCCTCCTCGTCATGGAGAGCGCCGGATGATGAAGATGGCCACCGGTGATGGATTCCCCCCTCGGCAAGGTGCCTGGAACAGGCTCCCGAGAGGTTTTGGTGGCTCAGAGGCTTGCGGCAGCGGAACTCCCAATCTATCTTGATATTCGATGTTTTTAGGGTACGAGGCTTATATAGGCGAAAGAAGTCGGTCGGGAGGTGCTCGAGGGGCCCACGAGACAGGGGCGCGCCAGAGGGGGCGCCCCTCCTATCTCGTGGAGTCCTCGAGGATCTTCTCGACTTGAACTCCAAGTCTCCGGGATCATATTCTTCCCAAAATAACGTTGCGAAGGTTTCATTCCGTTTGGACTCCGTTTGATATTCCTTTTCTTGAAATATCAAACAGCAATAAAACAGCAATATGGGTTGGGCCTCCGGTTAATAGGTTAGTCCCAAAAGTAATATAAAAGTGTATAATAAAGCCCGTAATCATTCAAAACAGATAATAAAATAGCATGAATGCTTCATAAATTATAGATACGTTGGAGAAGTATCAGCATCCCCAAGCTTAATTCCTACTCGTCCTCGAGTAGGTAAATGATAAAAGAAAGAATTTATGAAGTGTGAATGCTAGAAGGTGCACAAGTTTGATCAATGATAATTTCAATCACCTTTTCTAGCATGATAATATGTCATAACGGTAGTTCATCTCATAAAACTTCTCACGATAAAGTAACAAGCAATTCACATGTCAAAGCATAGACCATAAACTTTCTTGAAAACTAGCAAACTTCATTCTCAGTCATTCAAACAATTGCAATTCATCTTATTTTCAGGAATACCAAACTCCACATACTCAACTATCATATAGTCTTCTACAATTGCTAACACTCACGCAATACTAATGGTTATGGAGTTTCAATCGGACACTGAGAAAGATAGGGGCTTATACTGTTGCCTCCCAACGTATTCACCTTTGGGTGATGTCAACAATAATATTTCATGCTAACTTACATCCAGTTGGATATATATATCAGGATCTTCCCAACACGAGGAGCTTGCCAAAGGATAAAATGAAAAAGGGAAAGGTGAAGATCACCTTGACTCTTGCATAAAGTAAAAGACATAAAGTAAAAGATAGGCCCTTCGCAGAGGGAAGTAGAGGTTGTCATGCGCTTTTAGGGTTGGATGCACAAAATCTTAATGCGAAAGAACGTCACTTTATATTGCCCCTTTTATATGGACCTTTATTATGCAGTCCGTCACTTTTATTGCTTCCATAACAAGATCGTACAAAGCTTATTTTCTCCGCACTAATAAGTCATGCATATTTAGAGAGCAATTTTTATTGCTTGCACCGATGACAACTTACTTGAAGGATCTTACTCAATCCATAGGTAGGTATGGTGGACTCTCATGGCAAAATTGGGTTTAAGGATATTTGGAAGCACAAGTAGTATCTCTACTTGGTGCAAGGAATTTTTGGCTAGCATGAGGGGGAAAGGCAAGCTCAACATGTTTGAATGATCCATGACAATATACTTTAACTGAGATGTCGAAAAACATAACCCATTACATTGTCTTCCTTGTCCAACATTAACTCTTTAGCATGTCATACTTAATGAGTGCTCCCAACTACAAAAGATGTCTAGGATAGTATATTTATATGTGAAATCTCTCTTCCTTCAATATTCTTTCATGAATTGTTCAAATGATCAATACAACGCTTGCTAACCTCCAATAAATTTACAACCTCTACTTATTAGACGTGAAGTCATTACTCCCCATGGGATAAGCAAATGAGGCATATATAATTTCAGATTTATGACAATCAACTCATTCAACCATTTACTCATAGGATATAAGTGAAGCACACGAGTAAATGACAAACTACTCCAAAAAGATATAAGTGAAGTTCAATGAGTAGCTAAATAATTATGTAACTATGCGAAGACTCCCTCTATTTTAAGAATTTCATATCTTGGTATTGTATTCAAACAGCAAGAAAAACAAAATAAAATGACATTGCAAGGATATCACAACTCATGTGAAGAGGCAAAAACTTAGGCTCAACCGATACTAACCGATAGTTGTTGAAGAAGAAAGGTGGGATGCCTACCGGGGCATCCCCAAGCTTAGATGCTTGAGAATTCTTGAAATATTATCTTGGGGTACCTTGGGCATCCCCAAGCTTGAACTTTTGTCTCTCCTTAATTCCTCTCATATCATGGTTTCTCTATTTCTCAAAAGCTTCATCCACACCAAACTCAACAAGAACTCGTGAGATAGGTTAGTATAAACCAATGCAAAACCTTATCATTTTCTACTGTAACAAATCACTAAGATTATTATTCAACATTGCATACTAAATGCCTCTGCATATTTAATACTCCTATCCTCAAATAAAATCATTAAACAAGCAAACATATGCAAACAATGCAAACATAACAGCAATCTGCCAAAACAGTACAGTCTGTGAATATTGCAAGAGTATCAATACTTCCCTAACTCCAAAAATTAAGAAATAAAATTCCCACTATATTAAATTTATCAGAGCTCAATATGCAAAAAGTTTCAACATTATACCATTCTCTGACTTTTCTATGGAATTTTTGCAACAGCAGTAAACTTTCTGTTTTCAAACAGCAACAAGTATACTAGCAAAATAAGCATGGCAAAGGCTATCCTTGACTTTTTTATTGAAACTAAAGATGCAAAACATTATTCTAAATAACATAAAGCAAAAACTAACAAAATAAAATGACGCTCCAAGCAAAACACATATCATGTGGCAAATAAAAATATAGCTCCAAGTAAAGTTACCGATGAACGAAGACGAAGGAGGGGATGCCATCCGGGGCATCCCTAAGCTTAGACGCTTGGTTATCCTTGAATATTACCTTGGGGTTCCTTGGGAATCCCCAAGCTTAGGCTCTTGCCACTCCTTATTCCATAGTCCATCGAATCTTTACCCAAAACTTGAAAACTTCACAACACAAAACTTAACAGAAAACTGGTGAGCTCCGTTAGCGAAAGAAAAAAAAACACCACTTCAAGGTACTGTAATGAACTCATTATTTATTTGTATTGGTGTTAAACTACTGTATTACAACTTCTCTATGGTTTATAAACTATTTTACTAGCCATAGAGTCATCAAAATAAGTAAACAACACAATGAAAACAGAATCTGTCAAAAACAGAACAGTCTATAGTAATCTGTAACTAACGCAAACTTCTGAACTCCAAAAATTCTAAAATAAATTGGTGTACCTGAGGAATTTTCCTAGTAATCATCTGAAAAAAGAATCAACTAAATATCACGTTCCAGTAAAAATTTCTAGCTAATCTCGTGAGCGCTAAAGTTTATGTTTTTTACAGCATGATCATAAAGACTTCACCCAAGTCTTCCCAAAGGTTCTACTTGGCACAAACACTAATTAAAACATAAAACCACATCTAAACAGAATCTAGATGGATTATTTATTACTAACATAACCAAAAATCAAGAAACTAAGATAAAATTGGGTTACCTCCCAATAAGCGCTATCGTTTAACGCCCCTAGCTAGGCATGATGATTTCAATGATGCTCACATAAAAGATAAGAATTGAAACATAAAGAGAGCATCGTGAAGAATATGAATAGCACATTTAAGTATAACCCACTTCCTATGCATAGGGATTTTGTGAGCAAACAACTTATGGGAACAATATCAAGTTGCATGGGAAGGTAAAACAAGCATAACTTCAAGATTTTCAACACATAGAGAGGAAACTTGACATTATTGCAATTCCTACAAGCATATGTTCCTCCCTCATAATAAATTTCAGTAGCATCATGAATGAATTCAACAATATAACCAGCACCTAAAGCATTATTTTCATGATCTATTAGCATAGAAAATTTACTACTCTCCACATAAGCAAAATTCTTCTCATTCGGAATATTGGGAGTATCATAAGAGACTTGAACACTAAAAATTGTTTCCACATTAAAAGAGTAACGTTCAGAAAAAGGGTAATCATAATCATGACAAGATTTGTAGATATAATCATCACTACTTTTTATAGCATAAGTTTCATCACAATAATCATCATAAGTAGCAACTTCGTTCTCATCATAATCGATTGAAACCTCTCCCAAGATGGTGGAATCACTAAATAAAGTTGACACTCTTCCAAATCCACTTTCATGTTCATTACAATAAGATTCAACATCCTCCAAAATAGTGGGATCACTACTTCCTAAAGTTGGCACTCTTCCAAACCCACTTTCATCAATATAATCATCATACGTAGGAGGCATGCTATCATCATAACAACTTTGCATATCAAAACTTGGAATGCTAAAAATATCATCTTCATTAAACATAGCATCCCCAAGCTTGGGACAAACATTAATTTCAGCAAATATATTATCAAATATTTCATCCTCATCAAACATAGCTTCCCCAAGCTTGGGCCCTTTCATATCATAAGCACAATCACTCTCATCATTAAAAATATTGATCGCACCAATAGTATAGTAATTATCATCATCACAATGAGTAGTAGGAGCAACATCATTTGGAAGGGATGCCTTTTTACCTTTGTTTCCCCTTCTTTTCCTTTTCTTTTTCACATTATGTGTGGGTTCAACCTTCCTCTTTGAGCTCCTTATTGACGAGATTGGTTGAATAGAAAGCTCCTCCTCGTTACCTGATTCATCATAAGAAATAATAGGAGGATATTGGGAAGTCTCTTCCCTTTCATTAGTATTCTCATCATCTTCTATTTGCTTTCTTTTATTTATGTAATTGGAAATATAAGGATTTCAATGCAATTCAACGCACAATACAAATAAATCTTCTCTAGATCAATATCAAGGAATTTCTTATGGGCAAATTCTGGAAGGTCCTTAAGTAAACGTTTCAACTCTTCATAACCCAAAAGCAAACTAAGTTCATTATAATGTGCAAGGGAAATCAAATCATCACAATTTGTGGACACAATTCGGTCAAGAAACAATTTGCATTGGAGATGTAAATGACCACGTTCATTGCAAAGTTCACAAGTACGGCAAAGGAAATTCAAATTTTCAGCACTCACATCTAGCCTTTCTTGCAACCATTTAGTTTCTAAATGCTTATGCCTCTTGCAATAAATATCTTCTCTATTTGGTGTGTTCATGCAAACATGCACTCCACAAAAGTTGACATGCTCATAAGAGATATTTTCATCATAACTAGTGCAATCATCATTAGTACTATGGATATTCAAAGAGTCTATACTAACAACATTGCAATCATGCTCATCATTCAAAGATTTAGTACCAAGCATTTTTAATGCATTCTTCTTCTAGCACTTGAGCACAATTTTCCTTTCCATCATACTCACGAAAGATATTAAAAAGACGAAGCGTATGAGACAAACTTAACTCCATTTTTTTGTAGTTTTCTTTTATAAACTAAACTAGCGATAAAACAAGAAAAAAAAAGATTCAATTGCAAGATCTAAAGATATGCCTTCAAGCACTCACCTCCCCGGCAACGGTGCCAGAAAAGAGCTTGATGTCTACTACACAACCTTCTTCTTGTAGACGTTGTTGGGCCTACAAGTGCACAGGTTTGTAGGACAGTAGCAAATTTCCCTCAAGTGGATGACCTAAGGTTTAACAATCCGTAGGAGGCGCAGGATGAAGATGGTCTCTCTCAAACAACCCTGCAACCAAATAACAAAGAGTCTCTTGTGTTCCCAACACACCCAATACAATGGTAAATTGTATAGGTGCACTAGTTCGGCGAAGAGATGGTGATACAAATGCAATATGGATGGTAGATAAAGGTTTTTGTAATATGAAAATATAAAAACAGCAAGGTAACTAATGATAAAAGTGAGCGTAAACGGTATTGCAATGATAGGAAACAAGGCCTAGGGTTCATACTTTCACTAGTGCAAGTTCTCTCAACAATAATAACATAGATAGATCATATAACAATCCCTCAACATGAAACAAAGAGTCACTCCAAAGCCACTAATAGCGGAGAACAAACGTAGAGATTATGGTAGGGTACGAAACCACCTCAAAGTTATTCTTTCTGATCAATCTATTCAAGAGTTCGTACTAGAATAACACCTTAAGACACAAATCAACCAAAACCCTAATGTCACCTAGATACTCCATTGTCACCTCAAGTATCCGTGGGCATGATTATACGATATGCATCACACAATATCAGATTCATCTAACCAACACAAAGTACTTCAAAGAGTGCCCCAAAGTTTCTACCGGTGAGTCAAGAAAACGTGTGCCAACCCCTATGCATAGGTTCATGGGCGGAACCCGCAAGTTGGTCACCAAAACATACATCAAGTGGCACGTGATATCCCATTGTCACCACAGATAAACACGACAAGACATACATCAAGTGTTCTCAAATAAAGACTCAATCCGATAAGATAACTTCAAGAGGGAAACTCAATTCATCACAAGAGAGTAGAGGGGGAGAAACATCATAAGATCCAACTATAATAGCAAAGCTCGCGATACATCAAGATCGTGCCATAGAGAGAACACGAGAGAGAGAGAGAGAGAGAGAGAGATCAAACACATAGCTACTGGTACATACCCTCAGCCCCGAGGGTGAACTACTCCCTCCTCGTCATGGAGTGCGTCGGGATGATGAAGATGGCCACCGGTGATGGATTCCCCCTCCGGCAAGGTGTCGGAACAGGCTCCCGAAAGGTTTTTGGTGGCTACAGAGGCTTGCGGCGGCGGAACTCCCGATCTATCTTGATATTCGATGTTTTTAGGGTACGTAGGCTTATATAGGCGAAAGAAGTCGGTCGGGAGGTGCTCGAGGGGCCCACAAGACAGGGGGCGCGCCCAGTAGGGGGTGCACCCTCCTATCTTGTGGAGTCCTCGAGGATCTTCTGACTTGAACTCCAAGTCTCCAGGATCATATTCTTCCCAAAAATAACGCTGCCGAATGTTTCATTCCGTTTGGACTCCGTTTGATATTCCTTTTCTTCGAAATACTGAAACAGGCAATAAAACAGCAATATGGGCTGGGCCTCCTGTTAATAGGTTAGTCCCAAGAGTAATATAAAAGTGTATAATAAAGCCCGTAATCATTCAAAACAGATAATAAAATAGCATGAATGCTTCATAAATTATAGATACGTTGGAGACGTATCACAACTTTTCTTCGAGGAACGCTGCAAATGAGTTAAGTTGATGAGAACCTAGTGATTCAGCAGCGGACATGAGTACCTATGAACAGAGTATAGTTGGGAGGAATTTGGAGAGGTCATATGCGTTCTTAGAAGATTTTGTAAAAAGAACAAGTTTGGGGAATTTGACCAGACGAGTCTTGAAGAATTTCACTAAGCGTTCTTTGTCTTAGGTTCCAGAGTTGTATAGATCAAAAATCCACACAACTGGGGAATCTTGAAGAAAAATTATTGCTTAGAGAAATGAATCAAGATCAGATGACATGTGAGGTGTTTAGTGTGTGAAGACGTGAAGAAAAACACCTTTGAGGATTTTGTAGAAATCATTTGGATCAAAGAGGGCAGTAAAAGTAACTTTTAATTACCCTGGACGAAGAACACGACGAACTGTGAGGTAGAGATGTGAAGTTCGTCAGTGCAGATCTTCCACGCCCTAACTTGGCGGAGGAAGACAGCTACGGCGGCGGCGGAGTGAAGAAATCCAGTCGGCCTGAAAATCTGACAATGACGAGGTCGAGGCAAGGAAGCTCTTCCTCACCGGCGACGATGAAGTAGCGGCGGCGCTAGGGTTTGAGAAGCTCGAGCTGGAGAGAGGTCGAGCGGAGTAAAGGAAGTGAGGAAGGGGAGGGGGTATTTATAGCCACGGTGAAAAACTATTCGCCCGAAGAATTTGGACGAACGTGCCCCTGACCCTTCTCATTCACTTGACATGTGTCACCCACGTACTGAGAAGTGGAGATCGTGTGTGAATAGATAAGTATTTCATGGGATGCGGAACGGTTTGAGCGGCAAAGCCGAAAATTTAGATAAGATAAGTTTTAACGTTCCGTTCGCAAATTCTTCAGCTGACAAGGACACAATGAAGATTTTGAACGAGTTTCAAATAGAACGCACATGAAGAATTTGTGAATAGAATGGTTTGAGTTTAGCATAGAGGGGGAAGGGTCCGATCACATTCACTTAGCAGAAAAACCAACTTGAAAAATTAGCCATAAGTGAATGTTGTAGAGGACATAAACTCATATATATATATATATATATATATATATATATATATATATATATATATATATATATATATATATATATATATATATAGCCAATGAAGAAAAACGACGGAAACAGTGAGGACAATGCAAAGTTGAAGAAAATGAACAACTGAGGAAAAACTCAAATTGAAGATTTTCAACTTTTGGTGATGGTGTGACCCACCGTATAAGAATGATGATTTCAGACACCGCGTACAATTGTCGTAGGGTTCTGAGAATCAAATTCTTCGTTAATTTCTTCACACTTGGAGTGTTATTCTTCATTGATTGAAGAAAAATGTTTCTTCATGTGTTGCACATCTAAGTCATCAATTTTGCATAAGTGTTAGGATGAGTGTCCTCTTCAAAGAACATTTGAAGATTCTAAAATATTTAGCTCACACCGCAACTTGCTAAATCTCTTCTCATCCAAGGGTTTTGTGAAGATATCGGCTAGCTGTTCTTCAGTCTTCACATGCTCAATAGAAATGTCGCCCTTCAACACATGATCACGAAGAAAATGATGACGAATCTGAATGTGCTTTGTCTTTGAGTGCTAAACTAGGTTGTGAGCAATCTTGATGGCACTCTCATTGTCATAGAAGAGAGGCACATTCTTCACGTTGACGCTGTAGTCCTTGAGAGTTTGCTTCATCCATAGCAATTGAGCACAGCAAGAACCAGCAGCAATGTACTCAGCTTCAGCAGTAGACAGTGATACGCAGTTCTGTTTCTTCGAGGACCAATAGACCAATGATCTTCCGAGGAAATGACATGTACCAGATGTTGACTTGCGGTCCACACGATCACCAGCATAGTCAGAGTCAGAATATCCAATGAGATCAAAAGCCGAGCCCTTGGGGTACCATAATCCAAGTGTTGGTGTGTGAGCTAGATATCGAAGAATATGCTTCACAGCCTTATGGTGTGATTCCTTCGGTGTAGCTTGAAATCGGGCACACATGCAAACACTAAGCATTATATCTGGCCTAGATGCACATAAATACAATAAAGAGCCAATCATGGAGCGGTATACCTTATGATTGAAGTCAATACCGTTTTCATCAGTGCACAGATGGCCATTAGTGGGCATAGGAATTTTGACGCCTTTGCAATCTTGCATGCCGAATTTCCTCAGTACATCCTTGAGGTATTTCTCCTGAGATATGAATATGCCATTGCGCTGTTGACGAATTTGAAGACCTAAGAAGAATTTCAATTCTCCCATCATAGACATTTGATATTCTTCACTCATCATATAGGAAAATTCATCACTATAACATTGGTCAGTACAGCCAAAGATAATATCATCAACATATATTTGGCACACAAATAGTTCACCATCATAAGATTTAGTGAAAAGAGTAGGGTCGAGTGAACCGGGTTTGAAGCCTTTCTTCATGAGGATTCCTTCAAAGTATCATACCACGCTTGAGGGCCTGCTTGAGGCCATAGAGGGCCTTATTGAGTCTGAAGACTTTGTTAGGATGCTTTGGATCTTCAAAACCTGGGGGTTGAGCAACATATACTTCTTCCTCAAGCTTACCATTGAGGAATGCACTTTTCACATCCATTTGATATAAAGTAATATCATGATGGTTAGCATAAGCAAGTAATATGTGAATAGCCTCAAGTCTAGCAACAGGTGCAAAATTTTCATCAAAATCAATTCCTTCAACCTGTGTGTAGCCTAGAGCTACAAGCCGTGCCTTATTCCTTACCACAAGGCCATTTTCATCTTGCTTGTTGCGGTAGATCCACTTTGTGCCAATGATATTGTGCTTGCAAGGATCTGGACGTTTGACCAGTTCCCAGACGTTGTTGAGCTCGAGGTGATATAATTCTTCTTGCATGGCCTGAATCCACTCAGGCTCCAGAAATGCTTAATCTACCTTAGTGGGATCTGTGATAGAGACAAAAGCATAGTGCCCACAAAATTTAGATAAATGTGAAGCTTTTGAGCATGTGAGAGGACCTGGTGCTTCAATGTCATCGATGATCTTTTCAACTTGCACTTCATTTGCAACGCGAGGATGAGCTGGTTGTCGTCGAGGAATTTGATCAGCATTTTCTTCAGCATTTTATTCAGGTGCATTAGCTCGACGTTCTTCACGTTCTGGAATGAATTCTTCAGCATATTCTTCAGTAGGAATGATATCCTCAGTAGCCTTGAACTTGATAGTTACCTTAGGTGTTGGTTCATCTATCACAGAAGGTAGGTGCTCTCTTTGTGAGCCATTAGTTTCATCGAACCGCACATCTACAGTTTCAACAACCTTGTGAAGAACGGTGTTGAAGACTCTGTAGGTGTGCGAGTCCTTTCCGTAACCAAGCATAAAACCTTCATGTGCTTTCGGTGCAAATTTTGAGTTGTGATGAGGATCTCTAATCCAGCATTTAGCACCGAAGACTTTGGAATAACTCACATTGGGTTTCTTGTCAGTGAGGAGTTCATAGGCAACCTTCTTAAAGAATTTGTGAAGATATACTCTGTTGATGATGTGGCATGCAGTATCAATTGCATCAATCCAGAAATGACGAGGTGTTTTGTATTCATCAAGCATAGTGCGAGCCATCTCAGGAAGAGTCCTGTTCTTGCGCTCCACGACGTCATTCTGCTGAGGAGTATAAGGAGAAGATAACTCATGAGTAATACCAAGTTCATCAAGATAGTCATCAAGACTAGAATTCTTGAACTTAGTTCCATTGTCACTTCTGATGTGCTTGATCTTCACACCAAAGTTGGTTGAAGCCCTCGAGGAAAATCGTTTGAAGACTTCCTACACTTCATGTTTGTAAGTGACAATGTGTACCCATGTGTATCGAGAGTAATCATCAACAATAACAAAGCCATATTGAGATGCATCATTTGAAACTGCAGAATAATGGTTAGGACCAAAGAGATCCATGTGAAGCAATTCAAATGGTCGAGTAGTAGTCATGATAGTCTTCACTGGATGCTTAGCCTTTGTCATCTTTCCAGCTTCACAGGCTCCGCATAAGTGATCCTTGAGGAATTTGACATTCTCAATGCCAATGACATGCTTCTTCTTTCCAAGCGTGTGCAAATTCCTCATGCCTGCATGACCAAGTCGTCGATGCCATAGCCAGCCTTCTGAACCTTTTGCAAGTGGGCACACGGCTGGTTGTGGTCTTGTAGATAAATCAACAATATACAAGTCTCCTCTCCTAAAGCCTTTGAAGACTTTGGAATTGTCAGCTTCCATAACCACAACACAACGATACTTGCCAAAGACAACAACCATATCAAGATCACAAAGCATTGAGATAGACATGAGGTTGCATCCTAAGGACTCGACAAGCATGACTTTGTCCATGTGTCGATCCTTTGTGATCGCAACCTTACCTAGACCCAATACCTGACTTTTGCCTTTGTCAGCGAAGATGATATGCTTCAGATGAGATGGAGATAAGGGAGCATCCATCAATAGATTCTTGTCACCAGTCATGTGATTTGTACATCCACTATCGAGGACCCACTCAGTGGCTTTGGGTTGATCATCCTGCAGATGAATTAGTGCAGCTTACGAACTCATATACTTCTTTAGTGAAGAATATGACATCAATTCATCAGATCAATTTCATCAAGTAATAGAACAGATAAAGCAGTATGAGGACGTGTGAAATGAAAGTTCATTTCTTCATGATTTGCCTGCGTCCTTTCAGGCAATTTTCAGGTCTCCAGCAAATTCTTCAAACGTTCACGCACGTCTGGAGACCTGACCCTGCAAAAGAGATTAGTTCTTTTTCTTCACCACCCACATCTGAAGGGGTGGCAAAGAGTTCATCACTTTGCGAGCTCCATACGAGAAAGGTGGCATAGAAGCCAATCCATTTCGTTTCACATAAGAGGAGCTGGGATAAGCATATGAATAAGTAGAGAAATTCTTCAAGGACTTATGAACATAATGGTTAGAAGAATAATGCACATATTCATAGCCCTTAGCTCTTACGTACGAAATAGAGTTGTTAGCATGATGATATTCATATGGGGACTTTGATCCTGTTGAGGAATTTGATCCACGTGAGGAATTTGGTCCGTATGAGGAATTGGATCCATATGAAGAATTTGGTCCATATGAAGAATTTGATCTGGGGTTCCTATTCTTCATAGGTGGCTTCATGAGGACATTCACCTGAAGACTTTCAAGGCACTTTTTGGGAACCCAGATTTTCTTCATAGGGGAACCGTTCCTGCAGTTAGTGCCAACATATCTAGCAAATACTTCACCATTCTGATTTTTGAACAGTTTATAGTTCGAGTCAAATGACTCATCATAAGAATGAGAAGATTCACATGTAAAGCCAGATAAATTGGATGGATCAACTGGAGGTCCCTTTGCAGCAACCCATGAGGTTTTGTGGTACTGCTCAGGCTTCCAATATGTACCATCAGCATTGAGTTTCCTCTCAAAGGCAATACCATCTTTCCTAGGGTTCCTGTTGAGGATCTGCTTTTTAAGCACATCACAAAGAGTCTGATGCCCTTTGAGGCTTTTGTACATGCCTGTCATGTACAATTCCTTCAGCCCTGCATCATCAGTGATACTAGCAATGTCCTTAGATGAGGAGTTAGTGGCAGCAGAGGCAGGTGAAGAATTTGTAACATTAGAAGCATTTGAACATTTAGGTGAAGAATTAGCATATTCACGTTCAATGCATTTCAAACATGGAGGAACAAATTCTTCCTGAGAAGCGCTGATTTGTTGAGCAAGTAATGAACCGCGCTCCTTCTGAAGATCTTCATAACTCACTCTTAGCTTTTCAAGATCTTGCTTTCTTTGAAGAAATTCATAAGAAAGCTTCTCATGATTAGATAAGAGAGTGTTATGTTGATCTTAAAGGGTGTCATACTTAGTATGAAGTTTCTGAAGACTTTCAGTCAAAGCTTTTGACTGATCCATTTCTTCACCCAACATATCATCGCTCCTATTTAGCATGTATTGAACTTTTTCCAAAGCTCTTTGTTGTTTAGTGGCAAGGGAAGCAAGTTTGACATAACTGGGTCCAAATTCATCACCAGATTCATCATCACTAGACTCGGATAGGTAGCATTCAGTTACCTCAGCACTTTTTGCCATAAGGCATGATGAAGAGGATGATGATTCTGGTTCGAATGTCATCGCTTTGAAAGATTCCTTGAAGTCCTCAGACCAAGGATCATGACGGGTTCGATGACCTTCATAGACCTCAGAGAGACAGTCCCAGATAAGCTTCGCATGATCGAGATGCATGATGTTCCTGAACTGATTTTGAGATGACAGAGCGGATGACGTCCTTCGCCGTGAGGTTGAGAAGAGTGTACTTGCAAATGTCATCAGCTTCCGCCATCTTGCACAGATCGGTAAGACCAATCTCAGTGACAGTCCACAGCTCGTTGTTCATCGCCATGAGGCGCTTCTCCATGATGGCCTTCCACTTGGGATACTCGTGTCCGTCAAAGATGGGGCATGACACAGTCTTCATTCCTGTGGTCGACATAACTAAAAATCCAGGCGGTTAAACCAAAATCACACAGAACAAGGGAGTACCTTGCTCTAATACCAATTGAAAGTGCGTTATATCGACTAGAGGGGGGGTGAATAGGCGATTTTTATGAATTCTTCACTTAGGAATTTGTAGGTGAGGAAATTCCTTAGCGAAGAACTACTTGCAGCGGAATAAGTACTCAAAAGTAAACATGGCAGAACACAAGCATGGTCATCATGATGAAATGAAGACAAGCACAGAGTACTGAAAACGTAAACACAGGATAGCACAGGATGAAGAAAAACAGACTGAAGAAATTGAACTGAGGAAATAGTGGAAGTCTTCATTCAAAGTCTTCAAACGCATATATGAATAAGCACACAACACAGTTATGAGGAAATGAAAGAGTTGAGGAAATAGAACCAGTTGGCTTGGTGAAAACAATGATTTGGTAGACCAGTTCCAACTGTTGTCTCAGTTGTACATCTGGTTGGAGCGGCTAAGTATTTAAACCTGAGGACACACAGTCCCGGACACACAGTCCTCACCGTATTCTCCTTGAGCTAAGGTCACACAGACCTCGCCCAATCACTCGTGGTAAGTCTTCAGGTGACTTCCGAACCTTCACAAACTCGGTCACTCGGCGATCCACAATTTCTCTTGGATGCTCTAGACCATGACGCCTAACCGTCTGGAAGAAGCACAGTCTTCAAAGGTAACAAGTGTCGGATCCACGCATGATCAATCTCTTCAGGGATGCTCAATCACTTTAGGTTTGTAGGTGTTTAGGTTTGGGTTTTCCCTCACTTGATGATTTTTGCTCAAAGTCCTCGGAGGATGGGATGCTCTCAAATGACAAGTGTCAGTTTCTCTCGGAGCAGCCAACCAGCTAGTGGTTGTAGGGGGCGGCTATTTATAGCCTAGGGAGCAGCCCGACATGATAAGACATAAATGCCCTTCAATGATATGACCGTTAGGTGGGTAGATATTTTGGGACAGCTGGCGCATAGCACAGCAACGGTCGGAAATTTGAGTATCAAATTCCTCAGGGCTATCATGTTCCTCACTGTGTAGTCAATCCGCACTGGCGAATTCCTAACTCCTCAGTTAGAACAAATTCCTCAGTGACCAGAAGAACTTCGTCTCTGTCACTGAAGAAATTGACTGAACTGTATGAGATTTCCAATGGCTTCACTCGAAGGGATTGGTAGGTGTAGGATTTTGAGTTGAGCATCACTTGGAAATTTTTCCTTAGTATTTCCTCGACCCCCTTTAACAGTACGGTGTTTCCTATGACTCAAGAAAGAGAAAATGAAACTACGAAAACAAAAGTCTTCACGCTTCATGTTCCTCAAATGAATACCAAGTCTTCAAGGTCACACCAATTTCTTCACTTTCAAAGTCTTCAGAAAGTCTTTAGAAATCCAGTCTTCAGTCGAAGAACTTCATTTTTAGGGGTCGACTTTCTCTGTAAATATCAAACTCCTCATAGACTTATAGACATGTGTACACTCATAAACACATTAGTCTCTTAATCTATAAGTCTTCAATACACCAAAATCACTAAGGGGCACTAGATGCACTTACAGCGCAGACGTGCGACAGGAGGTCCAAAATAACTTTTTGTAGACCGCACTCTCTATTTCGAGCCTGTACTATGCCTGTTCCTCCGCCTCCAACCTCGAGCATGTCAAATAGCGGGAGGATGGCCTTTATATCTATAATAAATAATCATTGGCATATCGCTCAGCTCCCAGTATCCGAATTAATCATCCGCATTGTTTCCCCAACAAAATATGGCTCCTACGGTTATTTCACAGAAATACCTTGGCATAACCTACCAGGGGCTTGGTGTGGGAACAAATGAGTTGCCAGTAAAAGTCTGAACAGCTCTATAGCATACTTCAGCGTCGCAAGTTTGGCCTTATATGCATCAGCTCCGAATCATTGTCTTGGATCAATAGTTGGTTGCCCGGCTCCTGTGCTTGCTACCCTACGTTCCGCTCTATCGGCTAGGTTAGTAAAGGGAGAACTACTGCGACTGTTCCCTAGTTTAAACCAGACGAGCACCTCAGTAGAGAAAGCTGAAAACTGACTATCATGATGAGGCGTGAGCTGGTCAACCACTTGACGACTTCTTGGAATCTTTAGCGATTCTCCATGTCACACAAGGGATCTTTTTCAGATCAAATATGTAAGGCACCATACGCCGCATACATACCAGGGGCTATGTCATAGCCCCACCATAAAACTCCTATGGCTAAGTAAAAGCGTTAACGCCCTATAGTCCGATTGCCTGGTTCGCCGCATTATCACCTCCTTCATGGACCAAGACGTTGGATAAAGAGTGATTAAATGCATTTCCAAACACCCTCGTACTTCCTACGAGGGGGCTGAAGCCGACGACTGGAAAACTTTCAAATTATATTAAAACTGCCGCACAGGAGGAATTCAAGATTTCAAGCAAAACATAAAAATAGATTAACTATAAAATTGTCCTTTACAATTCTCATACATCTCACTCGAACATTATGTATTTCGAGCACTGACCCTCTATCAAGCGGGCGGCCGCTAGGACTTCTTCAAAATAATGCTCCGGTTCCAGACGGTCCTTGCCTTTGGGTGGACTCTTCGTCGCAACATCGATGGCCTTCATCTTCCCCCAGAATGTCTTGACTCGGGCAAAAGCCATCCATGCACTCTCAATGCACGTTGACCGCTTCACAGCGTCGATACGCGGCACCGCGTCAACAAGCCTCTGCACCAAACCGAAATAGCTATTCGGAACAGGCTCAGTTGGCCACAACCAGATTATTACATCCTTCATGGCAGCGCCGGATATCCTATGAAGTTTGGCCCATTGGGACAGCTGTTCATTGAGAAATAGAGGGCGCTTTGATGCGCCAAACTGCGACCAAAAAAGCTTCTCCGTTGAATACCCATCTCGCGCTTGGTAATGCTGCGCCGCATCGGAAGAACTCTTTGGCAAGTCCAAGAACTCGTCCGGAGAACTCCACACTTGGTTAAGCTGAGCATAGTTCGGGTCACCGAACTTAGTTTGCAGCAGAAATGGCTTTCCAGCCGCAATCTCCTTAGCCTGCCGAACCTCCTCACGGGCTGCTCTGGATTCCGATCGCGCTTCCCTCGCCTCTTGTAAGGCCTTGTCCAGTTCAGCTGTTAAGGCTTTATTCTCCTTCTCCAGAAATTCACAGCGGCCAGTGGCATTTTCTAGTTCAAGCGCCACCATGGATATCTTCTCCTCATCCTGGCGCTGCGCAGCTTGTTCGGCTTTCAGCTCAGCAGATGCCTTTTCGGTAGCAGCATTGCTATGTCGGGCCTCCTCCTTGGCCTGGGCCAGCTCCGCTCGAAGAACTTCAACGACGGCAGCACCATCTGCAGCCACCCATACTCCGGCATACAGATTTTAGCGTCATGCTTATACCACAAAAATGTATGGGGATTGCACCGAATACATACCTTGTGACTCATCAAGACGCATATTGATTAATGCAAGATCATCCCCTGCCACATCAATCTTTCACTGCAGCTCGACAATTTCCATAGTCCGGGAAATGGCCAAGGGGGAAGCATCATGTGTTCAAGTTTATCAGGTTAGTCCTCAAGCGATCCTTTTCGATCCTCCGTTTGCTTCCTCGGGGAAGCCAACTCGAGTTTCAGGGGCTACTACCTATACACAGGCGCATCTTCACAAATGAAACATAGCTAAAAACATTATATCACAAACCTCGAAGCCCTTCAGTAGGCTCATGAAGGCTTCATTTAATCCTCTTTTCGCGGACAAAATCTTCTCAATCACTGTACCCATCAAGGTACGCTGCTCCCCCGAGACAGATGCTTTCCGCAACATGTCCTGCAATATATCCGGAGTCTCCAGGTCTCCGGAAGCCGCTCTAGGAGCAAAACCATCCTTGGAAGGAATCGGTTCACCCGTCTCCAGAATCACTGTCGGCTGCGAGCCAGACTGTCCGAGGCCTTTGTTATCATCAGCCCCATAATCATGGATGGCCTGAGATCCACCTTCGGGTACTGCATCTTCTGCCCCCTGCATAACTTGTTGATTAAGAGGGACTCTCCGTGATGACACTTCAGATTCATCCACCTTATTGGGCGAAGAGGTTGGAGGAGTTATTTCGCTCTCCATCATCTCTGGGAGGAGACTTCCCGAAGAAGAGGATCGCCCAGAAAAATTATGTGCCGGCCTGTAAAAATGCATAAATGCGTTACGTATATCTTCGGTAATAATAACAGAGCGGGACGCTATCAAAGTACTCCGGATTCTCTTACGGTTTGGCCGAGGGCTTGTCCCCCTGTTGGAGCTGCTCAACGGCATCGCTCTCCAAACCCAAGCCGATCGACGGTGGAATCTTGCCCTTCTTGGAAGACCGCCCCTCCCAATCTTCGAAGGCGGCCCTTTTCCTCCTGCTTGGAGAAGGGATACTGGGTCCTTTTCCGCCTCCGTCTTTGGGTGAGGAAAGGTCGATTTCTCCGGACTCGGTATCCGACTTACCTCCGGAACCAAGGTCATCTTCGGTCTTCTCTCCCTCCCCTGCTGGTGCCTGGTATGTCGCCGAGGCCAGCATCCTTGTTAACATAGGAGTAGCTGAGTCTTCGGGAAGGGGAGCTGGACACCTAATCCGTTCCAGATTCTTTATCCAGCCCTGAAAAAGGATGATACAGTTGGTATCTTGCCGTTGTGTAGTTGACTATAAGTTATTAGGTAAACGGGTACTTAACGAGGTACCTGGATGGTTACAGTCTAGGCCGACATCTTCAGTGGTGTTCGGCCATTGCCTTCATTTCCCGAAGAATAATCTCCACATTCCTTTGTGCGTTGTGCCGAAGAAGTGCTGAAGAGTCCGTGACCCTTCTGAATTGAACTCCCATAGGCGGAGAGGCCGTCGCTGGCACGGCAGGGTCCAACGAACTAGCATGACTTGAACGACGTTGGCTATGTCGATGTCCCTCTTAATGAGGCTTCGTATGCGACTTTGCAGAGTTCACACATCATTCGTTGATCCCCAATCCAGCCCCTTATTAATCCACGATGCAAGCTGAATTGGGGGGCTGGATCGGAATGCGGGCGCAGTTGCCACTTGGAGCCGCGGGGCTCGGTGATACAGAACCACCCCTGCTGCCACAGATCGGAAGATTTGGCAAAGGATCCTTTCAGCCAAACGGCGCTAGCAAGCTTGCTCACTGTAGCGCCACCACACTCAGCCTGCTCCCCCTCTACCACTTGCGGCTTCACATCGAAGGTCTTGAGCCACAAGCCGAAGTGTGGAAGAGTTCGAAGGAAGGCTTAGCATGTGACAATAAACGTCGAGATAAGAAGAATAGAGTCCGGGGCCAGATCATGAAAATCTAGTCCGTAATAGAACATGAGCCCTCGGACGAAGGGGTTAAGTGCAAACCCTAACCCACGGAGGAAGTGGGATACGAACACAACCCTCTCGCCGGATCTGGGGGTGGGAATAACCTGCCCCTCGGCAGGGAGCCGATGATGGATTTCTGCGGTCAGGTACCTCGCCGCCTGCAGCTTGGCAATATCTCCCTTCATGACAGAAGAAGCTACCCACCGGCCTTGACGGCTGGATCCGACCATGATTGGGGCTTGAGGAAACCGAAACCCAGGTGTTGGAACTGTCAGGGCCGGATTTTCGGGATATTAAATTCCAGAAAATGGCCCTTATGCTCACCAGCCCCAGGACTACTATTAGCTGATGAGGCACCAACTTGATACAGAAATTCCAAGCGAAAAGCAAAATATGTAGTACAAGACCATTCTGGCCTATGAGTACAACAATTGGTTTCTAGTGGTTGATGGTGGAAGCGGTTTGTGGATCATCGGCGTCTGTGGGACTCCATTTCCACAGGAACAGTTGACCAGGATAGCTCCTATCTTCGCGAGGCTGCTATCACCATGGCTTAGGTTCCGAGGCTGTCTTCGCAATGCTCCTCTCCACGCAAGGGATCTGGCTAAGACAATAGCCAGGGAGCATGGATCACTGGCATAGGGTACCGCGAATCGAAGGCGGACAAGCACTTCGTGTGCAGCTGCTTCTATGGCCATTTGTGGAGCTGGCGTGGATTTCCCCACAAAGGAGACTTCCGTTGGGTCTTGGTTTGCGTTTACGGGAGGGATGTGTACTACTGCCCAATATTTCGAGGTGGATGGGGTGATTCTCGATTTGAGCAGCTCGTACCGGGGTGGCTGGGTAGAACCCATGGTACTGCAGGTAAAGTCCCACAATATTTTAACAAGGCTACCCGGGGTTGCATCTGGGGTTCTAAGATAAATACTAGGGCTCGGCATGGCAAGAAATGGATGCGAGGATGGTGCACAAGGTGAGGGGTGCTTGGCAAGGTCACGGGGTGGCCTTTATATAGCATCCGGGCTGGGTTATATACCGCGGTGAGGGGCACTTGTTTGTCGGTTCTGCTCTCATGGGGTCGGGGTCAAAGCCACAGATACACATATCTCACAAAAGTGACGTGTTACTGTGGGTGTCGTCGGGGTTGGTTTTGGTAGCTGTGCCCGGAATAAAAATATGCAACTGTGTGCTGGCATAATTATGCAAGGTTACTATTTAAAACAGAGGCACAACAAGGCTGCGTTTATTTACAAGGTCGCACAATTATAAGATGTGGATACACTAAGACTCGGCACTACTCGAGTGACTTAGTCTACCTCGTTTATATCCAAGCGGGCGTGCCTTGTGGACGTCGAGGCTTCTCCACGGGTTTCGTCGTCGGGGTTAGCTGGAGGTGGTTGAGGAACTGCAGGGTCGGGGTAGCGATGATGACCATCTCGGGGATTGTTGGTCACAACCCCGTTGGAGCGTGTTCCCAAAAGGCGACGAAGCACTTCTGGGGTCATCAAAGCACCTTGGTCGATGGCTGGGGCAGATCTCAGGGACTCGATCGGGTGTCCGAACAGTACGACTGGGTTGTCGGCGTCGGGCTCGTCCTCTCCTCTCGCCGGGGCTCGGCGAACCAGCTCTCCACGAGCTGCGATTAGATCAATGGTGATTTGATCGAATAGTTCCTCTAGTGCACCTACATAGCGCACTAGGTGCAACAATGCAGGATCCGTCTCGTGATCTCCGTTGGCAACTTGGGGTGGTCTACCATACCCTTCACGTCTGGGTAGTAGTAGAACGAGCGACAGTTAACTCTGGGCGACAAGTGCCGGAGTTGAACTATAGCCTCTCACACCGCTAGTTCGATGGCTTGTGGCTCAAAGGAAGTTGTCCTTCCGGTGAACCTGTAGGGGCGTTCTGGCGACAGACCCCTACCGTAGATGTGTATAGTGGCCCAGAATTGACGTCTCTCACCGCTCATGGGTCCTTGGTACACAACATATTCTGGGGGCTCTTCTAACGCATAGGCACGACGGGTGAGGTTTGCGAGTATGGTCACAAAACCTCCAAGGTTGGTTGTTGTGGTCTCATTGTGCACTACGGGGCCAGGCATTATGGCTTGGTTTGGGGTAGAGGCTGTGTTGTGCTGGGTTGTGGCTAGCGTGCCCTCTTTATAGAAAAAGAGAACAAAGTCTTCCTTCGCACGCTCGCGAGTGAGACATAATAGGCGTCGGTCACTGGTGCGTGATCGACAAGCTAGGTTGATAGGTTGGGCACCGACTATCAAAGGTGTCAGGCTCACTGTGTAGCTATCTTGCATGAGAAGCTTGGATGGGTTTGGGTTAAGGTCTGGTGGGTTGGTTAACCTAGGTTTATTGACCTGGCTAAGATAGGATTAGCCAATGGTCAGCCTGGCTCTGATACCAAGTTTGTCAGGGCCGGATTTTCGGGATATTAAATTCCAGAAAATGGCCCTTGTGCTCACCAGCCCCAGGACTACTGTTAGCTGATGAGGCACCAACTTGATACATAAATTCCAAGTGAAAAGCAAAATATGTAGTACAAGACCATTCTGGCCTATGAGTACAACAATTGGTTTCTAGTGGTTGATGGCGGAAGCGGTTTGTGGATCATCGGCGTCTATGGGACTCCATTTCCACAAGAACATCTGACCAGGATAACTCCTATCTTCGCGAGGCTGCTATCACCATGGCTTAGGTTCCGGGCCTGTCTTCGCAACACTCCTCTCCACGCAAGGGATCTGGCCAAGACAATAGCCAGGGACAAGCCAGTGAGTACTTTGAATGTACTCGCAAACATTATGAACACGGGTATAATATAATGAATGATAAACACGCTCTGAAATATTCTGTGATCACAACGTCAGTCATAAAAAGAAATATCTGATGCATGCAAGCAGGTTATTTATATACATGAATATGCAATAACAGAGTAGTAATAAAATGCACCGATCGAGTATCTGAAACGACGCCTCGAAAGGTTAGTAAATAACGAGCATGCCTCATCGGGCGTCTGAGCGACACCACATAGAGGGCTTATAAGGCAAATAAATAACAAGCATGCCACAGTCGGGCGTCTGAGCGACACCACATAAAGGGCTTATAAGGTAAATAAATAACAAGCATGCCACAATCGGGCGTCTGAGCGACACCATATAAAGGGCTTATAAGGTAAATAAATAACAAGCATGCCACAGTCGGGCGTCTCAGCGACACCACATAAAGGGCTTATAAGGTAAATAAATAACAAGCATGCCTCAGTCGGGCGTCTCAGCGACACCACATAAAGGGCTTATAAAGAATCACAGTGAATATCCAGGAGGTAGAACCATCCCAAGGATACTCGATAATTCAAATAATACAACGGGTTAGTCCATGACAAATAATAATCATGATCATCACAAGTCGCAAGTCACAATCCAAGTTTTGGTTTAACAGTTTCTCCTCCGAAGACCGACCCTAAGACCGACACTTGACCCATCCCAGACTGTAGTCCTTAACCATGGACACGGCTATTCGAATAGATTTAATCTCTGCAGAGGGTGTACTCTTTACCCATGAGTAACGGATTCCTTTAGTCCATCGGGGCTAGTTTCGTCTACGACCTTTTAATTGAAAACACACCTATCCGCACACACCAGCCTAACTTTACCGGTGTCTGGAATCACCCACGACACCCGTTAAGCAAAAATCTAAGTGGGGAGGCTACAACCTTGACTTAGCATGGGATCACAAAATTTATACCGCGCGCAAACTAGGGGAGCTACCCCTTCGGCTACAACCGAAAACACCCATGCCCCCGGGCCAGGTGGCATGCCTACCGGATGCCTCCGGTATCTTCCACCATGGCCTCTCTGTATGTGTGCTAGGAAAGGGGTTGACAACTTACTGAACTGTACCCTACCTACGGCAGGGACAAGTGGTAGTACGAAACAAGTATGGGGGTTACCGGAACAAGACTCGATCTATGGTCGACTCAGGAGGCTTAAATATTCCCTGCACGAATTAGCATAACAATATATATCTCAACAGACAGGATCACCACTCGACATACCTCACCATGCCGTACCGGACACAACCGTCTCGACGGAGGACTAGGGACAAACCCGTGTCTACCCAAGACAGAGGCTTCCCCGGATCCCTTCCGGTATGCATGAAAGGCATTCGATGGTAATTATTATCACAAACATACCTAACTCCAATAGCATGCACTCATCAACATGCACTCATGGGTAGCTACGTTTTATCACATGAAATAACGGATACTCCATGTCGAGGTGGTGTTGCAACCGTGTAAATAACACACACAATATTATGCCAGGGTTCAAAATGCTTGCCTTAAAGTTGCGGGGAGGCAGGGTGCATTCCAAAACTTTGAAAGTTTTCTCCTCTCTCCGGCAATCCTATTTTTGAAAATATTCGAATTAACACATAGTTTAAAAGTGGTACAGAAAAAGTTGTCTGAATTTTTTTTACAATAAATCTTAAAATAAACTAGACTAAATTTGGGAGAGGTAGGAAAAAGAATCAACTCATTTGGAGTTTTATTTAAAAAGATATAGCCAGTCAAAGTTTAGTCAAATCTCTGGTTTTAAATAAAACAGAAAAAGAAAAGAAAACGATTCGAATAGATACACGTGGAAGACGTACCCTGGAAATACGCCTCCACTTATGCCTGCGTGGACCGGCGCTGGCTCACTGACAGTGGGCCCGCCTGGCCCACTGGTCAGGTATGACTAGTCTACGCGCGCGTGGCCTCCTCCGACCGAACAGAGGCGGAGCTCCGACGAGGCTCGCCGGCGAACGGAGGCGTCCCACGGAGATCTGAGCACATGGGTGTGCTCAGGAGGTCGAGGCAAACCCGTGGGTACCTGCCATGGTCGCCGACGTGGACGGAATCGCCGGCAACGAGCTTCGCGGTGGCCGGTGTCTTCGGGAGCGGATGGGGGTCTGGGATATGGTGGCTCCCGGTCGGGGCTGAGGTGATGGGCGGCTCCGCACGGTCACGTGGAGTCGGGTGGTGGCGCTAGATGGACGGGAGGGGCTTCAGTTGCGACGAAACGGACCGGAGCGTTGCGGCGGCCGAACCGGCCGGAGACGGGGGAGACGGCTTCCCGCCGTTGCCTGCTGTTCGTGGGGTGCGCTAGAGGGGTGGTACGAGGCTGCTGAGGAGGTTCAAGCGGGGCCTGGGGGTATATATAGCTGGGGAAGGTCGGTTCCCGCGGCGGTGGATAAGGTCGCCGCGAACCGCCTCTCTGTTCTTCTGGAGGGCGTGGCGGCGACGGCGCTTGCGACGACAGCGAGGGATGAGTCGGACTGCTCCGGAGGGCAGCCGGCGCTACAAGGCTATGGCTCGGCGGCGCCGTTAAATGTGGCGCATCTGCGAGCGCCGGTGTGCCGCCAAGGGGGCTCTGATGGCGGCGTTGTAGGGCACCAGGGCAGCTTGGCGCGTTCTGGCGAGTGGTCGAGGGCGAGGCACAGCTCTGCAGGCGAGCAAAGGCTAGGGGCGCGGGCGAGCGAATGCAGTAGCTCGATTGTGCGCGCACGTGCAAAACATGCGCTCTGGGCGCGCCCAGAGCACGCGCGCGACACGTTCGATAGAATGCCAGAGTGATTTAGAGTGCTCGAGTGAGGGTGGTAATTAACAGGGCTAGGCTAGGGTTTGCAAGTAGATCAGTGGACAAGCTGGTTTGGTCCGGGGATTAAGTTCATATCACAAACTAAAATCCATGCCAAAGCTGGCCATGCACACCAGGTGTTTGGCAAAATGCTAGGGGCACCTAGGCAGCTCTTGGAGTGGCCAAAATCTCCAGATCCTAGCCTCTTTAGATGGTAAAGAGGGTGGCAGGGTTAGTTTGCTAAGAGAAGAAACTTGTTAGTGCAAATCCTTGAGAAAACCAAACCTGGTCAGAAAGAAAAGGATATGGTTTCATGGACTAAAACTACTCCAATGGGTTCACTCTCTTGGACTTAGGGGTTTTGTAGGATGGACTATAAGCATGAGGAAAAATCATGGGCAACAGAGCAACATAAAATGTGGTTGCTGTACAAATCAACAAGTTGGACCAGAATGAAAATGAGGTTGATTCACTCAAATTTTTCAAAGAACCAAACTGGGTTTTTGCATAAAATTGAATAATATACTCCTATTAACATCCCATAATTTTGGTGGAAGTTTTAAAGAAATATTTAAATAGGTTGTAGTGCAAATTTGCCCATGGGGCCAGATTTGAAAATTTTGTGTAGGGCTCAAAATCTCTAATGAACAGAAGATACTTTTGTATAAAAGTGATTTAAAAACATCACGTCACATCCCCAAATTTTGGTTGGAATATTGGATAAATTTATCAAATGGTTGTAGTTCAAAAATAGGGCTTCAACTAATAAAAATCACTTTAAGGAATAAAGCTCAGAGAGCAAAAATTTATGACAATAAATCCACTGATAATAGAGGTGTTTTTTTCTTGAGAGGGTAAACAAGTCTAATAAAATAATTGGCAGGTTCTCACTTGGGGTGAAAACTCCATAAAAATAAAGGACAGAAAGGTTCTGAAATCAAAAGAGAATTCAGAAAATAAAAGTTTAAGTTTCCTGGCAAAATTTTAATTAATAAAACAAGGTCAAAATTTTTGGGGTGTCACAGGAACTCGGGGTAGCAGGGGTCGAGGAAGAAGCAAACGTGAAAGAAAAAGACGGGTTTGTACCCCTATATAAAGGCTGTGAATATCAAACGTCTCCTCCTTGGCCTCGAAACTTGCTTATTCCCAAGGAGCTGTACCCAAGCGACGCTTGGGTTACCCACGTTTGGGTTGGCAAGAATCCCCAAAAGAAGGGAAGACACGATCTCCGCTTGGATAAGACATGCCAATAAAACCACGTCTTGAGACTTGGGACGATGGGCCAGCTAATGGTTCGAAAATAATGGCCGAGCAAGCGTGATGTCATATTACCAAAAATCATCAGCGGATTGAACTCGTGAAATATTATATCCTCTGCAGTTGTGTATACAGGTCCGGATACAATCACTACATCTGAAGACTATCTTGGAGTTCGGAAAGGGGAACCCGCCTTGCAATGTCGAAGACAACTTGCGCGCCGGACTCCTCGTCATTGAAGCCAGGTTCAGGGGCTACTGAGGGAGTCCTGGACTAAGGGGTCCTCAGGCGTCCGGCCTGTTATTCATTGGGCTGGACTGATGGGCTGAAAAGACATGAAGGCCGAAGACTGTACTCGTGTCCGGATTGGGCTCTACTTGGCGTGGAGGGCAAGCTTGGCGACCGACTATGAAGATTCCTTCTTATGTAACCGACTCCATGTAACCCTAAATTCCCCCCGTTGTCTATATAAACCAGAGGGGTTAGTCCGGAAAGCATACACATTACCATGGTCATACAGGGTAGACTTCTAGGGTTTAGCCATTATGATCTCATGGTAGATCAACTCTTGTAATACTCATATTCATCAAGATCAATCAAGCAGGAAGTAGGGCATTACCTCCATAGAGAGGGTCCGAACCTGGGTAAACATCGTGTCCCCCGTCTCCTGTTACCATCGATCCTAGACGCACAGTTTGGGACCCCTACCGAGATCCGCCGTTTTGACACCGACAATGGCGTCCGCTATTTCATTTTGAGTGTAATATAGGCAGACAACGGAGTCATTTCACTATTCCCCTTCCCTTCAACTTTTAGTGAGGTTCTACCCGAAATACCCCCCTCCAAAGCGAAATTAGTTAAGCCCAAGCCCATAACTCAAAAATGACTTGTTTACATCTTTTATGGCTTATTTTGACAATAAGCCCTGAAAAGGCGGAACAGAACTGGCCCTTAACCTGCAATTCAATTGTGCGTGCAATGATGAATCACTCCTGCCTGCTATAGTGTACATTTAGGCATCATCATACATGGCATAACCTAATACATGTGCATTCCATTATAGAATCTGAATATGCAATGTTTATGTTAGTTCATACGTTGCACATGATGTTTAAATGCCCCTTAAATCTGGTCAGTCAAGTGATGGTCTTTAAGCCTCCTTCTTTGCTTCTTTTCTTGATATGTAAGATTTGCTCACACATCTATTGTCGGAGTAATGGGCCACGGGTAGGCTAACCCGAGCCCCCGGACCTTTCAAGACATTAGGGCAGGCTACGCCCCTCAAGACCCCCAAGACGAAGAGCCGCTTTCTAAGAGTCGGCGGCAAGGCCGCCGACTGCCCCTCGCGGCCGAGTCCCAGGGACGACTTCGAGATAGGCCGACTCCTAAGTGGCGGCTTCCAGAGAAGCCGGCTATGGGGAGTCGGCCCGCGACTCCAACCACCTCCTGCCTTCACGATAATGGACGGGACGGGGCACGGCCACCGCGCGGCCCATCCCTGCCCCGTTCGCAAAGGGCAGGCATGGCCACAGTGCGCCGTACCAATGGAGATCTCCATCCGCGCGCATCATTGCCATGCCGGCCTCGACATCAGCCCGTGGGGCGGCGCCACACGCCTGACAGTGCATGCATGCGACCCGAGACGATGGGGCCCGCTGTCGTGGGTATGTAAGACGGCGAGAGCGCCACAAGACGAACCCGTTGGGATTCGGCCCCAGGAGTCGGCTAGCCCCTCCCACGGGCCCCGCACGCCATTAACTGAACAAGACGGGAATGGCAATGTGATCGCCTGTCGAGCAGCAGCATCACTGCTGCCATGACCCCATGACCAAGCCAGCGTCATTAAAGGCGTGGCTCTGAATCCGCAGCCGGCAAGACTACCACAAGGCGGACAAGGCCTGTCGGCTCCATCCTGCCCGTCGGCGGGCAGGCCCACCACGGTGGGCCCCAGAGTCAGCGGAGAAGACGGCGGCTTTGAGAGATGACGGCTGGGACCCGCGCCCAGCCGGATTACCATTGTACCCCCGGGGTGTAGGCCTATATAAACCCCCCGGGGCACCCATGCAAAGGGTTGGACCCTGATAGTTTTAGACACACATAGAGGGAAGAGGAGAGCTAGCCGTGCCCTTCTCCTTCCTCACCCCGAACAGCTCAAGGAGCAACCTTGTACCCACTTTGCCATAGTGATTATGCGGAGACCCCGCAGAGCAGCAGTAGGGGTGTTATCTCCTTGGAGAGGCCTGAAGCTGGGTACGATCCGCCGGCGTGCATGCCTTCGCCTCATCCTGTTTCCAGGCTCCGACGACGTTCTACTCGCCCCCACCATGATAAGCCATCCCTTGGCATATGTCGCACCAAACCCCGACATTTGGCGCCCACCATGGGGCTAGGTGCACCGTCGTCCGTAGACCTGCTTTGGACGGGAACCCTTTTCCTCCCTGGCGAGCGCAGCCAGCCCGGCACGCCAGACGGAGTCTGCGCCGACGCGCTGCATGGCGCTGAGATCGCTTGCCCAGCCAGCTGCCTCGCCGAACTTGTCGGCGAGGTTCGCCTCTCCGACGAGCCTGCATCCAACGCAGGCACGGGCGGCCCCGAGAGCCTCCTCACGGGCCTCCTTGACCAACTCCACGTCGCCGGCAAGCCTGCCGCGGACTTGGAGTCTGTAGGCTCCACCGACCCAATGCTGGTCGACTACGACACCGCGTCGCTCGACGCGTTCCCCACCAACGTGGTGGTCTACGACGAGCCGCTCCCTCGTGCGGAGAGCGGCGGAAGCACCGTCACAGAGGTGCTCGTCATCGGTCATGGCGAGCATTCCGACGAAGGAGCTCACGACCCTCTCGACGCGGCTCGGCAAGACCTGACCGTGCCTATTCCGGAAGACGCTGATGCCGAGATGCTGGAGGCGCGCCGCCTTCAGCTCGTCGAAGGCGCAAAGAAGCTGGCAAGCATGAGACGCTTGTCAGAAGCCTACCAACATGAGATGGATCGCGCAGTGGGCGGCTCGCCGGCCCCAACTGGGCCTAGCCGCCTAGGCACGGTCCAGCAGCGCGGCGTGGCCATCGCCAACCTGTTCGGGGCCAATCACCTTGTGTACACCACGCCTGCGGAGAACATCCACGCCGCCCAGGCGGCGGCGGACGAGCTAGACAACTTCGAGGGTGAAGAGCGTCGCATGATGACGGAGCGAGTCCAGCAGCTCCTCGACGCGGCTTCCGCACAGAACGAGGCCGGCTGCCGCACAGAGGCGCCACAACGATAGAACGATGGCCAGCCTCCGCGCCGAGATCAAGGCGCGACGTCTCGGACACCGACTGGCGGTGTCCGCGGAAGAAAAAACAAGGATCCGGCTGTCAGCCACAGTTGGACTCACATCTCCATCGAGCGCGACCAAGACGGCCGCCCAAGAGCGGTGGAACGGCGGGACGACTATCTGCCTCCTCCTCCTCACAAAGAAAGGCGAGTCTCCCCACCACCCGTCGAGCATCCGACTCTCGGCGACCGCCTTGGCCGCCGAGAGGGAGTCAGAGAGAACGACGCCCGCCACCGGATCGACCGACTCCACCGATCCTCGGCGCTGGAAGAAGAAGACGAGTTAGGTCCGCTTTGTTTGGACTCGCATCCGAGACGAGCCTTTTCCTGCAGGGTTCACGCTCCCCCGAGATACGCCCAAGTACACCGGCTCCGTAAAGCCGGAAGACTGGCTGGTTGACTACTCCACGGCCGTCAACATAGCGAACGGCAACAAGCGTGTTGCCGTAAAGTATGTTCCGCTCATGCTCCAGGGCACGGCCCGGACATGGTTGAATAGCCTGAAGCCCCGCAGCATCAACAGCTGGGTCGACTTCACCGAAGCCTTCGTCCGCAACTTCACAAGCACGTACAAGCGACCTCCCAAGCCTCGCCAGCTTTCCTTGTGCGTGCAAGGTCCCAACGAGTCAACTCGCGACTACCTCACGCGCTGGGCCGAGCTTCGGAACTCCTGCGAGGGCGTGCACGAGGTGCAAGCTATCGAGTACTTCACCGCGGGTGCGTAGAAGGCACACTCCTCAAGCACAAGCTCCTCTGCGCGACGAGCCGAGACTCGATGAGCTGCTGATCATAGCGCATAAGCACGCCACACCGACTCCTCCATGAAAGCGAGATTCAAGTTAGTGCGACCGCAAAGTGGCCCCTCAGGCTCCCGAAACTCTGGCTGGTGACGCCAGACGGTGACAACAATAGAACGATCACAAGTGCAAGGCCCCACGGCCGGCTTCCAGCAGCCGGCAGGTTACGACAGCCGAAGACCAGCAGCGGAGGGGCAGCCTCCGACCAAGCGTAAAGGCGGCAAGTCCAACTGGTTGCCGGCCTTCTCTTCGAAAGGACTCTAGATGGTCCTCGCAAGTTCCACAGCGCGCCTTGAAGCCGCCAAACCACACCACCCGGAAGTGCCATCGCTCACCAGATCGCCAAGGAGACGGCCTCCTGCCTCCCCGCTTTCTTGGCGCATCACGCTTCGCCGCCCGCTATCGGCCAGCCGGCGGCAGAGACAAGATGAGTACCGGTAAGAGCACGGAGCTTATGTGGTGTTCACCAGGTGTGGCCGACGATCGACACAAAGAGCGGCTGCAAGAAGAAGAGGTGAATGCAGAGCATCGGATACTCCGAATTCATGCACTGGTCCGAGAAGCCTATCGGTTGAGCAGAGCTGATCACCCAGAGGTGATGCCGAGTCCGGCTCCTCGCCTGGTCTTGGGAGCCACCTTTGCCACAGATAAGCAGGCCGCCGCTTCATGATGCGCCGATAGACGGAGGCAGAGCATCAACATCCTGTACAAGGATACCATGGAGAAGTTAGGAATCAAGCAAAGACAGCTTCAGAGCAGCCGGACTGTGTTCCACGGCATTGTACCTGGCCTTTCCTGCTCACCGATCGGCAAGATCCTGATAGACGTCCTCTTTGGAGACAAAGATCATTTCCGCCGAGAGCCAGTTTGGTTTGAAGTGGTGGACCTCCAAAGTCTGTACCATGCGCTGCTTGGCCGACCTGCTTTGGCCAAGTTCATGGCGGTTCCCCACTACGCCTACCTCAAGATGAAGATGCCGAGTTCCAAGGGGATTCTAACCATAGCCGGCGACTACAGAAAGTCGTCCGCTTGCGCGGCTAAAAGTAGTCGGCTAGCCGAGTCCCTGGTGATCGCAGCTGAGAAGCGGCTTCTTGATCGGGTTGTGGCGATGGCCGGCAAGCAGCACGAGATATCGCCCAACCCCAAGGAGTCGGAAGCTGAGGGTTCGTTCAAGCTGGCCAAAGAAACGAAGAAGATACCCTTGGACCTGGAGCACCCAGAGAGGTACGCTGTCATAGGTGCAAACCTTGACAGCAAATAGGAAGGCAAGCTCGTCGATTTCCTCAGTGAGAATCGGGACATCTTCACATGGTCCCCTAAAGACATGCCAGGTGTACCGACGGAATTCGCCGAGCACAAGTTACATGTCCGATCCGATGTGAAGCCCGTCAGGCAGCCCTTGTGCCGCCTGTCAGAAGAGAAGAGAAGAGTTGTTGGAGAAGAGATAGCCCGGCTCCTAGCATCCGGCTTCATTATGGAAGTGTTTTTTCGAATGGTTAGCAAACCCGTCCCGTATCAAGAAGAACAAGCAGTGGCGGATGTGTATTGACTACACAAGCCTCAACAAAGCTTGCCCTAAGGACCCGTTAAACTCTGCCGAGAATTGATCAGGTGATAGACTCCACAGCCGGATGCGAGCTGTTGAGCTTCTTAGATGCATATTCAGGATATCACCAGATCAAGCTGAACCCGGCTGACAGACTGAAGACCGCCTTCATCATGCCGTTTGGAGCCTTCTGCTACCTGACCATGACGTTCGGCTTGAGGAATGCCGGCGCCACCTTTCAGCGTTGCATGCAGAAGTGCCTCCTCAAGCAACTCGGCAGAAACGCCCACGTCTACATGGACGATGTGGTGGTGAAGACGGAAAAGCATGGAACACTGCTGGAAGACCTTAAGGAAACCTTTGAGAACTCTGCGCGATTCCGCATCAAGCTCAACCACGAGAAATCGTCTTGAGTACCACCGCCAACTCCTTGGCTTTCTGGTCTCTGAATGCAGCATAGAGTGCAACCCTGTAAAGATTAAGGCCATCGAGAGGATGGAAGTACCCCGCCGACTGCTAGATGTGCAAAAGTTCACCGGCTGCTTGGCGTCCATAAGCCGATTCATCAGTCGGCTGGGCAAGAAAGCTCTCCCTTTATACCAGCTCATGAAGAAGACCACCTTCTTCGAATGGAACCACAAGGCGGACGAAGCTTTTCTCTAGGTTAAGAAAATGCTGACTACTCCCCCTGTGCTGGCGGCCCCGACTCCTAAAGAGCCCATGCTCCTGTACATTGCCGCCACCAGCCGGGTAGTCAGCACAGTCATTGTAGTTGAACGCAAGGAGGAAGGCAAGGCGCTACCTGTCCAGAGACCGGTATATTACCTGAGCGAAGTACTGTCGACCTCCAAGCAGAACTACCCCCACTACCAGAAAGATGTGCTACGGCGTGCACTTTGCCGCCAAGAAGTTGAAGCCTTACATTCAAGAGCATCCAATCACATGGTTTGCACAGCCCCACTAGCCGAGATCGTCGAAGCCGAGATGCTTCGCCGAGTGGCCAAATGGGCCATAGAGCTGGCTCCTACACCATCCATTACCAGCCCCGCACCGCCATCAAGTCGCAAGCACCGCCGACTTCGCGTCGACCGGGCCGAGACCAAGACTACCGCCAATACCGACTCCACCCATTGGCGGATGCATTTCGATGGCTCCAAGATGCGCGACCGCTTGGGAGCCGGCGTTGTCCTCACTTCCCCAAAGGCGACAAGCTCAAATCGCGCTGTAGATCCATTTCACCGCCCAACAACGTCCGCCCGAATCGAGGCGCCATTCACGGGCTCCGGCTTGCCAAAGAGCTTGGCATTCGCGGATCCCGTGTTATGGCGACTCGATTTAGTGGGCCAGCAATCATCTGGCGATTGGGACGCCAAAGATGCAAACATGGCGAGCTACCGCTTCCTTTGTACAGCAACTCAGCGGATATTTCGAGGTGCGAGTTCCTTCACGTGCCAAGAAATGACAACGACCAAGCGAGACACCACGCACGAATCGGCACCACCCGCCAGCAATACCATCCGGCGCCGCCCTTGGCGCCTCCTCAAGCCATCTGCAAGCCTTCACCAGAATCAGACTCCATCTTTGTGCGGCTGCCCCGAAGAAGTCGGATCCGACTCAAGAGCCCCAGCAGACGACACGAGAATTCTTACAGATGGCTCCAAGAACGCCGCAGTCGAAGCCGGCCCGGGGACTTCAGAAGCCGGCCCGGGGACTTCAGAACCCGGCCCGAGGACTGCAGCGACCAGTCCGAAGACTCCAGAGCTCGCCCGTGATCGCACCAGGCCGGCCGGGACTTCATCAATCCAAGAAGCGTCATGACTCCAGCCCGCCGCCTCCCAGCCCAGCCGCCCTCGTCCAAATAGCAGTGCTGGCAGTTGAAGAAATAGCAGCACCCTCATGGACCCAGCCCATCCTCAAGTTCCTAGTGAGCAGAGAGCTGCCAACCGATGAAATCTTGGCTCGGCAAGTACAACGCCGAGCGGCAGCCTACACCATAGTCAACAGAGAGCTGGTCAGGCGCAGCGTCACTGGTGTCTACCAGCGTTGCGTCGAGCCAGAGCAAGGCCAAGCAATTATCGAAGACATCCATCAAGGCGAGTGCGGCCACCATGCGGCCTCAAGAGCACTCGTCGCCAAAGCCTTTCGACACGGTTTCTTCTGGCCAACTGCCCTAGAAGAGGCCAAGGAATTAGTCCAATAATGCAAGGGGTGCCAGATGTTCCGCTCCAAGCCGTATCAGCCGACTTCCGCACTCAAGACTATCCCCATCGCCTGGCCCTTTGCTGTTTGGGGCCTGGACATGGTGGGACCATTCAAAGCAGCACGAGGTGGCCTAACTCACTTACTTGTCGCGGTGGACAAGTTCACCAAGTGGATAGAAGTAAAGCCCATCAAGAAGTTGAATGGTCCGACTGTAGTGACTTTCGTCGCCGACATCACGACTCGGTACGGCATACCACACAGCATCATCACCGACAATGGCACAAATTTTGTCAAAGGCGCCCTGGCCCGTTTCTGCGCGACACAAGGCATCCGACTGGACTTAGCGTTTGTTGCCCATCCGCAGTCAAACGGCCAGGTGGAGCGAGCAAACGGCCTCATCCTGTCTGGCATCAAGCCTCGACTGGTCGAACCACTGGAGAGTTCGGCCGGCTGTTGGCTTGATGAGTTGCCAGCCGTCCTCTGGAGTCTGCGCACGACTCCAAACAAGTCAACCGGCTTCACACCTTTCTTCCTCGTCTACGGTGCTGAAGCCGTCATCCCAACGGACATAGAGTTTGACTCCGCGAGTCACCATGTACACCGAGGAGGAAGCGTAAGAAGCACGTCAAGACGGCGTCAATCTGTTGGAAGAGGTCCGCTGTTGGCACTCACCGGTCCAAAGATCTACCAAGAGAGCTCGCGCGATACTACAACAGAATGTCGTGCCAAGATCTTTCCAAGAGGGCGACCTTGTGCTCCGACTGATCCAGCGAATAGCCGCCAGCACGAGCTGTCGGCGCCTTTGGGAAGGCCCCTTCATTATCGACAAAGTGCTTTGGCGACGACTCCTACTACCCGATCGACCTTTCGAAGCCCCGAGCACGCAAGAGGGACGACTGCAAAGAGACAAACGGCCATGGAATGCAAATCTTCTCCAAGATTTTACAGATTGATGCAGATATGTACCACGCTACCCTTTGTATTAAAGTACCAAGACTTTGGGCCCCCCGAGACGAGCTCGGGGACTGCCCTTTTTGTTATCTATATGATAAGAATTATGCCTTTGAGTATGCTACTTTTTGTTATGCCGCTTGGCACCGGGTTCGACTAGTCGGCCCGGGGACTCGCTGCCTCGCGCTATGGAATGCTTCCTGCAGTCGGACAAGTAGTGTGTGGTGCCTAAGCCGTCTCCTGTCAGAAGTCGCAGCCCGCAGAGCGACTGTTTGGTGGGCAGGAGTAAGGAAGAATGGGCGCCCACATGAAAAATGGCTAAGGACTCAAAGCATAAACATAGCTTAAGTCGGCTTCCAGCCTCTCTTCGCAAAGCCGACTCTTGAGTAGTCGGCTTGCCGCTTTCTATCCAACTTGTTAAAAGGACTCTAAAAAATGGCCAAGTACTTGCCTTCCCAAGAGTGGCCAAGCATTTGATCCAGCGGCAGTCCGCAGAACGGCTGTCCGACTGGCAAGGCGGCGACTAAGGGAAGGCGGCAAAGAAAAAGCCAAAGGAGCAATGAGCAAGGAAAGATAGAATTAGGATAAATATTTACATAACATAGGCCCTTGGCCGAATCTTCAAGCAGAAGTTCAAAATACACCCCGCGGGTGGAATTGTGCGGCAACAAGTTCTTCAAAGACTACTAAAGCAGATAAAATAAAGGCAAGACGGCAGCCTAGGAAGCGGCAGACGGGTTCGGAGGGTCGGAAGAGACGGCGGTGTCAGGCGCCGGGGCGGCCGGCTGGGCGGTCTCGGCTTGATCGTCTCCGTCGGCAGCCGGCCCGGTCGGGCGCGGCTCGTTGATGGAGGCGCGGTCGAGCTGAGGCTGGTCGCCCGCTCCGTCTTCTGGCGCCTCTGTCTCACCTCCGTCCTCTGCCTCGCCTTCCTCCTCGGCGCTGGAGCCGATCACCTCCGCCGAGTCCTCGTCATAATACGGGTTCATCCCGAACCACTCCGGCGGCGCCTCCCCGCCGTCTTCAGCCCGCTCAGGGAGGAAGACGCTGGTGTCTATGTAGTCGGCGATCGCCGCCGCACGCTCGACGAGGGCATCTTCCGCAGCTAACAGCTCCGCCTGGGCCTCGACCAATGTGCTGCCAGCCGGTCCAGTCCAGCCTCGATACCACGCCTTGACGAATTCCAAGGCCGCGCGCTCCAGCCGGGCCGAGAACCCTTCCAGCCTCAAGACGGCCAGCATGACCACCAACCAGCCGGCAATCCGACCGGGAGTGTCTGAACCGCATGTCAGCCATTGGGCAGCAATCGCCTGGGCGCCGAAACATTGAAGCCGGCGCAGCATCCGATAGGCCGGCCGCAGACGAGCCTCGATGCTCAGAAGCTGCTCATCAAGGGTCCGGGGGGCATTGGCGGCAATCTCCGCACCATTTTCCCTCCGCGCCTCGCGATCAGCCTCGATGGCTTGAGTGGCCGCCTGCGTGTGGCCAGGAAAGAAGTCTGCCAAGACGAAAAAGAAGCAAGTCAAAAATCAGGAGTCACCCGACCTATAGTCGGCTCAAAGAAAGAAAGTAAAGAAACTCATCGTCGACGATGTCCTCGATCTCATGGAAGCCGGAGGTCGGTGCCTCCTTGTCGGTCCAGAGGAGCGCTTGCTTCGAACTCGGCCAAGAGAGCAGTCTCTTTCTTCTCCGCCTCGTCATGTGCCTTCTTAAGCAGCTCCCTTTGCTCGCCAACTGCGTAGCAGCAGGTCGCGTCATGGGCGAGCTTGTTGCCTCCCCCTTAGCACGCAAAGGCGTGTTGGCTTCGCCAGCTGCTGTTGAAGAGTGGCGTTGGCCTCTCAAGAGTAAAAAGAAAAAGGACGTTAAGTCGCCAACTAAGAAGGTCGCTGGAAGATCTGGCCCGATCGCTCGCTAGCCGCCCGAATCTCGGGACTACAGCCCAGGTGCGCCAGTACGCTACCATAAAGAAGAAAGAGGACTCACTCCGCTCTCCGACAAGTTGGCAGTCCGCTTGCCGAGCTCCTCAACATTGCGGTTGAAGGCAGTGACGCGGAGGTTGTGATACTCTTGTGATAAGTATTTCGATAAAGGTAAATATTTCAACTCACGGATGGAGTTCGAGCCGCTGCCAGAGCCGCCCAAACTCGGGACTACACCAGCAGTGCTGGCGCGCCTCTACGAGAAGAACAAGAAAACGAAGTCAAAAGAAGAAAGCATACCCGGACGGCTGCTCGCTCGCCAGATGCGCCTTGGTGCGATTCGGATGGCGTCGCTCTCGGCTCACAACCGCTGAACGCCGAAGCGCTGGTTCAGCGGGCCTGTGCCGCCTCCTTGCACCCACCCAACGGGCGCGGCGCTCGTCGCCTCGGCGTCTGGGATGGCCGAGCTGGCGGCGCCGGTCTCCAAGGGGCGTGGCGCCAAAATCGCCTTCTCAAGACGGCGGCGCACTGGCGAGGCGACTTGAAGGAGCAGCTTCGCCACGTCCTCGTCTTCAGTCGGCGGCACCGGCGGGTCCGTCGGCTGTTTACCTTGCGCGCTCCCAGACGGCGGTGGAGGCGGCGGTGGCGGCACGGCTGTGCCCAACATGGAGGTCTCGCCGCCTTCCCTCTCCATGATGGGGTACTCGTCGCCGGCTCCCTCAGTCTGCCCCGTGAACTCCGGGGGCGGCGGCGCGGAGCTCAACGGGATGACGAGCAATGCCGATTGGCGGTGCGCGGCCTCCTCAGCTCGCCGCTTTGCCGCGACGGCGGCTTCGGCCTCATTCAGCTTCCTCTGGGCGGAGGCCGCCGCCTTCTCGGCCTCCGCCTTCTCCAGGCGGGCAGCTTCTTCCTCGTCGCGCTTCTCCTGCGCGTTCCGCTCCGTCGCCTCCCGGAGGTCGGCGGTGGGGTCAATCCGCCGATTAGTGGCGGACGTCTCTGCCGACCCCATGACGGAGGCGGCGGCGACCCTCTCTAAAGTAAGGGGAGCCCTGAAGCGAGGAAGGCATGTAAAGGATTTGGACAAGATTCACCAGAAGAAAGCAAGACAAAGGCGGAAGCACTTACGCAGAGACCAGTGGCGGCCTTTTCACTTCCTTGCGGAAGCGGTTGGCCTTTGCGACCGCCTTTTCCCGCTTGGTCGCGGCGGCCGCCCCCTTGAACTTCTTCGACAGGCCGCCAAGCAAGCTCGGCCCGGCCCGGCGCTTCTTCGCGCCGCCTTGACCACCCAAGCCGGCGGAGGAACTCGCACTCGGCTGGCCGACCTTCGGTTGGTGGCGCGGGGCAACTTCCCCTCGACGTCGCCATCGGGCCCGGTCGGCAAAGGTGGCCGAGGGTTCAAGTCGCCAGCTCCTCCTCCTCCTCCTTGGCGTCGGCCTCCATCGCCGCCCCCAAGTCAGGTCGCCGACGCCGCTCTCCGCTTCGGTCGGGACGACCGACGGGCCGGCCCCATGGTGCCGGCTGAAGGCTGGATGAGGGGGTTCTGACTCGAAAAGACCAAAAAAGATCAGAAGTCGGATTTGGCTGAAAAAGAAAACAGAAGAAGAAGAGAGACGACTTACGATAGGCGGGGGGTTGGCGCGTGAGTACGGCTCCTTGCCGAACTGCCAATCCGTCGTGAGATTGCAGTTTGCGATGTAATTCACCGTGTCCGCCACCTCCGCGTGGGGCATGTCCTTGGAGCACAACCTACTTGGGTCGGTGGCGCCATCCGGCGGATCGATGAGGTCGGCCTTGAGCGAAGGACTCGGCGCCCACGGCGCGGCCAGCAGGTCGGCCCCGTCAAGCCCTCCATTGCGTCGGACTCGGAGTCGCGCGACGGCGGCGGCACCAGCAGAGTCGGCGTCTGACCGGTGGGACCAGCCGGGAGCCTCCCCAAAGGCCCGGCTTCGTAAGGCGGCAGATTGACTCAGTCGCCTTCTGGGGCGACGTTCTTCACGTAAAAATAAGACCGCTGCCATATCTTCACCGACTTGATCAGCGGGATGGTGGGAAACGGGTTGTCGGCCACCGATCTCCGCATCGCGATGAAGTCACCGCACAGGGCTGCACGCCGGCGAAGTGCGTGCTGAGCTTGGACTGGAAGAACTCCCCCCATAGCTCGATGGTGGGGAGAACGCCGAGGAAGCCTTCGCACAAGGTGGCGAAGGCAGCCAGCAGCACCACCGTGTTCGGAGTAAGGTGGTGCGGCTGGAGCCTGTGGAACTCCAAGAAGGAGCGGAAGAAACCGCTCGCCGGCAGCCCTAGGCCGCGCATGAGGTGCGAGCAGAATACGACCCGCTCTCCCTCCTCCGGCGCCGGCGGGGCGAGGGCCCGCACTAGGTTCTTGCCGGGGAGGCGACGCGTCTGGCGAAGGAACTCGATGTGGTCGTCGTCCACCTCGGAGTCGTCCCACACGCCGGAGCGCACGGCAGGAGGTGTGGTGGCGGAGGAAGAGCTCATCGCTGCGGGCGTGGCGTGGTTCGGCGCAGCGGTGGCGAGAGGAAGAAGAAGCAAGAGGAAGCAGGGGGAGCGGGGAGATGGGCGTGCGTGCTTCGCCGCCCCCCTCCTCCCGCCTACTTATAGGCTCATGGGCTGAGAAGCCGATGGGGCGGGCGTGGGATTAACTGCGCCCAGCATCCCACGCCCCCCATGATTTACCGCACGAAGTTACTGCGTGCAGTTACGACGTGGGAACCCCGACCGTCCGCACGGCCGCAACGGATCCGTTCGCGTGCCGAGGCGCGGTAGTGGTAGGTCCTGCCTGACGGCCTGTCCCGTCGCGTGCGTGGGTGGGCAGACTGACCCTGTCGCGTGGCGCCACGCGACGGGTCCGCAACGGGCAGCTGCCTGGAAGCTTATCAGGCACGCTGCCTGGATCCCGCTACGACTTTCAAACTCTTTAAGGGGCAAGACGGCCTTTTGCGAGTCCGGCTCCAGCTAGTCGGCCTAGAGGAAGACGGCGAGCAAGGCCCAGATTCTACCACCAGGAGGATGAAACTGTTGAGGCTCCTCGACATGTTGCCCTCGGCGCCTCACCAGCTTCGGGGACTGCTGTCGGAGTAATGGGCCACGGGTAGGCTAACCTGAGCCCCCGAACCTTTCAAGACATCGGGGCAGGCTGCACCCCTCAAGACCCCAAGACGAAGAGCCGCTTTCTGAAAGTCGGCGACAAGGCCGCCGACTGCCCCTCGCGGCCGAGTCCCAGGGACGACTTCGAGATAGGCCGACTCCTAACTGGCGGCTTCTAGAGAAGCTGGATATGGGGAGTCGGCCCGCGACTCCAACCACCTCCTGCCTTCGCAATAATGGACGGGACAGGGCACGGCCACCGCGCGGCCCATCCCTGCCCCGTTCGCAAAGGGCAGGCATGGCCACAGTGCGTCGTACCAACGAAGATCTCCACCCGGTGTGGCACTATTGCCATGCCGGCCCTGACATCAGCCCGTGGCGGCGCCAGTGCCACGACGGCCCGTCTGCACGACCCAGAGCGGGACCCGCTGTCGGCGAAATAAGAAGGGCGAGCGCGCCACAAGACGGACCCGCTGGGAGTCGGCCCCAGAGTCGGCTCGCCTCCCATGGGCCCCGCACGCCATTAACCGCATAAGACGGGAATGGCAATGATGATGGCCCGTCGGCGGCGGCACTTGCCCATGACCCCATGACCAAGCCAGCGTCATTTGAGGCGCTCTACAGAATCCGCAGCCGGCAAGACCGCCACAAGCGGACAAGGCCTGTCGGCTCCATGCCGGGCCCGTCGGCGGGCCCACCGGTCAGCGGGCCCCAGCCGGTGGAGAATACGGCGGCTCGAGACAGACGGCCGGGACCCGCCCACCGGATTACCATTGTACCCAGAAGGGTAGGCCAATATAAACCCCGGGGCACCCATGCAAAGGGTTGGACCATGATAGTTTTAGAGACACATAGAGGGAAGAGGAGAGCTAGCCGTGCCCTTCTCCTTCCTCACCCCGAACAGCTCAAGGAGCAACCTTGTACCCACTTTGCCATAGTGATCATGCGGAGACCCCGCAGAGTAGCAGTAGGGGTGTTATCTCCTCGGAGAGCCCTGAAGCTGGGTAAGATCCGCCGGCGTGCATGCCTTCGCCTCATCCCGTTTCCATGCACCGGCGACGTTCTACTCGCCCCCACCATGATAAGCCATCCCTTGGCATATGTCGCACCCAACCCCCGACATCTATTGAATTGCTTGTTTGCATCAGCCAGCCATACTAGGACGGTTTGCTTTAATTACTTGTTGTTCTTGACCTAACACTCTAACAGAGCTTGTCAATGATTTAAATACTAAGGGCTGCTGTAGTGGGGCCTTTTCTAACTCATAGATGACATAAAGGTTTGGTTGTACACTAAAGTAGGCTCTCCAAGAGTACCTGGATCTAGTTCGAAGGTATGCCTGGTTTTTACATAGTGCAGACATAGTAAATGCTCATTTCATTGTGTGCAAGTGCAAGAGATGCGGCATGTTTCATTATGTGGTGTTGTTTTGTTATAATCTCATCCTTTTGTGTTCACAGACTGGAAAGTATGCATATTTATCTTCCAAGGAGACGAGTAACTAGTTTGTGTCACCTTGCAGAGGGGGTGCAATGAAGATAAGATTAAGGATTTCCAAGTACAATATGTTATGAAGGAGCCTTGCAAGATAAGTAGGAGCTGCGCTGAGCCTCTTCAACCTGTTAAGGTAAGTCACTGTATCCAACTCAACAGTTCAATTCCTTGTTTGTTTCAGGCATAGTTAATTTGCTCTTTTCAATTGCTTTATTTGTCCTCAGTTAATGAGATGCCCAAAGAATGATGCCTAATGTTGGGTACTTGTATAACTATTAGTTGACATAATTAAATGCCCTACCATTTAATTACTCTAACAAAGTGTGCCTGAAGCTTTGAAGTCTATTAACCAACTATTATTGCATGAGACTCACAATCTAGTTTATACTAGGCTAATGATTGCATAGTTTTGCTTGTTGTAGTATGTTTATATGAAACCCTCTGTTGTTCATTATGCTCCCTAAGACTTTAAATGAGCTACAGAATGGCCAACTGCTTGCTTACTTCTACGCAACATGCTGTCTAAATTTGTAACTTGTCTATGTTTTGGATTGGGCCCCAACATCATGCTCCTCTAGTGAGCTAAGAGAGATTTCTGTATGCAGGCTGCACAGACTACCTTTTTTATAATTTTAAAAATATCACCTGCTTATGCTTCATGACGTGTAACATTATTGTTAGTCCTGTTTTGCCATGTACAAAACAGTCTGTCTTGCTCGCTTCACTCTTGTAACTATATTTCTGCCCTAGTCATGTGTACTTACAGAAACATTTCAGGATGAAGTGACATCAACACAAAGATCTGCGAGCAGTGCGGCATGGCCGTTACCGAATGATTATGGATTGGAATCGGAATGTGCTGATGTTCTCGAGCATCAACTAGAGGTGAGAAGACAAAGTGTACATGATTCTCAACGTACAATCAACAAGTTGAGACTGGACATGCAGGTATTACATGCAGGAGTCAAAAAATGAAACAAGATACTGAGGTAACAACGAAGGAATTGGAGATTTTGCAGACTGAAATTTGTGCTATCTAAATCCGGCCAATCCTATTTTCTGAAGAGATTATAGTTCAAATGGTAAGTTATGTTGATGCGCGTCCATGATGTATGAGCTGTATTTGCCCAATGTATGTAATTTGTTGTTTTTGTATGCTTTATTGTCACTGGTGCCGAACCATAATGCCCAGTGGGTATAATCGGCTGTAATTTCTTTAATGTATAGTGTAGGATTATTCTACGTTTCTATGCCTTAGTCTCTTTATTGTATAGTGTATGTTTTTTAGAGGTGATAGTATAGAGTAGGATAATTCTTTGAATATGCTATATCGTTCAAATGGGGGCCAACTCGCCCAAAAGTTGTAGTGACCATGGCCCTCCATGTGTCGTACAATCCATGGGCCATCTACGGGACGAACGATCCATGGCCTTCTATGGCCGTCGGATCCGTGGGCCTTCTATGGGCTCTCGGATCCATGGGCCTTCTATCGGCTGTCGGATCCATGGGCCTTCCGTGGGTTGCCGAATCCATGAGCCTTCTATGGGCCATTGGATCCATGGGCCTTCTATGGGTCGTTGGATCCATGGGCCTTCTATGGGTCGTCGGATAAATGGGCCTTCTATGGGTCATCGGGTCAATGGGCCTTCTACGTCCCGTAGGATCCATGGGCTTTCTATGGGCCGTCTCATCTATGGGCCTTGTACAGGCCGTATAAGGGGCCGTAAACGAGCTAGAGTGGAAATCGTACGTTTTATGGGCTGACCATAATGGGCCGTTAGTAGGCCGTATTTGATGATGCTATGAAAATGGCCCAACTGATTAACGGGCCACAAACGGGCCGACTGTATCCACGGGCTGAATTTGGCCAACAAGCAGAAAAGGCCAGTAACGTGCCGTAAGTAACCGAATGCTAGAAATGAGCCCAAGAATAAATGGGCCATGAGAAGGCCGAAAGGTAACACAGGCTGGAAACGACCCAATGGAATAATGGGCCGCTAATGGGTATAAAGCAATACACTTTTCATTACGGGCCAGTTTCACCACGGGCCGTTAAGGGGCCGAGGGTTACTAAGGGCCTCATATGGGCCAAAAGACGTCATGGGCCATACATGGGCCGGAAGTTAAAACGGGCTGGAATTATATTGGACGGCCCAGATGACGCTACTGGGCCTAATTCGGATAGGTCGTAAACGGGCCCTGGGTTAGCAGGCTGTAAATGGGCTATATGTGAACAGGCCGTTAACAGGCTTGCCGTGGGCCGGCCCGCCACCTTTTGACCAAGTCAAACGGGCCAGACTTTTCACAGGAATGGGCCTCTGTTGGGCCGTGCCATATGTCGACGTATCATAGGCGCTTTGTGTCCAATGAGTGGATGACATCTGTCCCAATGGTGAGCCGACACGTGTTTCTTCCAGCCAATGATGATTTTACATGTGGAAAATCCCCATTGGTCGGGGCTGTTAACGGGTTATTGGATCCAAAACTGGACACGATAGCTTAACGGCATTCTGTTACGGTGGATGCCACGTGTCGGTCACCCTTTACAAAAGCACTTCTGTGACGCGGGATTTATCGTCATGGAAGTGGACACTTCCGTGATGATAATTTTGGTAATGTCATGGAACACTTCTACGACAGCATAGGTATGACTATCTTGATTCTATCATAAAATTGTCATGGATGTACATGCATGACAGAAAACATGACCTACTGTGACAAACACGTATCATCACGGAAGTGTATTTTTTTGTAGTGTATAAGCGTTGTTACCAAAATTGTTCCTACCAAAAAAATTCACATCCATAGATTCATTAGTATTCTCAATCAAAGTAGACAAATGCATATCATTGGGATCAGAAGAAACACTCTTATTAGCAAACAATTTCATAAGTTCATTCATCTTTCCACTCAAAACATTAATCTCTTCAATTGCATGCACCTTTTTACTAGTAGATCTTTCAGTGTGCCATTGAGAATAATTAACCATAATATTATCTAGGAGTTTAGTAGCTTCTCCTAAAGTGATTCCCATAAAAGTGCCTCCCGCGGCCGAATCTAAAAGATTTCTAGAAGCAAAATTCAATCCGGCATAAACATTTTGTATAATCATCCATAAATTCAAACCATGTGTAGGGCAATTACGTATCATTAATTTCATCCTCTCCCAAGCTTGTGCAACATGTTCATGACCAAGTTGCTTAAAATTCATAATATCGTTTCTAATAGAGATGATCTTAGCGGGAGGAAAATACTTAGAGATAAAAGCATCTTTGCACTTATTCCATGAATCAATACTATTTTTAGGCAAAGACGAAAACCAAGTTTTAGCACGATCTCTAAGCGAAAACGGAAATAGCTTCAATTTAACAGTATCATTATCCACATATTTCTTCTTTTGCATATCGCACAAATCAACAAAGTTATTTAGATGGGTAGCGTCATCCTTCACTAGGAAGGCCAGCGAATTGATCTTTCATGACAAGATTCAGCGAAGCAGCATTAATTTCACAAGATTCAGCATCGGTAAGAGGAGAAATTGGAGTGCTAAGAAAATCATTGTTGTTGGTATTGGCAAAGTCACACAATTTAGTTTTATCTTGAGCCATCGTGACAAGCAAACAATCCAACACACAAGCAAACAAGAAGCAAGCGAAAAAGAGGCGAACGGAAAGAGAGGGCGAATAAAACGGCAAGGGTGAAGTGGGGGAGAGGAAAACGAGAGGCAAATGGCAAATAATGTAATGCGAGGGATAAGAGTTTGTGATGGGTACTTGGTATGCGCTGAAATTTCTCTTTGTCTAACTTAGATGCCCCCAAGATGGTGTGCGGATAAGATGGACTGTTGGGAGAGGTTGGTGGATGAGTGGTGCTCTCCCCAATGGCTAGCCGTCCACAATAAGGCCAGGGACAAGCGTGCCCAGATGCAAGGTGTGCCGCACCATCAAGGGAGATCCAACATGTTTGAGTACGGGGATCACTGTGTATGTGGTTGGAGCCCTTAACGATTCATGCAATTTCATTCTTCATGCTTGCTTTAATTACTAATTTACCATGTTCCTCTCTTTCAGGTGCGACACAACAAGAAGGAGGTGTCGCCGCTGTACGACCTCTATGCCATGGCCCATAGTGCCCCGTACAAGAAGGCCAAGGCATTCTCGGAGGATGACCTCGATCATCCAGAGAGCTTCACCAACATCTCCTCCCATGTCAAGCTTGTGAGGTACAGAGACTGGGGGAAGAATATAAAAGGTGAGGAGTTCAACCCGAGCCAGAGTCCTTTTGATCCTGAGCTCATGATGCTATCTGCTGAGGGGAGGAAACATGGCTCAGTAGCCATTGGGGATGGACTCATACGTTGTCCTAGAAGTCTCCCGGAGATCAAGAAGCGCCAGACCAAGTCTCTTCCCAAGATGAGGCCTCGACCACGGCCAATGGAGCTCGCTATCGAGGCTAGGGCCCAGGAGCTTGTGGCAGAGGCAACTAGGCAGGCGGCGGAGAAGGTGAGGGAGATGAAGGAGAGGACGGCTAATCTGTTGGAGGCGGAGAGGAACCGGAACGACGCGGGTCACCGGGCCCTATACGAGATCCTCGTGGTAAGTTTCTCCCGCATACTAGCCAAATCATGCACGTAATGTTCGTTTCATTACTAACTAATATGACTGACTCGTAAAAACAAAATGTGCAGTCCGTGTGCGAGAAAACCGGCCAGACCCCTCCGCCGATGCCCCAGATTACTATAGCATACACGGTGAGTTTCATTTGAATGGTCATTAGTTACTAGTATTCACATTTCAGTTGCATCATGCTAACTAAACATTGCAAATGATCTTTCGTGCAACACGCCTCCCACAAAGGATCGACGGATCCTTCTCCGTCTCGCGGTGGCGCAACCCCGACCGGTCCTTCACCTCCCGGATTATGGTAAGTTTTCCCAAGTGTTTTGCTTAACAAATGCTTTGTTAGCTATAAAATGGCATAACAACCTAGGATAGCTCAATAATGATCTATAGCTAGCTTAGCTAGTTCATTTATGACAGAATTAGCTCACTTAGGTAAAAATGGCATAATGCTACCTCTTGAGCATGCATTAGTTTTCCCTTGAAGAGGAAAGGGTGATGCAGCAAAGTAGCGTAAGTATTTCCCTCAGTTTTTGAGAACCAAGGTATCAATCCAGTAGGAGGCCACATGCAAGTCCCTCGTACCTACACAAACAAATAAGAACCTTGCAACCAACGCAATAAAGGGGTTGTCAATCCATTCACGGTCACTTGCAAAAGTGAGATCTGATAGAGATGATAAGATAATATTTTTGGTATTTTTATGATAAAGACGGAAAGTAAAGATTGCAAAGTAAAAATAGATTGGAAACTTATATGATGGAAAATAGACCCGGGGGCCATAGGTTTCACTAGTGTCTTCAATCAAGATAGCATAAGTATTACTGTGGGTGAACAAATTACTGTCGAGCAATTGATAGAAAAGCGCATAGTTATGAGAATATCTAGGCATGATCATGTATATAGGCATCACGTCCGCAACAAGTAGACCGACTCTGCCTGCATCTACTACTATTACTCCACACATCGACCGCTATCCAAAGATGCATCTAGAGTATTAAGTTCATAAGAACAGAGTAACGATTAGGCAAGATGACATGATGTAGAGGGATAAACTCAAGAAATATGATATAAACCCCATCTTTTTATCCTCGATGGCAACAATACAATACGTGTCGTTTCCCCTTCTGTCACTGGGATCGAGCACCGCATGATTGAACCCAAAGCTAAGCACTTCTCCCATTGCAAGAAAGATCAATCTAGTAGGCCAAACCAAACTGATAATTCGAAGAGACTTGCAAAGATAACCAATCATACATAAAAGAATTCATAGGAGATTCAAATATTGTTCATAGATAATCTTGATCATAAACCCACAATTCATCGGATCTCGAAAAACACACCGCAAAAAGAATTACATCGAATAGATCTCCAAGAAGATTGAGGAGAACTTTGTATTGAGATCCAAAGAGAGAGAAGAAGCCATCTAGCTAATAACTATGGACCCGAAGGTCTGTGGTAAACTACTCGATCACACATCATCGGAGAGGCTATGGTGTTGATGTAGAAGCCCTCCGTGATGGATTCCCCCTCCGGCGGAGCGCCGGAAAAGGCCCCAAGATGGGATCTCACAGGTACAGAAGGTTGCAGCGGTGGAAATAGGGTTTTGTGGTGCTCCTGGTTGGTTTCGGGGTACGTGGATATATATAGGAGGAAGAAGTAGGTCGGTGGAGCTACGAGGGGCCCATGAGGGTGGGGGCGCGCCTCCCTGCCTCGTGGCCTCCTTGTTGATTTCTTGACGTCCACTCCAAGTCCTCTGGATCATGTTTGTTCCAAAAATAACTCTCCCGAAGGTTTCATTCCGTTTGGACTCCGTTTGATATTCCTTTTCTGTGAAACACTGAAATAGGCAAAAAAAACAGCAATTTGCACTGGGCCTTGGGTTAGTAGGTTAGTCCCAAAAATAATATAAAAGTGCTTAGTAAAGCCCATTAAACATCCAAAACAGATAATATAATAGCATGGAACAATAAAAAATTATAGATACGTTGGAGATGTATCACATAACAACCTAGGATAGCTCAATAATGATCTATAATTAGCTTAGCTACTTCATTTATGACATAATTAGCACACTTAGGTAAAAAATGGCATAACAACCTAGGATAGCTCAATAATGATCTATAATTAGCTTAGCTCTACTTCATTTATGACATAATTAGCGCATATTAGGTAAAAAATGGCATAATAACCTTGGTTTAGCTCCAAACTATCATATAATTAGTTTATTTTCCTCCAAAATGACAAAATAACCTTACCTAGCTCCAAAATGGCTGATTTTAACTAGGATAGCTCTAAAATGACCTACCCCTACCATTTTTTCCTACAAAATGAATAAATATGCTTAGTTAGCTCAAAAATGGCATAACTGCATAGGTTAGCTCCAAAATGACCTATTTACCTAGCTTAGCTCTAAAATGACCTACACACTTAGCATTTTTACCTACCTTAGCTAAAAAATGGCATTTTTACCTACCTTAGTTAGAAGAGGAAGAAGAAGAGATCTTCTTCTTCTTTTTCTTCTTCTTTTTCTTCTTCTTCTTCTTTTTCTTCTTCTTCTTCTTCTTCTTCTTTTTCTTCTTCTTCTTCTTCTAATTTTTCTTCTAGCTAATCTTCTTCTTCTTCTAACTTTCATCATTCCTAATTAGAAGATTTGCTTGAGATGAGGAAGCTAGCTGCTACGCCTTGAGCTTGCGTTGGTTTTCCCCGAAGAGGAGAGGATGATGCAGCAGAGTAGCGTAAGTATTTCCCTCAGTTTTTGAGAACCAAGGTATCAATCTAGTAGGAGGCCACGCGCAAGTCCCTGTACCTACACAAAGCAAATAACTCCTCGCAACCAACGCGAATAGGGGTTGTCAATCCCTTCACGATCACTTACGAGAGTGAGATCTGATAGAGATGATAGATAATATTTTTGGTATTTTTGGTATAAAGATGCAAAGTAAAATAAAAGGCAAAGTAAAAAAGAAAAGTAATAATAAAGCGTAGGAAGATTAATATGATGAAAATAGATCCGGGGCCATAGATTTCACTAGTGGCTTCTCTCAAGAGCATAAGTATTTTACGGTGGGTGAGCAATTCTTGTTGAGCAATTGATGAATTGAGCGTAGTTGTGAGAGTATCTAGGTATGATCATGTATATAGGCATCACGTCCGAGACAAGTAGACCGACTCCTGCCTGCATCTACTACTATTACTCCACTCATCGATCGCTATCCAAAGATGCATCTAGAGTATTAAGTTAATAAAAATAGAGTAACGCCTTAAGCAAGATGACATGATGTAGAGGAATAAATTCATGCAATATGATAAATACCCCATCTTGTTATCCTCGATGGCAACAATAAAATACGTGCCTTGCAACCCTTTCTGTCACTGGGTAAGGACACCGCAAGATTGAACCCAAAGCTAAGCACTTCTCCCATTGCAAGAACTACAAATCTAGTTGGCCAAACCAAACAGATAATTCGAAGAGACTTGCAAAGATAACCAATCATACATAAAATAATTCAGAGAAGATTCAAATATTGCTCATAGATAATCTTGATCATAAACCCACAATTCATCGGTCTCAACAAACACACCACAAAAACAAGAATACATCGAATAGATCTCCACGAGAGAGGGGGAGAACATTGTATTGAGATCCAAAAAGAGAGAAGTGATCTAGCTACTAACTATGGATCCGAAGGTCTGAGGTAAACTACTCACACTTCATCGGAGAGGCTATGATGGTGATGTAGAAGCCCTCCGTGGTGGATTCCCCTTCCGGTGGAGCTCCGGAATAGGCCCCAAGATGGGATCTCGTGGATACAGGAAGTTGCGGCGGTGGAATTAGGTTTTTTGCTCCGTATCTGATCTGTTGGGGGTACGTAGGTATATATAAGAGGAAGGAGTACGTCGGTGGAGCTTCAGGGGGCCCACAAGGCAGGGGGGCGCGCCCTCCACCCTCGTGGCCACCTCCCTCCTTTCTTGGCCGAGGGTCCAAGTCTCCTGGATCTTATCTGATGAGAAAATCACGTTCCCGAAGGTTTCATTCCGTTTGGACTCCGTTTGATATTCCGTTTCTTCGAAATACTGAAATAGGCAAAAAAACAGCAATTCTGGGCTAGGCCTTCGGTTAATAGGTTAGTCCCAGAAGTAATATAAAAGTGGAAAATAAAGCCCAATATAGTCCAAAACAATAGATAATATAGCATGGAGCAATCAAAAATTATAGATACGTTGGAGACGTATCAGGCATCCCCAAGCTTAATTCCTACTCGTCCTCGAGTAGGTAAATGATAAAAAGAGAATTTTTGATGTGGAGTGCTACTTGGCATAATTTCAATGTAATTCTTCTTAATTGTGGTATGAATATTCAGATCCGAAAGATTCAAGACAAAAGTTCATATTGACATAAAAATAATAATACTTCAAGCATACTAACAAAGCAATCATGTCTTCTCAAAATAACATGGCCAAAGAAAGTTGTCCCTACAAAATCATATAGTCTGGCTATGCTCTATCTTCACCACACAAAATATTTAAATCATGCACAACCCAGATGACAAGCCAAGCAATTGTTTCATACTTTTGACATTCTCAAAACTTTTTCAATCTTCACGCAATACATGAGCGTGAGCCATGGATATAGCATTATATGTGGAATATAATGGTGGTTGTGGAGAAGACAAAAAGAGGGAAGATAATCTCACATCAACTAGGCATATCAACGGGCTATGGAGATGCCCATCAATAGATATCAATGTGAGTGAGTAGGGATTGCCATGCAACGGATGCACTAGAGCTATAAGTATATGAAAGCTCAACAAATGAAACTAAGTGGGTGTGCATCCAACTCGCTTGCTCATGAAGACATAGGGCAATTTGAGGAAGCCCATCACTGGAATATACAAGCCAAGTTCTATAATGAAAAATTCCCACTAGTATATGAAAGTGACAAAACGAGAGACTCACTATTATGAAGATCATGGTGCTACTTTGAAGCACAAGTGTGGTAAAAGGATAGTAACATTGTCCCTTCTCTCTTTTTCTCTCATTTTTTTATTTGGGCCTTTTCTCTTTTTTATGGCCTCTTTTTTTTATTTTTTGTCCGGAGTCTCATCCCGACTTATGGGGGAATCATAGTCTCCATCATCCTTTCCTCACTTGGGACAATGCTCTAAAAATGATGATCATCACACTTTTATTTTTCTTACAACTCAATGATTACAACTTGATACTTAGAACAAAATATGACTGTCTATGAATGCCTCCGGCGGTGTATCGGGATATGCAATGATTCATAAGTGACATGTATGAAATAATTATGAATGGTGGCTTTGCCACAAATACAATGTCAACTAAATGATCATGCTAAGCAATATGACAATGATGGAGCGTGTCATAATAAACGGAACGGTGGAAAGTTGCATGGCAATATATCTCGGAATGGCTATGGAAATGCCATGATAGGTAGGTATGGTGGCTGTTTTGAGGAAGGTTTATGGTGGGTGTATGATACTGGCGAAAAGTGTGCGGTATTAGAGAGGCTAGCAATGGTGGAAGGATGAGAAAAAATGTGTATAATCCATGGACTCAACATTAGTCATAAAGAACTCATATACTTATTGCAAAAATCTACAAGTTATCAAAGCAAAGTATTACGCACATGCTCCTAAGGGGATAGATTGGTAGGAAAATATCATCGCTCGTCCCCGACCGCCACTCATATGGAAGACTATCAATAAATAAATCATGCTCCGACTTCATCACATAACGGTTCACCATACGTGCATGCTACGACAATCACAAACTTTAACACAAGTATTTCTCAAATTCACAACTACTCAACTAGCATGAATCTAATATTACCACCTTCATATCTCAAGACAATTATCAAGCATCAAACTTTTCTTAGTATTCAACACACTCAAAAGAAAGTTTTACAAATCTTGAATACCAAGCATATTATTATTTTAAGCAAATTACCATGCTATTTAAGACTCTCAAAATGATCTAAGTGAAGCATGAGAGATCAATAGTTTCTTTAAAACAAATCCACCACCGTTCACTAAAAAATATAAGTGAAGTACTAGAGCAAAACTATAAAGCTCAAAAGATATAAGTGAAGCACATAGAGCAAAACTATGAAGCTCAAAAGATATAAGTGAAGCACATAGAGTATTCTAACAAATTCCAATTCATGTATGGCTCTCTCAAAAGGTGTGTACAACAAGGATGATTGTGGTAAACTAACAAGCAAAGATGCAAATAATACAAGACGCTCCAAGCAAAACACATATCATGTGGTGAATAAACATATAGCTCCAAGTAAAGTTGCCGATGGAAGTGGACGAAAGAGGGGATGCCTTCCGGGGCATCCCCAAGCTTTGACTTTTTGGTGTCCTTGGATTATCTTGGGGGTTCCATGGAACCCCCCAAGCTTAGGCTCTTGCCACTCCTTGTTCCATAATCCATCAAAAGATTTCATCTAAAACTTGAAAACTTCACAACACAAAACTCAACAAAAATCTCGTAAGCTCCGTTAGCGAAAGAAAACAAAATACCACTTCAAGGTACTGTAATTAACTCATTCTTTATTTATATTGGTGTTAAACCTACTGTATTCCAACTTATCTATGGATCATAAACTATTTTACTAGCCATAGATTCATCAAAATAAGCAAACAACACACGAAAAACAGAATCTGTCAAAAACAGAACAGTCTATAGTAATCTGTAACTAACGCAAACTTATGGAACTCCAAAAATTCAGCCAAATAGTAATACCTAGGCAATTTGTTTATTGATCAGCATAAATTGGAATCACTATTTTATCACGTTCTGGTGATTTTTAACAATTGTTTTCGTGAACTGAAAGTTTCTGGAAATTACAGCAAGATCAAATAACTATTATCCAAGAAGATCCTATAGGTTTAACTTGGCACAAACACTAATTAAAACATAAAACCACATCCAAACAGAAGGTAGATGGATTATTTATTCCTAAACAGAAAAAAAACTAAAAATAAAATTGGGTTGCCTCCCAACAAGCGCTATCGTTTAACGCCCCTAGCTAGGCATAAAAGCAAGGATAGATCTAGGTTGTGCTGTAGTAATAAGATAGATCAGTGAAACTCATTTCATACTCCCTACGTTCGGCAGCAAGTTTTCTTTGAGGCAAGCAAAAGTAATCAAAAGGGCTAAATTAATAGGGCAAAAATCCCCAAGATTGATTTTAGGAGGTATAGGTTCCTCTTTCGGCCCATCGTATTGCACAACCAATTCATCGTTATAAGCATTCTTTTGACAGAACCTCGTGAGCCTATACTCAAAGAGTATCCTAGCTCATTATTTCGAATAGACAAATCATCGTTAAGTTCAGAGATTCTATCAATTAAAATATTGGTAGGAACCTTTTTTCTAAGGTTTTCATTGAAAGTAACATAATCTAGAGATTGAAAACGCATTATTTCTTCTTGATCAAAGAGGATAGCTTCTATGGGAGGACGGCCAGCGTCAACCCTATAATGCGCAAAGATTTCTTTGGCCTCTTTTATTAGATGAACTCATTAGCCATAAAGATAGTAGCGGCACGCTTAACAGAAGAATGCTCAATATTAGAGAATTCTAGGAAAATTCTTTGTATGCAAGGATGCATGTGCATAAATTGCCTTTCAAGTTCAACGATAAGCATGGCAACAGCGTCATAAGACTACTAGTTCTATGGAGAATAGAACCGCCCATAGAAGGCAAAGCACCAAAGACAAGTAAAGAAATCTTGAATAACTCCTTTTCCAATAATATTACCACTACCAATTCAAAATCTTTTTGTATGCAAGGTAGGGGGTTCTTCAGCAGGAGCATCAGAATTTTCTATGATATTATTATTGTCCATATCGGCAATAATTGCCCCAATTTCAGACATAACGACAAACAAGCAAACTAACACACGAGCAAACAAGCGAACGAGAAAAAGGAAAACGGAAAAGAGACGGCGAATAAAACGGCAAGGGTGAAGTGGGGGGGGGGGAGGAAAACGAGAGGCAAATGGCAAATAATGTAATGCGAGAGATAAGGGATTGTGATGGGTACTTGGTATGTTGACTTTTGCGTAGACTCCCTGGCAACGGCGCCAGAAATCCTTCTTGCTATGTCTTGAGCTTGCGTTGGTTTTCCCCGAGAGGAGAGGATGATGCAGCAGAGTAGCGTAAGTATTTCCATCAGTTTTGAGAACCAAGGTATCAATCCAGTAGGAGGCCACGCGCAAGTCCCTCGTACCTACACAAAGCAAATAACTCCTCGCAACCAACGCGAATAGGGGTTGTCAATCCCTTCACGGTCACTTACGAGAGTGAGATCTGATAGAGATGATAGATAATATTTTTGGTATTTTTGGTATAAAGATGCAAAGTAAAATAAAAGGCAAAGTAAAAAAGCAAAGAAATAATAAAGCGTAGGAAGATTAATATGATGAAAATAGACCCGGGGGCCATAGATTTCACTAGTGGCTTCTCTCAAGAGCATAAGTAGTTTACGGTGGGTGAACAATTCTGTTGAGCAATTGATGAATTGAGCATAGTTATGAGAGTATCTAGGTATGATCATGTATATAGGCATCACGTCCGAGACAAGTAGACCGACTCCTGCTGCATCTACTACTATTACTCCACTCATCGACCGCTATCCAAAGATGCATCTAGAGTATTAAGTTAATAAAAATAGAGTAACGCCTTAAGCAAGATGACATGATGTAGAGGAATAAATTCATGCAATATGATAAATACCCCATCTTGTTATCCTCGATGGCAACAATAAAATACGTGCCTTGCAACCCTTTCTGTCACTGGGTAAGGACACCGCAAGATTGAACCCAAAGCTAAGAACTTCTCCCATTGCAAGAACTACCAATCTAGTTGGCCAAACCAAACGGATAATTCGAAGAGACTTGCAAATATAACCAATCATACATAAAAGAATTCAGATAAGATTCAAATATTGCTCATAGATAATCTTGATCATAAACCCACAATTCATCGGCCTCAACAAACACACCGCAAAAAGAAGATTACATTGAATAGATCTCCACGAGAGAGGGGGAGAATATTGTATTGAGATCCAAAAAGAGAGAAGAAGCCATCTAGCTACTAACTATGGACCCGAAGGTCTGAGGTAAACTACTCACACTTCATCGGAGAGGCTATGATGATGATGTAGAAGCCCTCCATGGTGGATTCCCCTTCCGACGGAGCTTCAGAACAGGCCCCAAGATGGGATCTCGTGGATACAGGAAGTTGCGGCGGTGGAATTAGGTTTTTGGCTCCGTATCCGATCTGTTGGGGGTACGTAGGTATATATAAGAGGAAGGAGTACGTCGGTGGAGCTTCAGGGGGCCCACGAGGCAGGGGGCATGCCCTCCACCCTCGTGGCCGCCTCCCTCCTTTCTTGGCCGAGGGTCCAAGTCTCCTGGATCTTATCTGATGAGAAAATCACGTTCCCGAAGGTTTCATTCCATTTGGACTCCGTTTGATATTTCGTTTCTTCAAAATACTGAAATAGGCAAAAAACAACAATTCTGGGCTAGGCCTCCGGTTAATAGGTTAGTCCCAAAAGTAATATAGAAGTGGAAAATAAAGCCCAATATAGTCCAAAACAATAGATAATATAGCATGGAGCAATCAAAAATTATAGATACGTTGGAGACGTATCACTAGCATTGATGGAAACTTGTTGCAAACTTTTACTTGTGCTTGTGCTTCCTTTTTATGTATGGAAAATTGTTGCAAACTTGTTGGATATGTTGTTGGAAACTTGTTGGATATGTTGTTGCAAACTTGTATGGAAATGTTGTTGGAAACTTGTATATATATGTTCATGTTGTTGGAAACGTGCATATGTTGTTGGAAACTTGTTGTTGGTACGATTGTTGAAATTATTTTGAAATGTGTGTGTGTATATGTATATATATATATGTGTGTGTGTGTGTGTGTGTGTGTGTGTGTGTGTGTGTGTGTGAAATTTTGTCAAATTGAATGAATTTAGGAAAAAACAGGAAAAACAGGGGCTATATAGCCACTTTGCCGTCCGCTGGCTGACGGCAAAGGTCTTTGCCGTCAGCCATCCATGCCTTTGCCTTCAGCCATGGCTGACGGCAAAGTGCCTGATTCCTGTAGTGAAATTTCCCACACGTCTAACATCATTTGGGATTCTAAATAACAAGCCACTCAAGCGAGCAATCATATCATAATTGTATTTCAGTTGTTTCATAACATTTGCATTGAAGTGATCTTGCTTTCTAATGTAATTTTCAAACTCATAAAGGCATTGGCTAGGGTGCATATTGTGAGGATTATCATTATCATTGAATTTCATTAGAGAATTAACCTCTACCACCTTAGGTGGTGGTGGTGTATCAAGCCCATGTATTTCTTCAATAGGAGGTAAATTTTTGACATCCTCAGCTTTAATACCTTTTTCTCTCATAGATTTCTTTGCCTCTTGCATATCTTCAGGACTAAGATATAAGATACCCCTCTTCTTCGGAGTGGGTTTAGGCGGTGGTTCAGGAAGAGTCCAATCATCATAATTTTTCAATATGTTGTTCAATAATTCTTTAGCTTGCCCAATAGTTTATTCCCTGAAAACACAACCAGCAAAACTATCTAGGAAATCCCTAGAAGCATCGGTTAGTCCATTATAAAAGATATCAAGTATTTCATTTTTCTTAAGAGGATGATCCGACAAAGCATTAAGCAATTGGAGAAGCCTCCCTCAAGCTTGTGGGAGACTCTCTTCTTCAATTTGCACAAAGTTAAATATTTCCTGTAAGGCACCTTGTTTCTTATGAGCAGGGAAATATTTTCAGAGAAGTAATAAATCATGTCCTGGGGACTACGCACACAACCAGGAGCAAGAGTATTGTACCAAGCTTTAGCATCACCCTTTAATGAGAATAGGAATCATTTGAGAATATAATAATAGCAAATTTTCTCATCATGAGAAAAAAGGGTGGCTATGTCATTCAACTTAGTAAGATGTGCCACAACAATTTCAGTTTCATAACCATGGAAAGGATCAGATTCAACCAAAGTAATCAACTCTGGGTCGACAGAGAATTCATAATCCTTATCCTCAACAAAGATAGGTGAAGTAGCAAACTGAGGATCACATTTCATTTTAGCATTCAAAGTCTTTTGTTTATACTTGCATAATAAGTTTTCTAGAACATCTCTATCCTTACAAGAAAGAATATCCCTAGTTGCCTCTGAAGGAAATATGCCCTAGAGGCAATAATAAAGTTATTATTTATTTCCTTATATCATGATAAATGTTTATTATTCATGCTAGAATTGTATTAACCGGAAACATAATACATGTGTGAATACATAGACAAACAGAGTGTCACTAGTATGCCTCTACTTGACTAGCTCGTTGATCGAAGATGGTTATGTTTCCTAACCATAGACATGAGTTGTCATTTGATTAACGGGTCACATCATTAGGAGAATGATCTGATTGACATGACCCATTCCGTTAGCCTAGCACTTGATCGCTTAGTATGTTGCTATTGCTTTCTTCATGACTTATACATGTTCCTGTAACTATGAGATTATGCAACTCCGCTTACGGAGGAACACTTTGGTACTACCAAACGTCACAACGAATCGGGTGATTATAAAGGAGTACTACAGTGTGTCTCCAAAGGCAGATGTTGGGTTGGCGATTTCGAGATTAGGATTTGTCACTCCGATTGTCGGAGAGGTATCTCTGGGCCCTCTCGGTAATGCACATCACTAAGCCTTGCAAGCATTACAACTAATGAGTTAGCTGTGAGATGATGTATTACGGAACGAGTAAAGAGACTTACCGGTAACGAGATTGAACTAGGTATTGGATACCAACGATCGAATCTCAGGTAAGTAACATACCGATGACAAAGGGAACAACGTATGTTGTTATGCGGTTTGACCGATAAAGATCTTCGTAGAATATGTAGGAGCCAATATGGGCATCCAGGTTCCGCTATTGGTTATTGACCGAGAATAGTTCTAGGTCATGTCTACATAGTTCTCGAACCGTAGGGTCCGCACGCTTAAGGTTTCGATGACGGTTATATTATGAGTTTGTATATTTTGATGTATCGAAGGAGTTCGGAGTCCCGGATGTGATCACGGACATGACGAGGAGTCTCGAAATGGTCGAGACATAAAGATTGATATATTGGACGGCTATATTCGGACACCGAAAGGTTCCGGAAGTTTCCGGAGAAAACCGAGTGCCGGAGGGGTTACCGGAACCCCGGGAAGTAATGGGCCTTATTGGGCCAAGAGGGAGAGAGAGGCCGCACCAGGAGGTGGCGCGCCCCTATGGGGAGTCCGAATAGGACAGGGGGGGCGCGCCCCCTTTCCCTCTCCTCTCCCTCTCTTTCCTTCCCCTTCCTCCTTCCTAGTTGGACTAGGAAAGGGAGTCCTACTCCCACTAGGAGGAGGACTCCTCCCTGGCGCGCCTCCTAGGGCCGGCCGCCCTCCCCTTGCTCCTTTATATACGGGGCAGGGGGCACCCTAGAACACACAAGTTGATCCTTGAGATCGTTCCTTAGCCGTGTCGGTGCCCCCTCCACCATATTCCACCTCGGTCATATCGTGGCGGTGCTTAGGCGAAGCCCTGCGTCGATAGAACATCAAGATCGTCACCACGCCGTCGTGCTGACGAACTCTCTCTCCGGAGCTTTGCTGGATCGGAGCCTGAGGAGCGTCACCGAGCTGTACGTGTGTCAAGAACTCGGAGGCGCCGGAGTAACGGCGCTGGGATCGGTTGGATCGCGAGGAGAACGTACGACTACTTCCTCTACGTTGTGATCGCTTCCGCTTCGGTCTACGAGGGTACGTAGACAACACTCTCCCCTCTCGTTGCTATGCATCACCATGATCTTGCGTGTGCGTAGGAAATTTTTTGAAATTACTACGTTCCCCAACAGTGGCATCCGAGCCTAGGTTTTTATGGTTTGATGTTTTGCACGAGTAGAACACAAGTGAGTTGTGGGCGATACAAGTCATACTGCCTACCAGCATGTCATACTTTGGTTCAGCGGTATTGTGAGATGAAGCGCCCGGACCGACATTACGCGACGCTTACGCGAGACTGGTTTCACTGCTACGAGCACTCGTGCTTAAAGGTGGCTGGCGGGTGTCTGTCTCTCTCACTTTAGTTGAACTGAGTGTGGCTACGCCCGTCCTTGAGAAGGTTAAACGGAGTCTATTTGACGAAGTATCGCTTGTGGTCTTGATGCTAGGTGAGATTGGTTCTTGCTTAAGCCCGTAGCAGCCACGTAAAATTTGCAACAACAAAGTAGAGGACGTCTAACTTGTTTTTGCAGGCATGTTGTGATGTGATATGGTCAAGACGTGATGCTATATTTTATTGTATGAGATGATCATGTTTTGTAACCAAAGTTATCGGCAATCGGCTGGAGCCATATGGTTGTCGCTTATTGTATGAAATGCAACGCATCTGTAATTGCTTTACTTTATCACTAAGCGGTAGCGATAGTCGTAGAAGCAATAGATGGCGTAAACGACAACGATGCTACGATGGAGATCAAGGTGTCGCGCCGGTGACGATGGTGATCACGACGGTGCTTCGGAGATGGAGATCACAAGCACAAGATGATGATGGCCATATCATATCACTTATATTGATTGCATGTGATGTTTATCCTTTATGCATCTTATTTTGCTTTGATTGACGGTAGCATTTTAAGATGATCTCTCACTAAAATTATCAAGTAGTGTTCTCCCTGAGTATGCACCGTTGCCAAAGTTCGTCGTGCCGAGACACCACGTGATGATCGGGTGTGATAAGCTCTACGTCCATCTACAACGGGTGCAAGCCAGTTTTGCACACGCAGAATACTCAGGTTATACTTGACGAGCCTAGCATATGCAGATATGGCCTCGGAACACGGAGACCGAAAGGTCGAGCGTGAATCATATAGTAGATATGATCAACATAAGATGTTCACCATTGAAAACTACTCCATCTCACGTGATGATCGGTTATGGTTTAGTTGATATGGATCATGTGATCACTTAGAAGATTAGAGGGATGTCTGTCTAAGTGGGAGTTCTTAAGTAATATGTTAATTGAACTTTAATTTATCATGAACTTAGTCCTGGTAGTATTTTGCAAAATTATGTTGTAGATCAATAGCTCGCGTTGTTGCTTTCATATGATTATTTTAATGTGTTCCTAGAGAAAATTGTATTGAAAATGTTAGTAGCAATGTTGCGGATTGGATCCGTGATCCGAGGTTTATCCTCATTGCTGCACGTAAGAATTATGTCCTTGATGCACCGCTAGGTGACAGACCTATTGCAAGAGCAAGATGCGACGTTATGAACGCTTGGCTAGCTCAATATGATGACTACTTGGTAGTTTAGTGCACCATGCTTAAACGGCTTAGAATCGGGACTTCAAAGACGTTTTGAACGTCATGGACCATATGAGATGTTCCAGAGTTGAAGTTAATATTTCAAGCAAATACCGAGTTGCGAGATATGAAGTTTCCAACAAGTTCTATAGCTAAAAGATGGAGGAGAATCGCTCAACTAGTGAGCATGTGCTCAGATTGTCCAGGTACTTCAATCGCTTGAATCAAGTGGGAGTTAATCTCCCGATAAGATAGTGATTGACATAATTCTCTAGTCACCATCACTAAGTTACTAGAACTTCGTGATGAACTATAGTATGCAAGGATGACGAAAACGATTCCCGAGCTCTTCGTGATGTTGAAATCGACGAAGGTAGAAATCGAGAAAGAGCATCAAGTGTTGATGATTGACAAGACCACTAGTTTCAAGAAAAGGGCAAAGGAAAGAAAGGGAATTTCAAGTAGAATGACAAGCAAGTTGTCACTCCCATGAAGAAACCCAAAGCTGAACCAAAGCCTGAAACCGAGTGCTTACCTGCATAGGAAATGGTCACTGAAACGGAAATACCCCAAATATTTGGTGGATAAGAAGGATGGCAAAGTGAACAATAGTATATTTGATATACAGGTTATTGATGTGTGCCTTACTAGTGTTTATAGTATCCCCGAGTATTTGATACTTGTTCGGTTACTAAGATTAGTAACTCAAAACAGGAGTTACGAGAATAAACAGAGACTAGTTGAAGGGAAGTGAAGATGAGTGTTGGAAGTAGTTCCAAGATTGATATGATCATCATCGCACACTCCTATACTTTCGGGATTAGTGTTAAACCTAAATAAATGTTATTTGGTGTTTGCGTTGAGCATGAATATGATTTGATCATGTTTATTGCAAAACGGTTATTCATTTAAAGTCAAAGAATAATTGTTGTTCTGTTTAAATGAATAAAACCTTCGATGGTCATACACCCAATGAAAATAGTTTTCAAAACGGTTATTCATTTAAAGTCAAAGAATAATTGTTGTTCTGTTTAAATGAATAAAACCTTCAATGGTCATACACCCAATAAAAATAGTTTGTTGGATCTCGATCGTAGTGATACACATATTCATAATATTGATGCCAAAAGATGCAAAGTTAATAATGATAGTGCAACTTATTTGTGGCACTTGCCGTTTGGGTCATATCGGTGTAAAACGCATGAAGAAACTCCATCTTGATGGACTTTTGGAATCACTTGATTATGAATCACTTGGTACTTGCGAACCGTGCCGTTTGGGCAAGATGACTAAAACTCCGCTTCTCCGAACAATGGAACAAGCTACCGACTTATTGGAAATAATACATACCGATGTATGCGATCCAATGAGTGTTGATGCTCGTGGCAAGTATCGTTATTTTCTGACCTTCACAAGATGATTTGAGCAGATATGGGTATATCTACTTGATGAAACATAAGTCTGAAATAGTTGAAAGGTTCAAAGAATTTCAGAGTGAAGTGGAAAATCATCGTAACAAGAAAATAAAGTTTCTGCGATCTGATCGTGGAGATGAATTTTTGAGTTACGAGTTTGGTCTTCAATTAAAACAAAGTGGAATAGTTTCACAGCTCACGCCACATGGAACACCACAACATAATGGTGTGTCCGAACGTCGTAACCGCACTTTATTGGATATGGTGCAATCTATGATGTATCTTACCGATTTACCACTATTGTTTTGGTTTATGCATTAGAGACAGCTGCATTCACGTTTAATAGGGCACCATCTAAATCCGTTGAGATGACACCGTATGAACTATGGTTTAGTAGTAAACCTAAGCTGTCGTTTCTTAAGTTTTGGAGTTGTGATGCTTATGTGAAAAAGTTTTCACCTGATAAGCTCGAACCCAAATCGGAGAAGTGCGTCTTCATAGAATACCCAAAGGTAACTGTTGGGTACACCTTCTATCACAGATCCGAAAGCAAAATATTTGTTGCTAAGATGGATCCTTTCTAGAGAAGAAGTTTCTCTCGAAAGAAGTGAGTGGGAGGAAAGTAGAACTTGATGAGGTGATTGTACCTTCTCCCTTATTGGAAAGTAGTTCATCACAGGAATCAGTTCGATGATTCCTACACCAATTAGTGAGGAAGTTAATGATGATGATCATGAAACTTCAGATCAAGTTGCTACCAAACCTCGTAGGTCTTCCAGAGTAAGATCCGCACCAGAGTGGTGTAGTAATCATGTTCTGGAAGTCATGTTACTAGACCATGATGAACCTACGAACTATGAGGAAGCGATGATGAGCCCAGATTCCGCGAAATGGCTCGAGGCCATAAAATCTGAGATATGATCCATGTATGAGAACAAAAGTATGGACTTTGATTGACTTGCTCGATGATCAGCAAGCCATGTTAAATAAATGGATCTTCAAGAGGAAGACGGACACTGATAGTGGTGTTACTATCTACAAAGCCCGACTTGTCACAAAAGGTTTTGACAAGTTCAAGGTGTTGACTACAATGAGATTTTCTCAATCAGTAGCGATGCTTAAGTCTGTCCGAATCATGTTAGCAATTGCCACATTTTATGAAATCGGCAAATGGATGTAAAACTACATTCTTTAATGGATTTATTAAAGAAGAGTTGTATATGATGCAACCGAAGGTTTTGTCAATCCTAAAGGAGCTAACAAAATGCGCAAGCTCCAGCGATCCATCTATGGACTGGTGCAAGCATCTCGGAGTTGGAATAAACGCTTTGATAGTGTGATCAAAGCATATGGTTTTATGAGACTTTTGGAGAAGCCTGTATTTACAAGAAAGTGAGTGGGAGCACTACAACATTTCTGATAAGTATATGTGAATGACATATTGTTGATCGGAAATAATGTAGAATTATTCTGCAAAGCATAAAGGAGTATATGAAAGGAGTTTTTCAAAGAAGGACCTCGGTGAAGCTGCTTACATATTGAGCATCAAGGTCTATAGAGATAGATCAAGACGCTTGATAAGTTTTTTCAATAAATATATACCTTGTCAAGATTTTGAAGTAGTTCAAAATGGAACAGTCAAAGAAAGAGTTCTTGCCTGTGTTACAAGGTGTGAGATTGAGTAAGACTCAAAACCCGACCACGGCAGAAGATAGAAAGAGAATGAAAGTCATTCCCTATGCATCAGCCATAGGTTCTATAAAGTATGTCATGTTGTGTACGGATCTATTGCATACCCTACCACTAAGCTTGGTAAGGAGTGCAATAGTGATCTAGGAGTAGATCAATGGACAGCGGTCAAAATTATCCTTAGTAGAATAAGGATATGTTTCTCGATTATGGAAGTGAAAAAAGGTTCGTCGTAAAGGGTTACGTCGATGCAAGTTTTAACACTAATCTAGATGACTCGAGTCTCAATCTGGATACATATTGAAAGTGGGAGCAATTAGCTAGAGTAGCTCCATGCGAGCATTGTAGACATAGAAATTTGCAAAATACTTACGGCTCGAATGTGATGAGACCGTTGACTAAAATTATCTCACAAGCAAAACATGATCACACCTTAGTACTCTTTGGGTGTTAATCACATGGCGATGTGAACTAGATTATGACTCTAGTAAACCCTTTGGGTGTTGGTCACATGTCGATGTGAACTATGGGTGTTAACCACATATAGATGTGAACTATTGATGTTAAATCACATGGCGATGTGAACTAGATTATTGACTCTAGTGCAAGTGGGAGATGAAGGAAATATGCCCTAGAGGCAATAATAAAGTTATTATTTATTTCCTTATATCATGATAAATGTTTATTATTCATGCTAGAATTGTATTAACCGGAAACATAATACATGTGTGAATACATAGACAAACAGAGTGTCACTAGTATGCCTCTACTTGACTAGCTCGTTGATCAAGATGGTTATGTTTCCTAACCATAGACATGAGTTGTCATTTGATTAACGGGTCACATCATTAGGAGAATGATCTGATTGACATGACCCATTCATTAGCCTAGCACTTGATCGCTTAGTATGTTGCTATTGCTTTCTTCATGACTTATACATGTTCCTGTAACTATGAGATTATGCAACTCCGCTTACGGAGGAACACTTTGGTACTACCAAACGTCACAACGTAATCGGGTGATTATAAAGGAGTACTACAGGTGTCTCCAAAGGCGATGTTGGGTTGGCGATTTCGAGATTAGGATTTGTCACTCCGATTGTCGGAGAGGTATCTCTGGCCCTCTCGGTAATGCACATCACTAAGCCTTGCAAGCATTACAACTAATGAGTTAGTTGTGAGATGATGTATTACGGAACGAGTAAAGAGACTTACCCATAACGAGATTGAACTAGGTATTGGATACCGACGATCGAATCTCGGGTAAGTAACATACCGATGACAAAGGGAACAACGTATGTTGTTATGCGGTTTGACCGATAAAGATCTTCGTAGAATATGTAGGAGCCAATATGGGCATCCAGGTTCCGCTATTGGTTATTGACCGAGAATAGTTCTAGGTCATGTCTACATAGTTCTCGAACCGTAGGGTCCGCACGCTTAAGGTTTCGATGACGGTTATATTATGAGTTTGTGTATTTTGATGTACCGAAGGAGTTCGGAGTCCCGGATGTGATCACGGACATGACGAGGAGTCTCGAAATGGTCGAGACATAAAGATTGATATATTGGACGGCTATATTCGGACACCGGAAAGGTTCCGGAAGTTTCGGAGAAAACCGGAGTGCCGAGGGGTTACGGAACCCCGGGAAGTAATGGGCCTTATTGGGCCAAGAGGGAGAGAGAGGGCGCACCAGGAGGTGGCGCGCCCCGTGGGGAGTCCGAATAGGACAAGGAGGGGCGCCCCCTCCCTCTCCCTCTCCCTCTTTCCTTCCCCTTCCTCCTTCCTAGTTGGACTAGGAAAGGGAGTCCTACTCCCACTAGGAGGAGGACTCCCCCTCCCTTGGCGCGCCTCCTAGGGCGGGCCGGCCCTCCCCTTGCTCCTTTATATACGAGGCAGGGGGCACCCTAGAACACACAAGTTGATCCTTGAGATCGCTCCTTAGCCGTGTCTTGTGACCCCTCCACCATATTCCACCTCGGTCATATCAGAAGCGGTGCTTAGGCGAAGCCCTGCGTCGATAGAACATCAAGATCGCCACCACGCCGTCGTCCGAGGAACTCTCTCTCCCGGAGCTTTGCTGGATCGAGCTGAGGAGCGCCACCGAGCTGTCGTGTGTCAAGAACTCGGGGCGCCGGAGTAACGGCGCTGGGATCGGTTGGATCGCGAGGAGAACGTACGAATACTTCCTCTACGTTGTGATCACTTCCGCTTCGGTCTACGAGGGTACGTAGACAACACTCTCCCCTCTCGTTGCTATGCATCACCATGATCTTGCGTGTGCGTAGGAAAATTTGTGAAATTACTACGTTCCCCAACAGCCTCCTCATCCATAACATAACCTTCTGGTACTTTTGGCAATTCATATCTAGGAGGACTAGTTCTAATAGGTGTTTCAAGATTTTCAGTTCCAAGCTCTTCATCAGTTTCAACATTCTCAAAAGCTTTAGTTCTAGCAAGTTGTTCATCAAGAAATTCACCTAGTGGCACATTATCATCAAGCAAGGTACTACCATCATCGTAAATATCATTCATGGCAGAAGTAGCATCATCAATAACTTGCGACATATCAGGATTAATAGCATGTGGTGGTGTTGCAAGTCTACTTATAACAGAAGGTGAATCAAGTGCGGAGCTAGATGGCAGTTCCTTACCTCCTATCGTCTTAGAGGGAAAAATCTTAGTCTTAGCGTCCTTCAGATTCTTCATAGTAATAATTTGATAATAATCCCAAGTGACTCAACAAATATAGCTATGCTCCCAGGCAACGGCGCCAGAAAAAGGTCTTGATAACCCACAAGTATAGGGGATCGCAACAGATTTTGAGGGTAGAGTATTCAACCCAAATTTATAGATTCAACACAAGGGGAGCCAAAGAATATTTGCAAGTATTAGCAACTAAGTTGTCAATTCAATCACACTTGGAGATTAATTATCTACAGCAAAGTGATCAGTAGCACAGTAATATGATAGCTTTGATAGTAGTGGTAGCAGCAAAAGTAACGGTAATAGTGATAGTAATAGTTTTGTAGCAGTGACAATAGTAACAGCAGCAGTAGTAACTTAGCAAGATCAATATGTAGGAAAATCGTAGGCATTGGATTGGCGATTTGTTGGATGATATTCATCATGTGACAGTTACAACCTAGGGCGATACGGCACTAGCTCCAGTTCATAAATATAATGTAGGCATGCATTCCATAAATAGTCATACGTGCTTATGAAAAGAACTTGTATGACATCTTTTGTCCTACCCTCCCGTGGCAGCGGGGTCCATAAGGAAACTAAGGGATATTAAGGCCTCCTTTTAATAAAGTACCGGAACAAGCATTAGCACATAGTGAATACATGAACTCCTCAAATTACGGTCATCACTGGAAAGTATCCCGCATATTGTCACTACAGGGTTTACGGATCATAACACGTAATTGGTGACTACGACTTGCAAGATTGGATTTAGAACATAGATATAATGGTGATAACATAAACGGTTCAGATCTGAATTCATGGCAACCGGGCCCAAAGTGTCAAGCATTAAGCATAGCAAAGTCATAACAACATCAATCTCAGAACATAGTGGATACTAGGGATCAAGCCCTAACAAAACTAACTCGATTACATGATGAATCTCATCCAACTCCTCACCGACCAGTGAGCCTACGAAGGAATTACTCACTCCGGTGGAGAGCATCATGGAATTGGTGATGGAGGAGGGTTGGTGATGACGAATGATGTCTGCTAGACTACGTCGGTATTTCCCCGAAGAGGAAGGGATGATGCAGCACAGTGATGGTAGGTATTTTCCTCAGTGATGAGACCAAGGTTATCGAACCAGTAGGAGAACCACGCAACACTACGTGAACAACACCTGCACACAAATAACAAATACTCGCAACCCGACGTGTTAAAGGGGTTATCAATCCCTTTCGGGCAACGACGCGAGAAATTGGCAAGTGACGGGAGAAAGTTGTAATAATTTGATAGATCGAACGCCAAATAAAATAAAGTGTAGCAAGGTATTTTTGTATTTTTAGTTTAATAGATCTGAAAATAAAAGAAAAGGAAAATAGATCGCAAAGGCAAATATAACAAAGAAGAGACCCGGGGGCCATAGATTTCACTAGTGGCTTCTCTCGAGAAAAATAGCAAACGGTAGGTGAACAAATTACTGTTGGGCAATTGATAGAAATTCAAACAATCATGACGATATCCAGGAAATGATCATTATATAGGCATCATGTCCAAGATTTGTAGACCGACTCCTGCCTGCATCTACTACTATTTTTCCACACATCGACCGCTATCCAGCATGCATCTAGTGTATTAAGTTCATGGAGAAACGGAGTAATGCAATAAGAACGATGACATGATGTAAACAAGATCTATTTATGTAGAAATAGACCCCATCTTGTTATCCTTAATGGCAACGATACATACATGTCGGTTCCCCTTTTGTCACTGGGATCAAGCACCGTAAGATCGAACCCATCACAAAGCACCTCTTCCCATTGCAACATAAATAGATCAAGTTGGCCACAAAACCCAAATATCGGAGACGAAATACGAGGCTATAAGCAATCATGCATATAAGAGATCAAACAAGACTCAAATAACTTTCATGGATAAAAAGATAGATCTGATAATAAACTCAAAGTTCATCGGATCCCGACAAACACACCGCTAAAACAGTTACATCATATGGATCTCCAAGAGATCATTGTATTGAGAATCAAAAGAGAGAAAGGATGTAGCGACCCGACCTCAGACGGTCAAGCCTCTGTGTATCTGTGCCATCCCTGGATCAGTATGCTGGCACACACAGTACATCAATGTATATATCAAAGTGCAATCACATGTATAAATAACGTAAAACTGACATATACCTCATATGTCTCAGCGGAAACAACAACGGGTGTGGAGTCCCATCAACGCCATCGGCAGGTTGAGTGTAGACCGTAACCCTGTACCGTACTCTTACTCGTCGGAAGTAAAATATCTGCAACATGATAAGTTGCAGCCATGTAGGTCAGTACATTGAATGTACCGGCAAGATCACAACATGAGAAAACAGATGGTAAAACTATACTATATGCAAAATGGCTTTTGTGGCTCTGTGTCTGAGTTTTGTTTGCGTAAAAGCTGGTTTTATTTTCCCTACATCAAAGGAATAAATGAAGTCTGTACTATGGAGTTTTCTATCATGACATGGTTCCGCCAACCGATGTCTCATAGCCCAAAATCATCATAAGTTGCCCACAATTAAGTTATCAATCCGGTGTTGAGAGTTCCGAGATAGATCCAAGTCCAGATGCTCAAATTGTCCGTAACCGGGGACACGGCTAATCGATTAGGTTTTAACCCTCTGCAGAGGTTTGTACACTTTACCCGCAAGATTCGATCCCTCTTTTACGTTCTCGCACTTCAGGTGTTTGAGAACAAGACGATCAAACATGGTCTTCGAAGAGTTCCCCGACCACCGTCCGGTGCTCATCCAATCCTACCGTAGTTCTACATCTGCTAGCACCGCCCTAGCGAGTCACAACTAAGGTCAACCAAGCCAGAGCCCATAGTGACTTGCGGTTGCACAGTAAGCTTCGGGCATGAAGTATTCTTCCGTCTCTTTGAGTCTGGGTGAAGCTTTCCAAGATGTCATGGCGCTTCTCCATGCATCCCGCCAACCACTTTGGTTTCTCCAGGTGCCCGTCAACCATCCTTCACCCAGTAGTGTGTATTGAATTCTTGTCTCGAGTCTTGAAGTCTTGAGGCCTTGAAGATGCAGTCCTTGTAGATGCCATCATGGAGTTGTCGTCATTGATGTAGAGTCCTCCATTCTCACACCACTCCCGAGCACTCATACCAAACCTCATCTACTATAGCGTAGCACTAAAATAAATAATGTCCCGGGCTTGGTAACAGGGTGATGGGTTCCTACCTCATGCATACTACTCAACTACAAGAATTGAATATCACTACTGGAGGGTTGTTGCAAAGATGCCACTAAATGCAATAAAACATAGGTACGAAAGCATGGTCAAAGTGAACTTGCCTGGTAATACTTGATGAAGATAATAACGCTCTCAGAATAAAGACTTGGTAGAACTATTCGTCACTCCGTTGAAAATCTATATAGTCAAACATAGCATTCATATAAGCAAACATACTAGCAAGCAATTCTAACACTCATAATAAAAATCAACAAATAAAATGCAAATCACAAAGAAAACAAAAAAAAAGAAAAAAAACCCAATGAAAACTACACAAGAAAACTACTAAAGAAAATTCTAAGACATAACCCAAAATAGCTTTGTCCTAAGTAAAATTTAACAACAAAGAAGATACCAATATAATAAATAAACAGAAAAGAAAATATAAAACAACTAATTTTAACAGAAAGTATTTTTCATAAACTTTTAATAGCAAAAGAAACAAATAAAAAGCTTTTATGAAACACTAACTATGACCTAAACAAGTTTTCATACAAAACTAAGAAAAACAAATTTTAAAATAAAACAAAATTTTCTTTTGTTGACTAACAGAAACAAAACTAAATTTTTCAAGAGTGACAAAAGAAATAATTTGAAACTAATAAAAACAATAAAGAAAAGACTAAAACAAAACTATAACTAAAACAGTACTGTTTTGCTAAAAACCTAATTTAAAAATAAAGTAAAAATAAAGAAGTATATGCTACTGGATAGACAAAACCATAATAAAACAGTAGCAAAAAGAATCAATCAAAAATACTTTGTAAAACTCAAAATATGACCAAATTAGTGATTTGAACAAATTTCATCAAATTCAAATCTAAACTATTCAAATTTGAAACCTAAGTACACAAACAGAAACTTAAGCAAATTTGTGACACAATGCAAAAAGAATCACTCAATTTGGATCTAAAATATAAAAGTTATAAGAAATCTAAAATTGAAACATTTTCTGTTTTTAAAATAGAAACGAAAAATAAAACTAAGGAAAAAAAACTAACGCGCTAACGGGCCGAACAGTGAGCGCTCTAAAACTATCTAACGCGCGAGCGATCTTTAACTAAAACTTATACGGGCTTAGCAGAAATAAACCAATCGGGCCGGTCTAACTAAACCAGGAACTAAACCGGACATAAACCGTATAAAAACCGGAACTAAACCGATCTAATCAAAAAAAAACCTACCCGTTCATTACATCTAATCTACGCCGTCAATAACAGATCGGACGGAGGAGAATGGCTCACCGTGGTGGGGCGAGCTCCGGCGAGGTCGTCGGCGGCGGTGGCGGCTCGGGGACGACGCAGGCGAGGCCTCCGATGGTCCTAGACGACGGTGAAGACGCCCAGGCGATGCGGAAGACAACGGCGATGACGATGGTGGTCGGCGGTGAGCTCGGGGGCGTCAAAGGAGGACGACGGTGAGGTTGAGGCGGCGATGGCGTTCGGGCGTCAGCGGTGGCGGCGCTCCGGTGGGTTTCGGGCTCGCGCGAGTTGTTGGGAAGGTGTAGTCGATGGAGGGGATCACGATGGTGGTGGCGGCAGGTCTCGGGGAGGTCGGAGGCGGGCTCTAGGGCATCAATGGTGCGGCGGCGGTGCTCGGCTCCGGCGAGAGATTACGGGCGAGGCAAAGGGTTTCGGCGAGGGGAAAGGAGGGGAATGGGTCGAGGAGGCGGGGTACTTATAGGGGCGGGGTCGACTTGGAGGAGGGGGCGAATCGGGGAGAGGATCCCGAGGATCACGGGATACGGCGGCGGCGTGGGCGTTGCTCAAGACGGGTATGCCGTGGGCGAGAGGTAAGGGAAAGGGTGGGGCCCGCTGGTCAGCGGCACAGTGCGAGCGAGGGGCGAGCGGGTGACCGGGGCAAAGCAGCTGTGGGAGCGAGGCCGTGGGGAGGTGTCCATGGGCCGGCCTGCTGGCCTAGTGGGCTACGACGCTAGGTTAGATTAGCTAGGGGTTTTCTCTTTTTTTGTTTTTCAGAGGACAAAACAAACAATAAACATAGAAGAATAAAAATGATATAGATACATATAATATATCAAAAAATTCAGAAAAAGATTTCCTTAGATATGAACATATTTCCAAGTTCAAATCAGATCCAAAAAACATTCACAAAAGTCATACAGTGTTGCTGAAACAATAAAACCTAAGGAAAATCATTTTTAGTATACCAAAATGATTTTAAATTTATTTTTATCCATTTTTATGCTGTAGGGAATCATTTTACCTAATTTCCATATATTTTGTTTTTGGAGAAAATATTTTGAGTAAACCCCAAATAACTCAAAATTAAAAGTGGGTTTCAAAATACCTTCAAAGGGATTTTCAATAATCTTCCAACTCATATTTCTTAAAATTTGAAGAAGTCATTTTATCTTCTCTCATGAAAATCATTGGGTTGCATAAAGTTTCTGAATTTGAAATATTTCCAAATGGAAATTCAATTCTTTTCAAAACCCTTTTCATTTATTTAAATGGAAGAAGTCATATCATCTTCACTCTAGGGTTTTTGTGATGAAATGAATTTGAATTCATGAGATCAAAGTGCAAAGATGAAAGTTTGGGAAAGTCATTTCATTCCCTCTCATTCAACTTTCAAAAAGTTTCAAATTCCACTCAATTTGACACAATCAGTCACACAACAATCAAACAAACCATCATAAATATCTATTTAATATAACATTCCAAAATTTAGAATTTTGGGATGTTACAAACCTACCACACTTAAAAATGAATCTCGTCCTCGAGATTCGAAGAGGCTAGAAAGAAAAGGTTAGGGTTTGGAGGTCTTGCAGCAAATCCATCGGCCAGAGAGGTCTGGGGTGCTACCACGCTTATAAGCAAGGGTATGGTTCTGACAAAATTCATGTACTCCATCCTTTGGGTTGATGGTGTCGGTCTTCTCATATTCTTCGGGATAAATCTTTCACTGGTGCTCTTCCGGTCGGGGCATGACTTTTCTCAAAATCTCGTGTCCTCTCAATCCTGATGAGGTTCTTCCGAAGAGTGGATCTTCATATCTGACATGTCTGTCGTCAATACTAAGAGACTATCGGAACCTCCTGGCGGTCAACAATTTATGGCTTCTCCTGCAGGAAAAATGGCCGGGGTTGAATCTCACCGTATATCCTACGATTGGCAACGGTTGCCTGTACATGGATCAACCGTCCTACCATTCTAGGGTTTAAACAAGGCTTTGACATCGTCGTCTCTCTACTATGGGTAAGTCACTCAGATTTACCATTCCAAATAGCAAGAGCGAATGACAAGAGTAAGTCGGTATGGTGATCAATCCATTCCGCACCCAATCATTACCCTGTATAAGGTTTAGCGAATATCGCATTTCTAACACTCGGGCATTCTCGCAAGCGTTGCAGAATTTCTCTTCTCAACGAACTTAGTTCGGATAATTCCATTGATTCTGCAAGCTGAACAAAACATCTATCGTTTCTTCACAACTCTCGGGTTTTTGCGTAACCTCCTATGAAACGTCTGCGATCAAATCGCAGTCTTCCCAAAATTTCTTCTTCCAAAGGGTACTTGACCCTTATTAATTCCTGGGCCTGTGGGTTATGAGCCCACTTCAACACTTGTACCAATTTCACTCATCCTTGGAGTTACAATTGCTCCATTTTCCAACATTACACCACTTTAAATCCAATAACATTTCATTTCTTAATACCATCATATCAAAGATAAAACTTCAACTCATTTTTTTCCAAACTCCAACCTGTGGGACACATTTCCATTTCCATTGGTCTAGGGTTCTTCATAGGGTACTATCACCCTTAAAATGAAATTCACAAATCCATCCATAGACCATATTTCTCATATCCTCGAAAATGGTCAAAATCCGTGTTCATAGAGTAACAACTCATACAATTAAACATATGAAAACATGCCACCTTAACTTTATTGATTTCATGAATCCATTACAAACTCTGAGCACCCATTACATAACTCAACTTATTGTACTCATGAAAAAAAATTGGTTTCTACCACTCTTATTATCCATATCAAAATTCCAACTGCTCAACTCCAGCTTCCTTCTTGTAGGAACGTTTAGTAGCATAATGTCCTGCTTCCTTGCAATGAAAACACATAACTCTCGATAAGTCTTTGGGCTTCTTGGAGATGGTGCCTGCTCCTTGAGTTCCTTGCTTCCTTTCAATACAATGATTGGCATAATGCCCGACGTCCTTACATTCAAAACAGGTAATATGACTCTTGTCCCTCTTTGCAGAAATTGGGTTGTTCTGAGGGTGTCTTTGTTTTATCTTCCGGGGTTTCTTCGTTCTGATCAAACCTTTTATTTCCTGTGGATCAAACTCTATTGCTTCCGTCGGGAAGTATCCCGATACTCTTTTCTTTCCTTGGTGCAATCTGTGAAAATGTCCTTCTTCTCCACATGAATAGCGAGGCATTGGAGTAAAATCTGTTGAGGACTTCTCCATCGGGGTCTTCAACACATTCCTTCATCACAGTGTTCTTTCATAACTTCTCGGAGGGCTTCTTTCATTCCTTCTTCCTGCTCCTGAATAGTTTGTTGCACCATGGGGTAAATGTGACACTTGAGTCGGGTAGTGGGTGGTTCCTTCACACAAGAAACAAGTCACCCGACTAGTTGGGCATTCCTCACTGGGTGTTTCTCCTCACAATGAGGGCATCCATCCTTGTGTTCCTCCCGGTGTGTCCTATTTCTCCGCAAATCTTGCAGGCACAAGGTTTATTTCTTGGTGTATCATGGTGCTTCCGGATAAGACGTGATCTTGTCGAGTCTTCTTGAATTCTTCCCAAGTCTTTGCTCCATTCCATCCTGTATAGCTTGATGCATCTGCCACCATGTTGCAGCACTTCCTTCAAAATCTTCAAGAGCGTCGATACTTCATTCTTCCTTGAAACCAAATTGCTCCCAAGTGATTCTCCATGTTCGAATCCATAGCTCGCCTCCGGCTGGGTTTTCGTCCAGAGAATACCGGTCCAACTTCATTCATCATCTATGGGGTCCAAAAGTTTTGGGATGAGATATGAGAGAGGTGGGAAGGATATACACACAATACAAACAATAGTTTTTGAAGAAACGGGTTTTACTTTGTGGCTGTCGGAAAACATCAAACGAATGACAGCTCACAAATCGCCGCATCTAACGTAAGTGTGTAACAGGGTTTGGTCTTCTAAAGGTCAAATAATTCTTCAGATTCTTCAAATTCTTCTAGTCTTCGGAGTCTTCAATTGTTGCAGCTTCAACTCTTCTAATGCATGGTGAAATCCTCTTTACTCTGAAGAGGCCATCAGTTATCTGATATCTTGTCCTTCTTGGAGCGGCTTCAGTTGATCCTCCGGGTGATCAAAGGGATATGGTATATTCTAACTATTTGAGGTAAGGATGTTATTTGATAAAATCAGAAAAGATGAGAAGTAAAGGATCTGTTTGAACATAAAGTTTTAGAGATTTTTGGTCCTAGGGGCTTTCCGGTTTCTAGGGTCACGTCCTACAGTCAACATGTGCTCGATACCATATCAGAGCGACCCGACCTCGAGACGGTCAAGCCTCATATATCTGTGCCATCCTCGGATCAAGATCTTTGGCACACACAGTACATCAATGTATATATCAAAGTGCAATCACATGTATAAATAACGTAAAACTGATATATACCTCATATGTCTCAGTGAAACAACAACGGGTGTGGAGTCCCATCAACGCCATCGGCAAAGTTGAGTGTAGACCGTAACCTCTGCACTGCACTCTTACTCGTCGGAGTAAAATATCTGCAACATGATAAGTTGCAGCCGTGTAGGTCAATACATTGAATGTACCGACAAGATCACAACATGAGAAAACAGATGGTAAAACTATACTATATGCAAAATGGCTTTTGTGGCTCGTATGCGAGTTTTGTTTGCGTAAAAGCTGGTTTTATTTTCCCTACATCAAAGGAATAAATGAAGTATGTACTATGGAGTTTTCTATCATGACATGGTTCCGCCAACCGATGTCTCATAGCCCAAAATCATCATAAGTTGCCCACAATTAAGTTATCAATCCGGTGTTGAGAGTTCCAGATAGATCCAAGTCTAGATGCTCAAATTGTGCAGAATCGGGACACGGCTAATCGATTAGGTTTTAACCCTCTGCAGAGGTTTGTACACTTTACCCGCAAGATTCGATCCCTCTTTTACGTTCTCGCACTTCAGGTGTTTGAGAACAAGACGATCAAACATGGTCTTCCAAGATTTCCCACCACCGTCCGGTGCTCATCCAATCCTACCGTAGTTCTACATCTGCTAGCACCGTCCCAGCCGAGTCACAACTAAGGTCAACCAAGCCAGAGCCCATAGTGACTTGCGGTTGCACAGTAAGCTTCCGGCATGAAGTATTCTTCCGTCTCTTTGAGTCTGGGTGAAGCTTTCCGCAAGATGTCATGGCGCTTCTCCATGCATCCCGCCAACCACCGGTTTCTCTCAGGTGCCCGTCAACCATCCTTCACCCAAAGAGTGTGTATTGAATTCTTGTCTCGAGTCTTGAAGTCTTGAGGCCTTGAAGATGCAGTCCTTGCAAATGCCATCATGGAGTTGTCGTCATTGATGTAGAGTCCTCCATTCTCACACCACTCCCGAGCACTCATACCAAACCTCGTCTACTATAGCGTAGCACTAAAATAAATAATGTCCCGGGCTTGGTAACAGGGTGATGGGTTCCTACCTCATGCATACTACTCAACTACAAGAATTCAATATCACTACTAGAGGGTTGTTGCAAAGATGCCACTAAATGCAATAAAACATAGGTACGAAAGCATGGTCAAAGTGAACTTCCTTGGTAATACTTGATGAAGATAATAACGCTCTTAGAATAAAGACTTGGTAGAACTATTCGTCACTCCGTTGAAAATCTATATAGTCAAACATAGCATTCATATAAGCAAACATACTAGCAAGCAATTCTAACACTCATAATAAAAATCAAAAAATAAAATGCAAATCACAAAGAACACAAAAAAAAGAAAAAAAAACCCAATGAAAACTACACAAGAAAACTACTAAAGAAAATTCTAAGACATAACCCAAAATAGCTTTGTCCTAAGTAAAATTTAACAATAAAGAAAATACCAATATAATAAATAAACAGAAAATAAAATATAGAACAACTATTTTAACAGAAAGTATTTTCATAAACTTTTAATAGCAAAAAGAAACAAATAAAAAGCTTTTATGAAACACTAACTATGACCTAAACAAGTTTTCATACAAAACTAAGAAAAACAAAATTTAAAATAAAACAAAATTTTCTTTTGTTGACTAACAGAAACAAAACTAAATTTTTCAAGAGTGACAAAAGAAATAATTTTAAACTAATAAAAACAATAAAGAAAAGACTAAAACAAAACTATAACTAAAACAGTACTGTTTTGCTAAACACCTAATTTAAAAATAAAGTAAAATAAATAAGTATATGCTACTGGATAGACAAAACCATAATAAAACAGTAGCAAAAAGAATCAATCAAAAATACTTTGTAAAACTAAAAATATGACCAAATTAGTGATTTGAACAAATTTCATCAAATTCAAATCTAAACTATTCAAATTTGAAACCTAAGTACACAAACAGAAACTTAAGCAAATTTGTGACACAATGCAAAAAGAATCACTCAATTTGGATCTAAAATATAAAAGTTAAAAGAAATCTAAAATTGAAACATTTTCTGTTTTTAAAATAGAAACGATAAATAAAACTAAGGAAAAAAAACTAACGCGCTAACGGGCCGAACAGTGAGCGCTCTAAAACTATCTAACGCGCGAGCGATCTTTAACTGAAACTTATACGGGCTCAGCAGAAATAAACAAATCGGGCCGGTCTAACTAAACCAGGAACTAAACCGTATAAAAACCGGAACTAAACCGATCTAATCAAAAAAAAAACCTACCCGTTCATTACATCTAATCTACGCCGTCAATAACAGATCGGACGGAGGAGAATGGCTCACCGTGGTGGGGCGAGCTCCGGTGAGGTCGTCGGCGGCGGTGGCGGCTCGGGGACGACGCAGGCGAGGCCTCCGATGGTCCTAGACGACGGTGAAGACGCCCAGGCGATGCGGAAGACAACGGCGATGACGATGGTGGTTGGCGGTGAGCTCGGGGACGTCAGAGGAGGACGGCGGTGAGGTTGAGGCGGCGATGGCGTTCGGGCGTCAGCGGTGGCGGCGCTCCGGTGGGTTTCGGGCTCGCGCGAGTTGTTGGGAAGGTGTAGGCGATGGAGGGGATCACGATGGTGGTGGCGGCAGGTCTCGGGGAGGTCGGAGGCGGGCTCTAGGGCATCAATGGTGCGGCGGTGGTGCTCGGCTCCGGCGAGAGATTACGGGCGAGGCAAAGGGTTTCGGCGAGGGGAAAGGAGGGGAACGGGTCGAGGAGGCGGGGTACTTATAGGGGCGGGGTCGACTTGGAGGAGGGGGCGAATCGGGGAGAGGATCCCGAGGATCACGGGATACGGCGGCGGCGTGGGCGTTGCTCGAGCACGGTATGCCGTGGGCGAGAGGTAAGGGAAAGGTGGGGCCCGCTGGTCAGCACAAGCACAAGGCGAGCGAGGGCGAGCGGCGAGGGCAAAGCAGCTATGGGAGCAAGGCCGTGGGAGGTGTCCATGGGCGCCTGCTGGCCTAGTGGGCTCTGACGCTAGGTTAGGTTAGCTAGGGTTTTCTTTTTTGTTTTTCAGAGGACAAAACAAACAATAAACATAGAAGAATAAAATGATATAGATACATATAATATATAAAAAATTCAGAAAAAGATTTCCTTAGATATGAACATATTTCCAAGTTCAAATAAGATCCAAAAAAAAATTCACAAAAGTCATACAGTGTTCTTTGAAACAATAAAACCTAAGGAAAATCATTTTAGTATACCAAAATGATTTTAAATTTATTTTATCCATTTTTATGCTGTAGGAATCATTTTACCCTAATTTCCATATATTTTGTTTTTGGAGAAAAATATTTTGAGTAAACCCCAAATAACTCAAAATTAAAAGTGGGTTTCAAAATACCTTCAAAGGGATTTTCAATAATCTTCCAACTCATATTTCTTAAAATTTGAAGAAGTCATTTTATCTTCTCTCATGAAAATCATTGGGTTGCATAAAGTTTCTGAATTTGAAATATTTCCAAATGGAAATTCAATTCTTTTCAAAACCCTTTTCATTTATTTAAATGGAAGAAGTCATATCATCTTCACTCTAGGGTTTTTGTGATGAAATGAATTTGAATTCATGAGATCAAAGTGCAAAGATGAAAGTTTGGGAAAGTCATTTCATTCCCTCTCATTCAACTTTCAAAAAGTTTCAAATTCCACTCAATTTGACACAATCAGTCACACAACAATCAAACAAACCATCATAAATATTTATTTAATATAACTTTCCAAAATTTAGAATTTTGGGATGTTACAGAGGAAGCCATCTAGCTACTAACTACGGACCCATAGGTCTACAAAGAACTACTCACGCATCATCGGAGAGGCACCGATGGGCATGATGAACCCCTCTGTGATGGTGTCTAGATTGGATTTGGTGGTTCTGGACTCTGCGACGGCTGGAATTGATTTTCGTCGACTCCCCTAGGGTTTCTGGAATATTGGGGTATTTATAGAGCAAAGAGGCGATGCGGGAGGCCACCGAGGTGGGCACAACCCATCAGGGCGCGCTTGGGCCTCCAAGCATGCCCAGGTGTCTTGTGCTCATCTCGGGCCCCCTCCTTGGTACTTCTTTGGCCCACTGGATGTCTTCTGGTCCAAAAAATCCACAAAAATTTCTGCTGCATTTGGACTCCGTTTGGTATTGATTTCCTTCGATGTAAAAAACATGCAGAAAACAACAACTGGCACTGGGCAGTATGTCAATAGCTTAGTACCAAAAAATGACTATAAAATGATTGTAAAACATCCAAGAATGATAATATAACAGCATGGAACAATAAAAAATTATAGATACGTTGGAGACGTATCAGCATCCCCAAGCTTAATTCCTGCTCGTCCTCGAGTAGGTAAATGATAAAAACAGAATTTTGGATGTGTAATGCTGCCTAATATGTTCATCACATATTCTTTTCTTTGTAGCATGGACATTTGGACTTTTATATGGTTCAAAGAAATAGTCTAGTTTTGACATGAGACTTAAATACTCAAGCATATCAATAAGCAACCATGTCTTTCAAAATATCAACGCTAAAATAAGTTATCCCTAGCCAATCATGCTCAATCATTGATCCATTCATGAAACACACTCGCATATTATCTGCACCCAATGCTCAAGTACGATCACAGTGCCCCGTTGGTGCTTTATAAGAGAAGATGGAGACTCAAATTAAAAATAAAAATTGCATAAAGTAAAAGAAAGGCCCTTCGCGAAGGGAAGTAGGGATTTGTAGAGGTGCCAGAGCTCAAAGCAAAAATTGAGAGATAAAAACATTTTGAGAGGCATACTTTTCCCACCAACGAAAATGACTTAGAGCTCCCAACACTTTCCATGATAGATATATCATAGGCGGTTCCCAAACAGAAAATAAAGTTTATTCCTTTTTCAACCATACTTTCACTTTCCATGGCTAGCCGTATCCATGGTTGCCCTCCATACCATCACTTTCCAAGGAATTTATTATTTGACAACATAAAGCAAATTCATTTTTCATTTCGGGACCGGGCATCCCTAATACCTTTGCCTTACTCTCGTGCAATGACAAGTGAATAAACACTCATCATGAGAATAACACATCTAGCATGGAAAAAATTGGCCACCCCTCACCGCCTCGTGAGCGGTACGAGCACACAAAAGAGAAATTTATTTTGAAAATTAGAGATGGCACATACAAATTTGCTTAGAACGGCAAAATAATACCGCATATAGGTAGATATAGTGGATTCGTGTGGCAAAACTGGTTTAAAGGATTTTGGATGCACAAGTAGTGATCATACTTAGTGCAAAATGAAGGCTAGCAAAAGTTTGAGTAGCGACCAACCAAGAAACGAATAATCTCATAAGGGAAAACTTTGTTTTTGCCACTCTAGTTTTTGCCAACTTTGCTTATGCCATTCTAGAATTTGACATCTCACTTTTGCCACTCTTAGCTTTTGACAATACATCACAAATGCCATTCCGTGGCAAAAACGATAATTTTTCATTTCACTTTTGCCACTCTTAGCTTTTGACATGTATCACAATTGCCACTCTAATTTTTTTTGCTTTTGCCACGGAATGGCAAAAGTGATATATTGTCAAAAGCTAAGAGTGGCAAAAGTGAAATGTCAAATTCTAGAGTGGCATAAGCAAAGTTGGCAAAAACTAGAGTGGAAAAAACAAAGTTTTCCCATCTCATAAGTGAGCATTGAGCATAATTAACACTGAATAATGCACCACAAGTAGGATGTAGTTTCATTGCATGACTATTGACTTTTGTTCTAGCATAGGGAATCACAAAACTTAGCACCAATATTCTTACTAAGGCATAATTACTCATCAACATGACTCACATATCACATCATCATATCTCAAAACTATACAAGGAATCAAGCTTAGTTTGTCCAATGATCTTCATGAAAGTTTTTATTATATCCTTCTTGGATATCTATCACTTTGGAACTAGTTTTAATGTGTTGCTTTTGATAAGCTCAAACAAATATAAGTGAAGATCATGAGCATATTTTTTCTTTCTCCCAAATTAATTTAAGTGAAGCAAGAGAGAATTTCTTCAAAATTTTACTAACTCTCAAATAAATCTAAGTGAAGCAAGAGAGTATTTCTTCAAAAATACTAAAGCACACCATGCCCAAAAAGATATAAGTGAAGCACTAGAGCGATTCCATAGCTCATAAAGATTTAAGTGAAGCATAGAGAGCAATTCTAACAAGTCATGGCCTAATTTTGGCTCTCTCAAATGGGTGTGTCCAGCAAGGTATGACTTAGAGCACAAAGCAAAACAAGAAATACTCATATCATACAATACACCAAGCAAAACTCATAGTATGTGACAAATAAAAATATAGCTTCGAGTAAAATACCGATGGTCGTTAGAAGAAAGAGGGGATGCCACTCGGGGCATCCCCAAGATTAGTTGCTTGCTTCTCTTTGGATAATAGCTTGGGATGCCATGGGCATCCCCGAGCTTAGGCTCATCTTACTCCTTATTCCTTCATCCATCATAACATCACCCAAAACTTGAAAACTTCAATCACACAAAACTCAACAAAACCTTCGTGAGATCCGTTAGTATAAGAAAGCAAATCACTACTATAAGTACTGTAACAAACCAATTCATATTTTATTTTTGCATTATATCTACTATATTCCAACTTTTCTATGGCAAAAACTTATCAAAGAAAACCATAGAATCATCAAAACAAGCACACAACGCAAAGAAAACATAATCTGTCAAAAACAGAACAGTCTGTACCAATCTGGATATTTTGAATACTTTTGAAACTCCAAAAATTCTGAAACATTAGGACGACCTGAGAAATTTGTATATTAATCTTCTGCAAAAAGAATTAGAGCAAAATCACGTTTCTGTTATTTATGAAAATTATTTTTGTGAGTGCAAAAGTTTCTGTTTTTCAGCAAGATCAAACAACTATCACCCAAGAAGATCCCAAAGGCTTTACTTGGCACAAACACTAACTAGAACACAAAAAAACACAATCATAATAGTAGCATAATTGTGCAAACACTCAAGAATAGAAAGCAAAAATCAAAAATAAATTTTATTCATTGGGTTGCCTCCCAATAAGCGCTATTATTTTACGCCCCTAGCTAGGCATAAAGCAAAGATCTACGCGTTGTCATCTTTATCCTTAATTTCCTTAGATGTGTTTTTGTCATGGGGCTTTGTAAAAACAACATAAAACATATTATCCATAGAAACTTTAGCACTACTAAGTTGTTTATCATCATAACCCCTTTGATTTCCGGCAATAATCCAAGAGTAATGTTGATTAACATTATTGAAACCTTGTTGGATTACATCTAAAATGGGGACTTCCTTTTTAAGATTGTCATAAAATATTTGATTACCCCCAATCAAGTGTATCAATGCATAGTCACTATTGTAAAGAATTTCATCTATAACGGGCTTTTCACAATTCGTACCATAAAAATCAAAGATTTCCCTAGCTTCCCGTATGATGTAGTCAAACTCATTCATAAGAACAAGAGTGGCCAACTTTTTAGCCTTAGGATTCTTTATAGTGGGAAGATCAAAAACAATCTTTGCAAAGTGGGATGAGTATGGATAAATTTACTTTCAAGTTTCAGAACTAATCCTGAAATAGCATCCGCATAAGATCTAGTAGTTCTAAGTATAGGAGCATCATCAATACCTAGATTTCCCACAAAATTAAAAAATTCTTGGATACGCTCCTTTCCCATAACATTCCCTTGCCCCAAGATAAAAGTCTTAGCATCCAGATTCCCCGTACGTCCAATCTTAGGAGTTAGGCCATCATCTATTGCTGCCATACCAAAATCACTCATGATTTCAAGCAAAGGATAGATCTGATGAGAAAACGGCGGACGAAAAATGGGCGAATAAAACGGCAATTTTTTTGTGAAGTGGGGAGAGGAAAACAAGAGGAAAATGGCAAATAATGTAAATTACGAGGAGATGAGATTTGTGATTAGGAACCTGGTAGATGTTGATGATGTCTCCACGAAAATGGCGCCAGAAATTCATTTTGATGTCTGCTAGACTACATCGGTATTTCCCCAAAGTGGAAGGGATGATGCAGCACAGCGACGGTAGGTATTTTCATCAGTGATGAGACCAAGGTTATCGAACCAGTAGGAGAACCACACAACACTACATGAACAACACCTGCACACGAATAACAAATACTCGCAACCCACGTGTTAAAGGGGTTGTCAATCCCTTTCGGGCAACGGCGCCAGAAATTGGCAAGTGACGGGAGAAAGTTGTAATAATTTGATAGATCGAATGCCAAATAAAATAAATTGAAGCAAGGTATTTTTTTTTTCTTTAACAGATCTTAAAATAAAAGCAAAGGAAAATAGATCGCAAAGTCAAATATAATAAATAAGAGACCCGGAGGCCGTAGATTTCACTAGTGGCTTCTCTCGAGAAAAATAGCAAACTGTGGGTGAACAAATTACTGTTGGGAAATTGATAGAACTTCAAATAATCATGATGATATCTAGGCAATGATCATTATATAGGCATCACGTCCAAGATTAGTAGACCGGCTCCTACCTGCATCTACTACTATTACTCCACACATCGATCGCTATCCAGCATGCATCTAGTGTATTAAGTTCATGGAGAAATGGAGTAATGCAATAAGAATGATGACATGATGTAGACAAGATCTATTTATGTAGAAATAGACCCCATCTTGTTATCTTAATGGCAACGATACATACGTGTCGGTTTCCCTTTTGTCACTGGGATCAAGCACCGTAATATCGAACCCATCACAAAGCACCTCTTCCCATTGCAATATAAATAGATCAAGTTAGCCAAACAAAACCCAAGTATCGGAGAAGAAATACGAGGCTATAATCAATCATGCATATAAGAGATCAAAGAAGACTCAAATAACTTTCATGGATAAAAAGATAGATCTGATCATAAACTCAAAGTTTATCGGATCCCAACAAACACACCGCAAAAAGAGTTACATCATATGGATCTCAAAGAGACCATTGTATTGAGAATCAAAAGAGAGAGAGAGGAAGCCATCAAGCTACTAACTACGGACCCATAGGCCTACAAAGAACTACTCACGCATCATCAGGAGAGGCACCGATGGGCATGATGAACCCCTCCGTGATGGTGTCTAGATTGGATATGGTGGTTCTGGACTCTGCGGCGGCTGAAATTGATTTTCATCGACTCCCCTAGGGTTTCTGGAATATTGGGGTATTTATAGAGCAAAGAGGCGGTGTGGGAGGCCACCGAGGTGGGCACAACCCACCAGGGCGTGCCTGGGCCTCCAGGCGTGCCCAGGTGTCTGGTGCTCACCTCAGGCCCCCTCCTTAGTACTTCTTCTGCCCACTGGATATCTTCTGGTCCAAAAAAATCCACAAAAAGTTCTCGCTGTGTTTGGACTCCGTTTGGTATTGATTTCCTGCGATGTAAAAAACATGCAGAAAACAGCAACTGGCACTGGGCACTATGTCAATAGGTTAGTACCAAAAATGATACAAAATGACTATAAAATGATTGTAAAACATCCAAGAATGATAATATAACAACATGGAACAATAAAAAATTATAGATACGTTGGAGACGTATCAACGAAGACCGAAGATTCCCCTCTCCGGAGCCCCAAACGGACTCCTCTGGCCTCTGGATGTAGAACGCGAGGTGACGGCGACTCCATATCGCAAACGAGATAATTCTTCCTACCTGTTTTTTTTTTCAAATATAGGATTTTATAGCGTCGGAGTTGAGGTCTGCGGGGCCACCAAGTGGGGACAACCCACCTGGGCGCGCCTGGAGGGGGGCGCGCCCTGGTGGGTTGTGCCCACCCACGTGCCCCTACATCATGAAAGGGTGTTACCAAATCATTATATGTTCGATTAGCTTCACTTTTTGTTGCTAATCTAAATGGCCGATATATACTTATTGTCCTAAGCATGTACAAAATGGCTGATGGATTGTTGACATCGCGCTTAGAACAAACTTCGTGCAAGTTATTTTACGGCACACAAGTTTTGCTGAAAAATGGGGGCATGTGTTGACACCCGATTTTGGCATGGTCAAGAACTTAATTAATATGGACTCAAACGGAGAAGTGATCCACAAGAAAAGCTCCGTCTTGCCAACATCCACATCTTTGAAGTTTGGGCCATAGCCATCCGATCTCATCTCTAAGGCCGAAGTTGTGTTCGAAGTATCGAGACTTTGTATCCAGAATACTGTTCGGATGATTGCACCCCCGAGACAGCCTCATATGCAAAACTAATCTACACGAATTGTCTTCGCCTCGTCGAACCGATCAATATGATATAAAAATTGTCTCAATCCGAGACCGTATGCAAAAGTTAGATCCATCAGAGTACGGCCCTACCACGAGGCAAAATATGGCGCAAGGGATCACACAACCAGTCTGATGGGTCACGCGAGCTGTTTGGCCGTCAAGACATCCTCGAATGGAAAACCTTACAGCACAAAAAAGTTTCGCCTCGTCGAACCGATTGATTTTAATATATAAATTATCTCAGTCCGAGGTCATATGCAACCTGGAGAGGCAAAACAAGATCAGGCTGAAGTTTGGGCCAGATTCGGGTTGAATCCGAGTTAGACTAGAGCTAGGACTCTAGGACGTGAATTGGTGTAATTTTCTTGTAAGTAAATCCTAGATGAATCCTTTGCTGATATGGGAAGTCCAGCCACCTCTTATATATAACGGAGGTTACGGCTGATTGAAACAGCACACAATCGAACAAAACATCTACCACTTTTTACCTTTACTTTTATCTCTCTCCCTTGTTCTTCTTCTTCCTCATTCTTCTTTCGTTCTTATTTTGCAGGGCGGCGAACCTCGAGGCCCTAGGGGTGATCAAGTCAACCTAGGGCAGCCCATAGCTGCTGCGCGCCCTGACAGGGTCCCTCCCGGGCGTGTGGGGTTTTGGGTCATCAAAAGCGCCCGCCGGATTGCTTGCGTACCGCACTTACGGACGGGTCTCCTTTGACGTGAGCTGCGGTGCATCACCCTCGGCGTTGGAGGTACACGGTGACATGTTTGTGTGTGAACCCACTTTTTGGCGCTCCGCTGGGGATGAAGCTTTGAATGGTCTCCGGCCCGTTCTTGCTACGAAGAGATCGTCATCTAGGGTTTGCAATCTACAAAGGTAACATGAATACTCAATTCACTTATGTAGATGCAAATAATGCATATGTTGTTGCTAGATCATTTAATGAGCATAAAGTATCGGCTAGCCCTAGCTTTATCAATCATGCATCTAATTATGTGCAAGAGCCGGTGCAACAAAATCTCCATGCTTCTACCTCGTATAATTTTAGCAACATGGAACATATGTATACCAACTCCCATGCATCGGCAGCCCCACAAATCCATATGCCGATAAACAACATGATGAGTTCCGTTAATCAAGTTGAAACACCTCACATAGGAACTTCTGATAGTATGCAACTAAGTGTTTCACCTTTTATTCATCGGCAACTAGCTTGCAATATGTTAATCAAAACATGCCGGTGGATAGGGGAATTGGCCATGCTACTACTATTTATCCTGCCAATTACCCTCAATCATCATATGCTACACCTCATGCTACTAATTTTTGGCACCATATGCAACTATAGGTATTCATAATTCGGCTTCGCACCTTCACGCTAATAGCCGAATAAGTGGAAATTCTATAGGATGACATGTGTCTTCACCTAGTATCGTAGCATACAATGTTTTCCCTGCATAATTACAGAATTTCAGTGACATCTCGTTACCGAAAGAGTCTAAAAGTGTCGGGGGGCAATTCTATCTAGATTGGGTCATTAAGAAAAATCTTACGTCTTTTTGGGACGAATGCAATGTTGTTCTACATGAATTAATAAAAGAGGGAAAGCCTATTAATTCTGCTGCAATCCAAGTAGATTATGTCAAAAAGAGAACATTGGGTGTGGATATAGTTATCAAAAAAGGTGGTGATTCAGATAACAAAATTAATTCAGCTATTGAAAAGACCGAATCAAATATTACGTATGTCGAATCTGTTCTAGAAAAACAGGACGACAACGTGTTGGGGAGCTATTCGAAAGAGGAACAACATATCGTTCAAGTAACGCAACCACATGCTCTCACAACGTGTTTGAAAAGGTATGTCTAGCAAGTGATTTACCTATCTTCCGATTTGGTCGCAACTTTATTGTTGATTCTTCTATAAGAAAATTCTCATAAGTAATTTTGAAATACCAATGAAGAAGGGAAATTAACTTGTTAGCAATAAAACTGTCATAGAACATATCGGTCAACCTATTGTGCCATTTTTAAAGACCAATAGTGACCTATTATTGCAGTCAAAGTTTCTCCCATTGCTTTATCAAAATTTCATATCTAATTGGGTAGCTTTTCTTGGTTAATACTTGGCTTGCACTTGGTCTCAATTGAGACATGTGTATTCTAACTATTTTCATTTCAGAAATTTAAAGTCAAGGTCAAATTCTTTTGAGAAATCTAATGCTAATATAATATCTTATTCAAATACATTAGAGATAGGGTGCAAAACACAATGCCTAACTGAATGGGGATATTTCAAATTTGAACCATTCATTTGCTTAACTCCAAAGTCGTTCGCGCACCAAGATCAGCTAGAAAACAAGAAGTATACCTTCAATTCAAGCATGTGTGATCAAATATTTGATTTGTTGCTGAAAAATAATTACATTATAATTCTTGATCACCGTGTCAAACCATCAATCGAAGGACGAATGTATTGTAAGTTGCATGATTCGTCCAAGCATGATTTTGAGTGTTGCAACATGTTTCGCCAAGTAGTCAAATCGGTCATTGATAGAGGATGATTGAAATTTGTTGAGACACCGACCAGTCTATTTCGATTGGTCCTGATGGCTGATTTTTGCATAGGCTACTTCAAGCCGATCCATTTCAACATGAGAAGGTAAAAACTGTGGATAATGAGATCAAGCTTTCAAGTAAGGAAGTTGTTCAAGAGCATAATGATAATATTCTTGAGGGCGAAAATTTCATCGAGGTTGCGCAAAAGACGCCAAATACTTGGGGGCAACAAGAAAAATCCGAAGATCGGTGCAAGCACAACCAAACAAAGCAAAGGCCGAGGTAAGCACAAAGGTAAAAAGCCGAAAGTCACTTTCACGCAACTATCAGAAAAATATCAGAAGATAAGTGAGGATAACAGTGTTTATATTCATATTATATTCATATCCATATTTTGTGCCGCCAATGCCAATGCCATGGGTACCTTCCTATGATCATGTAAATCCATATCCATCATGGGACGGGTATGATATAAGGGTGCATTCTTCATCTTATTTTAGACCATCTCACAAACATTATGCAGCTCCAAAAAGATCAACATTTGAACAAGCACATGTCAAAGACCGTTTCAATCATAAGGAATCGGCCCGGAGGTCAAGGAACAAGAAAGAGGTGGTCAAGCAAGTTTACCGTGTTAAAAAAGATGGTCGTAAGAGTGATACTTCAGATTCGATCTCAAATGAAAAAGAGCCAATTAAAGTGTTGACATTGGCTCAAAGGAAATGAGACAAGTCAATCAAGTGCCAAATCTGAAGAGAAGAAGTTGAGAGTGCACAAGGTAAAACAGGAATTGCCATTGCTTCAAACAAAATCACAGCGGGGTGCTCACTCGGCTTATCATATTGGCAAAATAAGAAATTACAAAAACTTAGTGCACAAGAACTCGAAGAAAGGAACATGGCATGGGTTCCCAAAGCAAGTACTCAAAATAAGAATTATGTGCAAGGTTCCATTACAATAAGTGCGACAAAGGTGAAGAAGGAAAAGGGTGAAAACTATGAAGGACCAAGCTGAAGGTTTCAACATCTTCGGTCCACACATTACCCATATTCCTCAACTATGCGGTTGATGCCTATGCTATGGAATTCATCATCAGGTATGATTGGATACCCTCAACGGGCTTTTTTTTAGTCCATGGATGCAATATAATTTCTTACATCATGAAAGGGTATTACCAAATCATTATATATTCGATTAGCTTCACTTTTGTTGCTAATCTAAATATCCGATATATACTTATCGTCCTAAGCACGTACAAAATGCCTGATGGATTGTTGACATCGCGCTTAGAACAAACTTCGTGCAAGTTATTTTTCGGCACACAAGTTTTGCGGTTTGCCGAAAAACGGGGGGCATGTGTTGACACCCAATTTTGGCATGGTCAAAAAACTTAATTAATATGGCCTCAAACGGAGAAGTGATCCACATGAAAAGTTCCGTCTTGCCGACATGCACATCTTTGAAGTTTGGGCCATAGCCATTCGATCTCATCTCTAAGGCTGAAGTTGTGTTCGAAGTACTGAGACTTTGTATCCAGAACACTATTCGGCTGATTGCACCCCCGAGACAGCCTCATATGCTGGAATTTTGTCTATTTTGGGCCAGCCCAATAGCACTTTCAGAAATTCCTAATAAATCCTAGAGGCCCACGCAGCCCATTCGTGCAAGGCAAGAGGTGGAACTAAAGTTTAGTCCCATATTGCTAGTTTGGTGGGACTTGGACCTCCTTATAAGGGAGGATGTTTTCCCACATGTATGAGCATGAGAACAAGAGGGACATTCACACGCACTCCTCCTCCGCCGCCCGCCTCGCCATGCCACGCCTCGTCACGATGCGCCACGGGTTGCGGGAATGAGCCGAGCCGATGTCTAAATTTTTGCCACGCACTACGGGTATACAAAAGGTCACTCGGGAGCTGAAAAGTTTTTGCTGTAGTGGATACTAAATATGAACGTTGCACCTGTCGGTTGCTGCCTGTTCGTTTCATCTCCCTCGTTCCCTTCAGGTCCCGGCGCAGCCTCTCGCCTCCTTCTCTTGCGCCTATAAAAGGGAGGTCGCTCCTCTCAGAGAGACGCACCAGAACAACAGAACCCTCTCGCCTCCAGGTTCCTGACAACTGAGCTACTGCTACGATCTTCTCCATCCTGGCTTGCGGCGTGCACCGCAGGTCGGGACAGTAGGCCTCCAAAACCGCACCTCTTTGAGTCCTGTATGGGAGAAGGGTGATAAGGTTTTTGGGGAGCGCTTCATGCGACTACTGACTTCTTTGTCACGGACGCCCCGGACTCTGACGACTACTTCCCCGACGATGACTTCTTCCCCGATGTCGACAACCTCCTCGACGACATGGCTGGTAAGGACACCGACCCCAAGTCTGGTGCTACTGCTGTTGTTGTCCCCTACGTGTTCTTGCTCTTTCTGTTAGAGGTACTGCCACAGTTCCTTGTTCTAGTGTTTGCCCTAGATATGTTAAGTTGTACTTCATATATGCAACTTGCTCTGCTGTCTGCTCTAGATATGTTCTGTTCAAGTTCATATTTGCATATGTTGTTTAACTTCTCTCTGTCAGATTGCATGACTTGCTTTATCTCTTCTATTTTAGTCATGCTTTATCTAGTATTTCCGTTAATAAAATCATATGGTAAACTGCTCATATTTCCAACAATCCAAAAAACCTTTTATAGGCAATTTACGCCAAGTGGTTTTGCTGCTTCCATGAGACCTCCTATGTTTGAGGGTATCCACTATAAGAGGTGGCGCGTGAGAGCAATCTTATGGTTTCAAACCATGAGTTGCTATGACGCCACTCTTGGCAAACCTGAAGGGGAGTATGATGCCCAACAGGAACAAGCTTTTCAGAAAATGGATACTCTTTATAAGGTTGCTCTCTTGAGTGTTCTTGGTGAGAACATAGTTGATGCTTATGCGTCAATTGATAATGGAAAAGATATGTGGGGCGACTTCGAGGCCAAGTTTGGGGTCTCGGATCTTTGCATCGAGTTGTACGTCATGGAGCAATTCTATGATTACAGGATGACCGAAGAGCGCTCCGTGGTTGAGCAAGCTCATGAGATACAGTCATTTGCTAGAGAACTTGAGCACTTCAGTTGTATGCTACTGGACAAGTTTGTTGTCGGAGCTATCATCACTAAGCTTCCTCCTTCGTGGAGGAACTTTGTGTTGGAAATATGCCCTAGAGGCAATAATAAAAGGATTATTATTACATTTCCTTGTTCGTGATAATTGTCTTTTATTCATGCTATAATTGTATTATCCGGAAATCGTAATACACGTGTGAATACATAGACCACAATATGTCCCTAGTGAGCCTCTAGTTGACTAGCTCGTTGATCAATAGATAGTCATGGTTTCCTGACTATGGACATTGGATGTCATTGATAATGGGATCACATCATTAGGAGAATGATGTGATGGACAAGACCCAATCCTAAGCATAGCACAAGATCGTGTAGTTCGTTTTGTTAGAGCTTTTCCAATGTCAAGTATCTCTTCCTTAGACCATGAGATCGTGTAACTCCCGGATACCGTAAGAGTGCTTTGGGTGTACCAAATGTCACAACGAATCGGGTGACTATAAAGGTGCACTACGCTTATCTCCGAAAGTGTCATTGGGTTGACACGGATCGAGACTCGATTTGTCACTCCGTATGACGGAGAGGTATCTCTGGGCCCACTCGGTAATGCATCATCATAATGAGCTCAAAGTGACCAAGTGATTGGTTACAGGATCATGCATTACAGTACGAGTAAAGTGACTTGCCGGTAACGAGACTGAACGAGGTATTGGGATACCGACAATCGAGTCTCGGGCAAGTAACGTACCGATTGAAAAAGGGAATTGAATACGGCATTAATTGAATCCTCGACATCGTGGTTCATCCGATGAGATCATCAAGGAGTATGTAGGAGCCAACAAGGGTATCCAGATCCCCTGTTGGTTATTGACCGAGAGCCGCCTCGGTCATGTCTCAGATGTCTCCGAACCCGTAGGGTCTACACACTTAAGGTTCGGTGGCGCTAGGGTTGTATGAATATGAGTATGCAGCAAACCGAATGTTGTTCGAGT